>JAHHFK020005451.1:412500-760369 GCA_024533555.2 Aedes koreicus | reverse complement strand
ATATGGTCAAATCTCAAAGTTTACGACAGTTATTGAATTTGTAATGTTTCGGTACATGTAAGTCATAAATTATACACAACATGTCGCATTCTATAACAAAATTACAAAAAAAAAACTAAGCAAGCTAGAAAGTTTATTTCAAAGAGAGAGTTGTAGAACACTTTTAAAGCCATGTTTTTGTTTAATTAACCACTACGCACGTACGTACGTGTTTTATTAAAAAAAAAACATGAAAAACCCTTGAAAAAAGATATGTTTTGACCCTTTTTCTATTTTCTTATTTTCTTAGCTTTTAAATGGAGGAAAAATAATCTGGCTAAGTAACATAATTTTTGTGTTACAGTCAATTTATGACTAACATGTACCAAAACATTAAAAGCTCAAGAACTCCGTAAACTTTGAGATTTAACCATATGCGTAGAACTTTTTTTTTCTTCAAATATCATCTCACCTAACGCCCATGAAAATATTTGCACTAAGGAACCGAACACCATGTATATTGCACTACTGTCACAACAATTTTTATCATAATAAACTAGCTGGAACCCAGTGCGTGCGCTGCTAAGCTTGCAACTAAATGAATGAAAATTTGACATTACTGGCACTTTTATGGTTTTTCTTTTTCGGAATGAGTTTTTTTTTCTTGAATAAGCAGGGGTTCAAACTTCTATCAAAACATGCTTCTTACCCGAGAAATACACATTTAATCTGGATAATTCTCATTTTTGGTAGAAACTTGTGTTCCATTTCTATGGGAGCCCTCCCTTCTAGAGGGGGGTGATTTCTCAAAACCACCATACAATCATTGCCTTCAAAACCCCCCACATGCCAAATTCTAGTTCCATTTGCATGATTAGTTCTCGAACCATCACACTGGGCTCTTCGAACATAATAAAAGTTTCGTTTGTTTGAAACCTCCCCCTCCACCTTTCAGAAAGGGGAGAGGTCTTAAACCACCATAGAAACATTCTTGCCTTCAAAACCCCCCACATGCCAAATTTGATTCGATTTGCTTGATTAGTTCTCGAGTTATTATGAGAATTTGGGACTCATTTGTATGAAAGCTCTCCCCCCCCCCCCCCCCCACATTCCGAAGGCGGAGGAGTCTCAAATCACCATAGACACCTTTCTCTCCTTTTCAAAGACCTCCATATGCCAAACTTGGTTCCATTTGCTGGATTAGTTCTCGACTTAGGCAGAAATGTGTGTTTCATTTGTATGGGAGCCCCCCCTTGCTAAAAAGTGAGGGGTCTCGAATCACTATTGAAATATTTTTCATTTTCAAAAACTTCCAGATGCCAAATTTGGTTCCATTTGCTTTGTTTGTTTTCGAGTTATACAGAATATTGTATTTCATGTGTATGGGAGCCCCCCCTTTTAGGGCGGGAAGGGGTTTTAAACCACCATAGAATTAAGTCTCTCCTTCAAAAAAATCCACATGCCGAATTTGGTTCCATTTGCTTTATTAATTCTCGAGTTAGGCAGAAATTTGTGTTTCATTTGTATGGGAGCCCCCCCTCCCCCCCCCTTTTTTTTTTTCTCCTTCCTTGTCCTCTTCCTTCTTTTCCCCCATTTTTTTTGTTTCATATCTTCTTCCTCCCATTTCCCTTTCAAACGGCGTTGTCAGCACCTCCGGCAATAGAAGGTGTAAAAACGGCGTCAAAAAAATATTACGCCTTCTGAACGGTGTGATGCGTTTACACGGAAGGCGGTGTTGCGAGTCAGAGAAGGCGTGAAGTAACTACCTTCTTGGTTAGAAGGCGATGTAGGACGGTGAAGGATAGACGGTATCCCAACGGAAGGTGCGATTACGCCTTCTATTTTGTATGAAGAAGGCATCACGATGCCGTGTGTGTATTCAGGCCTTAAGGGTAAATACATAGTTTGGTTTAAATTAGGAGTTTTTGTGATCAGTTTAAAACACCAAAAATCAGCTTATCTCGAGAAAACAGATAAGGATAACCAATCCATAACAGAAATTAAATGATATTTTTTTACACAAACTTTATTGACGTCGTTTTTTATTGTACAATAATATGCGAAACTATTATTTGAAAACAGTCCGAACTGATAACGTTAAATGCAACTTTTTTACAACAAAAAGGGGCAAACAATTACTGTTGTTAGGTACTGTTTTTTTTTTCTCTTCTTGAAAGATCAATTAGTATGGGTCAAATTTGTACAGAATCTAGCTGACTTGTAGTTTCACTGTGAGGCTCCTATTGTTGTGAATGTTCCGTTAATCCTATATACTATTCCTTCCTTATGTTTGTTTATATATGGCTAAGCTATATAGAACGACAGCCGGTTAAAAGGTGTGGTGTTGTGTTGATCGCAAGTTGGATCTGGATAAGTTGTGATCATCTGGGCGGTGAAGTTGTTCCTTATCGTATAATTTAGGATAACTAGTGCTAAGTGGCCTTAACTTAGAAGACGTTCTTCAACTCGACATCGAAGATCAGTGTGCTGTTTGGTGGGATGACTGGGGGGCTTCCTCGGGTTCCATAGGCCAACTGGTGGGGCACTGTCAGACGCCGTTTGCCACCGACCTTCATTCCAGACACTCCCAGATCCCAACCCTTGATAACTTCACCGCGACCCAGAGCGAACTTGAATCCAGGGCCCTTGTTGGTGGAATCGAACACCTTGTTGTTCTTCTTCAAACGGCCTTCGTAGTACACGGCCACCTTTTTGCCAGGCTTAGCCTCCTGCCCGGCTCCGACTTTAAGATCTTCCACAACCAGTCCACCCTGAAGGGTGCGAGTCTTGGCTTCTGGCTGTTGTGCGTCCTTCTTCTGTTCTTTAGGGGAAGCCTTACCATTCTCAACCCCATTTTGTTTGGATGCTTTTTTCTCCACTTTAGCAACCTTGGCCTTTGGCTGTTCATCCTCGGAATCGTCCTCATCGTCATCGTCATCGTCGTCGTCTTCATCGTCATCGTCATCATCATCTTCGCTATCTTCTTCACCGTCCAGCTTACTATCATCCATATCCTCATCCTCATCATCATCGTCCTCGTCGTCTTCGTCATCATCGTCGTCAGAATCATCATCATCCTCTTCCGCACCCTTAGCACCTGATTTCTTTTGAGCACCCTTTGGCAACTCGAACGTTTCATCCAACTCGTCCTCATCGCCATCTTCTAGCTGGACTTCCTTAGCGTTCACTTTCTGAGCAACTTTCTTCGCAATCCGTTCCTATCAATTAAAATCTAATTAGAGCAATTCTTCTTTCATTTGGCCCAATCAACTCACCTTTCCCTTTCCTTTCTGAGGGGAAGCATCCACCTCTTCCTCTTCTTCTTCATCTTCGTCATCGCCGAAGAGATCCGCCTCATTCGGCAACAAATACCCGGTCAGATGAACCACACCTTCTCCCTTGGTGCTCAAGCTGATCTGGTCGCCTTCGTCAAAATTCAAATCCAACGCCACTTGCGGGGTCTTCTTGCCAAGTGTGCACAGCAGATAGGTGCTCTCTTCCGAGGTCAACATAACCTGTACATCATCATCGCCACATTTGGACAGATCCAGCGCTGCCTGCGACAGATGGAAAGCTTTCTGAACCGTTTGCGAGTATTTTTTGTTCGCCTTCAATACGAGTCCTGCGAAAAGAATAAAAAAAAAAACGTGCATTAAAAATTAAATCATGAATGCGACATGTTTGCTTTCCAGAAATAGCCATCTTGTTTGAGACGCCGGCCGACCACATTTTTGGAACACGTTCTAGTTTTACTTACCCCAGAACATTTTGAAATATTTTGTTTCCGAAAAGGAATAAACTATGAAACACTAACACAGAAACTTAATAGAAAGTGGGGGCCTGTTAATGCCGGAAATTGCTTCACTGCACGGACTTTTCAGACAAAATGCGTTTTCTTACGATTGCTGCTCTACGCGTGTGCTCTGGACCACACTTCTTTTGATTGTGTCCCGTTTCATTCGATTGTCAGTTTTGTTCCGGGAGATCCATGTGTATGTGTCGGTGGAATTTCGTTCGGTTGGTCACTCACCAGTGTGGATGCGAGTGTGTAGGTAAGTGAGTGAGAAAATTTGAAAACACGGGTTCTTTCGTTCAGTTCGGTTTGAAACTCGCGCGCCAATTTTTCGCGATTCAAAAGAATGTTTTGCCGAAATGTCAGATATTCATGTTCGATCTGAAATACTTCTGGTGATAGCTAGAATCAAGGCGTAAGTCATATTTGCTGGAATATTCTAGTTAGTTATCATAATGATAGGAGATGTGCGATAATTCGATTTGAGAACGGTGTATATTTTGTTTACACACGATTGGTTCCCTGCAGCTGATCGAAAATGAGTGCATCCGCGTATCTCCTAATCTAATCTAATCTAATCTAATTTCACACTAACGCAGCCAATTCTTGAAGGCATCCTGGAAAATGACGACTTCTTGAAAACAGAATTTTTCTTGTCACCGGCCAGGCTAAAGGGTCACCCACAATAGATACGTTTGCGTTCCGTTGACGTAAATTTGACAGAAAACCTATGGGAAAACTGTCAAATTCACGCAAACGCATCCGCAACGTATCAATTGTGGGCCAGCCATAACTGCGTAGCATGTACCCAAGGGTCAGTCGCTTAAGCTTGTATCACACTGTTTGTCCAATAGCCAAATATTTGTCATAGGCAGATAGGCATCTGACAACCATCTATGATATCTGTCAGCTGTCTAGCTGCCTATGCCAAATATTTGGCTATTGGACAAACAGTGTAATACAAGCTTTAGAACAGTATGCCACACGCAAAAAAATACATAGTTATACCAATAGAAAATAGGAATCAATTCAACTAAAATTTTTGTTTGAATATGGACCAATTAAACTGATGAACCAATTCAACAAAACCTTTGAGTTGAAATAAAACTTCATGCTTTATAGAATTGAACATCGTGTTTTATTGCTCAAAACAATTTTTTTTCTTAAACCAACTAAACGCATTTGTCGAAATAATAAACATTGATGAACTAATTCAACAAAACTATTGAATTGAAATAAAACTTCATGCTTTATAAAATTAAACTTAGGGTTTTGTTGTTCGAAACAAAATATTTTATGTAGCCAACTAAGCGCATTTGTGGAATTAATAAATTTTGATGAACTAATATAACAAAACCATTGAATTGAAATAATACTTCATGATTTATTGAACTAAGTTCGTGTTTTATTGTTCAAATTATTTATGTTTTCTCACATTTTGGCAGGAAATCGTGCCCACTATGGACTCTCAAGGTCACTCCGGTCAAGTAAAAATCGCCGCAGCGACGAAGTTGATAAGACAAGACGCTAATTAGACAGGTGGTTCTCTACGGTCATGATATATGGACTATGCTCGCGGCATATCGCAGTAAGATTTTTCTCGTGATCTGCTCCTTAAATCTAACGTCGAATGTGTGCGCTGTCTGATCGACTGTGTTGTACACTTTATGTTTGATCAACTGCAGTTATCTGCAAAGACAATAACTCGTTGAGAATCGATGAATAGATCAACATCAATCTATAATATATTATGTTTAAACTTACATTAGAAAAACTTCCGGAGGCAAAGGCAGAGACAGCAACTTGTCAGCATTGTGAAACTTTTGTACAATAACAATATGGATGCTTGGCAGGCTGACAGTGTGTAATGTGCGCTCAGAACTATTTTATCAAAACAATAAATTAACCGTTTGAGTTAAAAAATAAATGTGATTGTTATAAATAAAATATTATTTAAATTAATGTAATACAGCAGTGATTACTTTAAATAACTTTATTGGTTTGATATGAATAAAATTTTGAATTGATTAAGAACTTTTTTATGAATTGAAACAAATATAAACCTCGTATTGAATACCAACAAAATATTTTGTTGAGTCAAAGGCACGATTTATTACACACTAGACGGATTTGTTACATAACTGCGGAACTTCGATTTTCAATCCATACCACGTGTGTGGCACACTAAGGCACACTTTTCATAGTTGAGCTTTTAGAAACAAGAACTCTGCAACCTTGCTAATATGCGTTGTTGGTTGCCAGGTACAGCCAAACAATAACAATTTGGGCTCTCAACACATAGCACCTTTGGCACAATATGGGAACACCCAGAACATTGCAACGCCTGTAGACACACTAAAACAAAATAGCACAGGAGAAAAGTGTGCTGAGCGATCCACCGCTTGCATGTACCGCAGAGAGGATTCCAAGAAATAGAGCGATTCCAGAAAGAGTGGCTGAACCTTGAACCTGAAAGAAGAAAGCGTGGACCTCCCTTGCCAAACGCTTCCATATAGAGTTTAACAATGGGATAGTTTGTACTTTATCGTTGGGAGCATAGATGCTAGAAAGATTAGTTTATGCTCCTTTTGCCTGTGGGTGGACTTTTGGCCACCAAAAGTCTGGCTATAATTTTCCAAGGTTATAGCGCCTTATCTCGCTCACTGAAATTGAGATTGAAATTTAAAATTTACAGAATAATACACTTTGCTTCCACTGATATCCAAGCTCATCGATTTAGCACCACCCGGGGGAGATGTGGCCCTATACCCAATGATTTCATTATCTTCAATCCGCTCAACCAATCGCAATGTTCTGTGATATAGTGGACGGATTATTATAATTTGAGATAAGTCAATTCAGACGTCTTCCAAACTTGGCAGATCGACAGGCAATCGGTGGAAAACCACCTAGTACCTCACAGCAATATGCTTAGAGGCGGACCGGAAGATTTGATGAGCTACCTCCCCCAACTGCATCCGCATATCTCCTCCGAAAATAACTTATTTTAGTCAGTATTGCTCTTTCGTGTTTATCAGTTTGTTGGTCTGCTTGGTTATTGCTAACTAATATTCTCGACACTAATGAAATCTAAGAACTTGTACCAGTGAAAATCGATGTTACTCAGATAAATAGGCTTGGTTTTAATTTAATTTAAACTTTAATTTAATAGAAACTATCATTAGATGAGGCGCCAAATGATGTAGCGGAGGTTGGCATCACATTTAATGTCAAAACACCGAGCCAAAATCTTGTGGCGTGAAGTGAATGACGACAAAATACTTTGACATGTTATCAGATTTCAAACCTCCACCACACCAGTAGGCCCCTCGACTTAGAAGTTGTTGTTGCTGTTGTTAAACACTGGTCAGACCCTGACATAAGCTTATAATGAATTTGAGGATGCCGCAAGGGATCCCGTACAACACACTCGAATTTGTAAATTTGCGAATACAAAAAGAACTCTACATCAGTATTTTGCAATTTTCCAAACTCAAACGCATTGAATTATGCTAATAAAGAATTTCAAAACAACTAAAAAATGTGGTAAAATTTCACTACAGGATTGTTATTGTTTTGAACGAAATTGATACCTAAACTACTTTGAAATATTTCCCTGATTACCATGATACACCTACGCACTGACTACATGGTTGTTTTAATTTCAAACGCAACTCATTGTTAAAACCTTTACTTCCAACTGTTATTAAGAGAACCATAAAACTAGGTAATTTTGACAGCAGCACTCACATATCGTGTCCATGGTAAAATATATCACATTTTCTCTTCGAGTTAAACATGCCATGAAGTCTGCACAGATCCAGTAGCGTAGCGCATTTAATTTAACCCATTAAAATGGTAATGTTCACCGCAATCCTTTTTTTATGTTTATAAGGCATGTTATTGAATTTCATTAGTCCAATTGCGTCAGCGTACGTGATATTCGAATAGATCCTAACGAAATAGCTGTTCGCAATAGTGAGTGCCGATCACACACCCGCTAAGAAAAAAGTACCCAACGGAGCAGTTCAATGTGGGAAGCCAACACTGGGTATAGTCATGTTAACATACCGTTGGGTACAAATAACTTATTTCTGGGTAAAATTCTACCCAAAAGTAAGTGATTTGTACCCAACGGTAGGTTAACATGATTATACCAAACGTTGGCTTCCCACACTTAACTGCTCCGCTGGGTACTTTCTTCTAAGCGTGAAGCGCGGCACTCATATATATACACGGTAATCTCATTTTACTCTATTATGACTATAAAGTATGCTTTTTCGAGGGAAACTGGGACTACGCCAAAAAGGAGTATATTACTTTTACCACAGAGAACAGACGTTCATCTTCGGTCTGCTACTTGTGTAAAACTTTAAACCGACATTTCAAATGTATGTCGTTATGCTCCTGGTAGGCGGCGCTGCAGTTGTGTGATAACTGTCAGGTAAACGTTTATCAATAAAAAACCTAGCACATAACCTGAAATGTTTTGTTTGTTTTTCTCTGCACTTGCTTTGTAAAGGGGCTGCCCATATAAACTTTTACACACCTTTTTCCAGAAAAGGTATATGGACATCAATGTCTGTTCTCTGTGCTTTTACTCCCTTTTGCGTAAACTGAATATACGTCAATATGTGCATACTTTTTACTCCTTTTGAACAGTAAAATATGCATACTTTTTACTCCTTTTGGAAAGTAAATGTGCATACTTTTTACTCCTTTTGAGAAATTAACAAATGTGTACTTTTTACGCATTTCAAAAAATCAATATTGCTGAAGTATGGCTGAAAACGGCTCAATTCCGAAATTCAGATTAAAAAGTGAAAAAGACATCAATTAATTACAGCCATGTTTATTAATTGAAAAAAAATTACAAATACCTATCTTGAGGTTTTGCGCAAAAATTTACTCACACATTTTGTCACAGAGTTGATTAACAGACATTCTGGAACTATTAATTTTAACCTTATAGCAGCGGCTGGCTAGTCAAGAAGAAAATGAATATCATTTTTTGGCTCAGGAAGTACAAGCATATCGGCTCCAAGCTCGGTCCCAAGCTTAATGAACTTCCCTAATATTGTATCTCTAACTGCATCCGGCCACAGGGCATGGAAAACCTGTTTTGTTTCATACAGTGTTAAACATTTGTACATTACTGACGAAATCAAATATTTAACTTACCTGTCAACTTCGCGAATACGGCTGTATCCAACGTATTGGATATTTCCTTCATTTTCTATACTTCAACAGCCTAAAACAATTCCGGAACTTAAACACGGTGCTTACAAAATAAATGCTTATTTGAAAATGGCGTCTGCTTCAAGTCAGGGGCAGAGTTAATTTTCTTTTCTCCGCGGTGCCTACTTTTTACGCATTTTTTTGTCGCCGTTGACATACTTGAAAAGGCGTAAAAAGTACTCTTCATTAGTGTAAAAAAACTAGACACTTTTTGAAGTATCAACTATAATCTTGAAAATGTGCATAATATAGTCATAAAAGGAGTTTTCCAGATTTACCGTGTATGTCGCGATGATTCACGTTGTCTCGATTAGTTACGTTGTCTCGTTTACATCGACCAAATTACATCGACAAGCAGTGCATAATTTTATTGTGTACATCAAGACAACCTAACATTACACAACCGATGGAATGATCTATGTGCATCTGATTCTGTGTAATTTTCAACAACTGTTTTTTTGCTGTGCAAAGAGGGCGATTATGATAAATGTTATAGACTTTTCCTAGTTCCGGGTTTTCAGTGGTTGCTTCATGTCGTCCAATTGTTTTATCTACGTATGTAAGATGTATTTTAGCTCGATGGGAATCATCATGATTCAGAGTTCACTAAGAGCAATCAAAACAATAACTTGCGGCTCGGTTTTTGCCATTTCACATATTTACCGTACGATTTCATGCACAAACAATAGTCATGAAATTCATAAGCCAGTTTTATGAGAATCATAATCATTACTATTCACTGAGCGAACCATAGTTGCACACATTGATGGCATGAGGGCCTTATGAAATTAAAATACAGAGGGCTTATAGGCAAATTTATTGGTATTTTTTTAAATTTTGATAAGTTTTTTACGCCAGTGATAAAAACAACAGTGCTCCACCCCATGGACCACTTAAGCAGTTGTTCCTATCACTCAAACTTCGAAATTAGACATCATTTTGAGGATTTTTCTTTTAAAAATTCCTACACTGAAATAATTTATAACCATAAATTCACATGTTACACATGTTGTTCTTCACTATTTGTGATCCATTTGTCAAACATATGTTTTACACATTAATGTATAATGTATGTTTCTGGTACATTTCGAAAAGCTTACCATATAAATATATCAATGTTATTACGTCTAGATATTCAAATGTTTTTGTGTTGAAATTTTATGTAAATAAACGCTGGTAAATATGTAGGTTTTTTTTTCTTTATTTCCTTAATATTCATTTCAAATGCTTTAATGCTGCTCACTAGTACTACAGTGCCAGTGATTTTTCATACATAGTGTTATTTATATTTACAATAACTAATTTTATTTCATGAATACATAACCGTTTTACATATCACTGTCTTCGTTTGATAATCATATTTTTTTCTTTTTTTTTTTAATTATTTTTACCCCCGGGGGGACAAACACAAATTTGTTTAATTTTTACACAATTGGGCCCACCCCTGTTCTTCATATTCTAGTTTATTTTCAAACCCCCCCACTCCCCACATTTCCCCCACAATATATGGGTTTTTTTTTAAAAACCTGGGTTTTTACCGACCAGTGTTGTCGCTCCGAAATCTACCATCGGTGGCACTGCGTTTTCAACTGCTGCATCACCGGAATAAATGAGATTTTCCCAAGGGGTCGGTCAATCTGATCAATTTAAAATCTTCAAAAGATTTCAAATCTTTTTCAAAGATCGGGCCGCTGATCGGGCAATCTTGTTAAAACATTAACAAATTTTTTTCAGTGTCTCAAAATTGTAAATAAAAATGAAAAAAAAAAACAAAAGGAAAACATTTCACAACAAACTCCAGTCCTTTGATTTCTGTATTGATCTATGATCCATGCAAAACGACTGGGTGTTGGCGTTACCGTAGTCAACAGGTGACATTAAGCCATTGGAGGATTCAACAGCATGGAAAGAGTACCGGCTGTAGAATGTTATCATCTCGGAAATAATGAATGGTCAATTATACCGAATCAGGAGTGGCAGCTCTGTATCAGCAGTTGGAGTCGGTTGAGAGGTACAATTCGGAATTACAGACATGGGAACTAGCTGCACCAATCAAAATCGCCAGAAGTGCCTTGCCTTTGATTGTTTTCTCAGACCAATGGAGGCGACACAGTTTTCCTAACCATGACATCCGCGGTGAGTGATCTCCATTTTCAGGCAATTTTTTTCCACCGAGTCATCGGATTCTGTACAGATGTTTTCATGGACGAACCGTGACTACCAGCTGCAAAACCCGAGAAGGCCGTGTATTACAAATTGTTGCATAAGCGCGGAACACTCCAGTTGGAACAACTCCAGTAGGTAGAGCGTTGTCACAGTTATCGGTTCGAGGAGTTCACGCTGCTATGGTAGACGGGAGATGTCGTTCGTAAAGCAGTTCTCAGCGCCATCGACGAGGACAAGAAGAAACGGAAATTTGGTGTTCGTTGCACGGTTGAACGCTTTGCCGGTAAGTGTTATCAGTTAGGTGTACGTTTTTGTTTGAAAAAAAGGGAGGGCGCCAATGTTTGCGTTTACCTATTTATTCTTTCCGAAATTTATTTCCTGTCACATGATACGAATCGGTAATCACAAGAACGTTTCCACAAGGTCGGCTTCGTACTAAAAAATCTACTGTGATTTCACTGTGAATTAACTGGTAATGATAACCCACCTATCACACGTAGCATTTAATACCGTTGTTGGAATCCACCCTGCTGAGGATTGTTGAACACCATTTACTGCTGTTGCTGCTGTTGTTGCTGAGCTGATGCCACCGCGGCCTGTTGATGACAATCCTGTTGAATCAAGCCGTTCCTAGGTTGCCCACTCGGGCCAGCTATGTACACCCATTGGTGTTGTTGTTGCTGCTGCTGCTGTTAAGATTTCTGGTTCTGTTGGTGTTGAAAGGGAAATCGTTGTTATGCAAAGTTTTATGGTTATTGAGGAAAAGGTTATAGGTGTGACTTACGTTTGCCTGCTGTTGTAGTGCTTGCTGCTAATTCTGATGCTTAACTGAGAAATGATAAAACAAAAAATAAAATCATTGAAACGTACTAACGAATTCAAACAACTTACATTGTACTGCTGTTGTGCTGTTGAAATAAAACAAAAAAAAAAAGAACAAATTTGCAAATGTAATTGTGTATAACTAAAAAATATTCTTACGTTGGCCTGCTGTTGTTGTTGTTGGTGTTGCGGTCGTTTGCTTTCACCTTTGTCATCCTGATTTTCATCGGTGAAAAATTCACGCTTTGGATAAAGTATAGGGCAGCCGGCAAAGACATTCGCCGTCTGCATGGGATCTTCCGAAAAGTAGGGATCCAACATTACCTGTTCCGATGTAATGTGCTTGTTCGGATCAATCAGCAACATTAAACCTAAAAATGCTTGCGTGTCAAAATGTTACACAGTCTGTATTGTTATCAAAACAAGCATGTTGACATGTTGAAACACTGAAATAAAACAACAGTCTATTTAGAACTGTCATAAAAGATTTTAAATCTTGATAAGATCATCTGATCTTTTTCAAAGATCAAAATGAAAAATGAGGAGATCTGATCAAATGATCAGGAAGTCCGACCCCTTGTTAACAATTATTTAAAATATTTTACCCTCATCCCCTTTTTTTATTCTTTTTCCCCATATTTCCCCCCCCCCCCCCAACCCCCCCCCCTCCCCCCACCACCCCCCCCCCCCCACTCCTTAAAAAACAAAAATATTTAAACCCCAAAAAAACACAAAAAAAAACACTACGCAACACTTACGATTGAAAAGATCAATAAAATCGGTAGAAATCAAACCTAATTCTTCACTAGATTTCACATTCTCGGCATCGTGTTGTTGGCGTGCCATCTTGAAAGCTAGGATTTTGCAGATTAGTACACAATACTGAAATGTCAAACACGTTCGAACGATGTGACGCTACACATAGTTCAAATATGCTGTAATTTCACGGGAATGTCTAGTGGAATTCTTTTAGATATTTGATGCGTTGGGATGTTCAGAAAATTAATGTGAATGACATTAAGATATACAAGTAAAGCATTTGGAAGCCATGTAAATGTTCCTGAATTATTATATTACATCAGCAAATGAATTCGTCGTGTTAAAAAATTTAATTTGAGCGTGTGGATTATTTTCAGTGTAGATAAATTGTCCACCTTAATGTGTTTCACAAAAACTTAAATTTATCGGCTCAATTTTCTAAAATCATTAGTATAGAGGGATAAAAAAACTGATCGACTTAATCATCAATTGAGTATATTTGCTCAAGTGCATATTTCTGCGTTTATGCGATTTTTTTCGACTTCTGAGTGTTTTAGTAATAGCGTGCGTACTACTATCAAGCCTCAAAAAAAAACTCAGTTTTGCTGAAATTTATAGTTCCGTGTATATTTATTGGCACTCACCATGCACTCACCACTCCGATCTTTCTTCTCGTTTTTAGGCATTGTAAGCGACACGCTGCGATGCCAAATCACTGAAAATCGAACTTTGACAGTCTTTGCTGCGTGTTGTGTTGTGTTGTACTTTTGCTTTTCTTCGATCGTCGTGCAAGTAAAAAGTCACCAAATTTTTCCAGTGAATATTGCCTTAATTCCCTCGAGAAACGGCTAGATTTGCTGGAATTTGCCACAAAGGATACGCTGAGGATAGTACGAATATTGTGTAGCGAAAGAAAGTGGCAGAAAGTTGGGAGGGGGAAATGTCAATTGTGGAACCAGTTCAAGCAAAACACATCGGGATCTTTGTCATCTGAATAAGGAACGGAAAGTCGAAAAAGGACCAGAAATTGTAGAGTGACTATTTTTTGTACTAAGCAGTATCGTGAGTAAAGGTAGTCAGGATGGTTTTAGCCGATCTCGGACGGAAGATCACGAATGCCTTGCATTCGCTCAGCAAGGCAACCATCATCAATGAAGAGGTAATGTTCTATGAGATTTGGTTTGGTTTGTGTTAACTTCGACATTTCATTTCCGTGGCATGTTTTAGGTGTTGGATTCTATGCTGAAGGAGATTTGCACAGCTTTGCTGGAAGCGGATGTGAACATACGGCTGGTCAAAAAGCTGCGAGAGAATGTCAAGTCGGTGATCGATTTTGACGAAATGGCCGGAGGGTTGAACAAGCGGCGAATGATTCAGTCGGCCGTGTTCAAAGAGCTGGTCAAACTAGTCGATCCGGGAGTGAAACCCTACCAGCCGGTGAAGGGACGGCCTAATGTGATTATGTTTGTTGGACTGCAGGTCGGAACTGAAGCTGAAATTTTGTTTTAGGACTGAAGATTGTTAATGAAGTTTTGTTTTATTCTCAATACAGGGTTCCGGAAAGACAACCACCTGTACCAAGTTAGCCTACCACTATCAGAAGAAGAACTGGAAGTCTTGTTTGGTTTGTGCGGATACGTTCCGTGCTGGTGCGTACGATCAAATCAAACAAAATGCCACCAAGGCGCGAATTCCGTTCTACGGTAGCTACACCGAAGTGGATCCGGTGGTCATTGCTCAGGACGGTGTGGATATGTTCAAGAAGGAGGGTTTTGAATTTATTATCGTCGATACCAGCGGTCGGCACAAGCAGGAAGAATCACTGTTTGAGGAGATGTTGGCCGTTGCGACGGCCGTAAAGCCGGATAACATTATTTTCGTGATGGATGCCACAATTGGACAGGCTTGCGAGGCGCAAGCCAAGGCTTTCAAGGAAAAGGTCGACATTGGATCAGTTATCATTACGAAGCTGGATGGACATGCCAAGGGAGGGGGTGCGCTTTCGGCGTAAGTTTCCACTTTGAAACAAATGCTTAGTTCGATAAATAAGTCTTCATTTTTATGTATTTTTGCAGCGTGGCCGCGACCAATTCTCCGATTATCTTCATCGGTACCGGTGAGCACATTGACGATTTGGAACCGTTTAAGACGAAACCATTTATTAGCAAGCTGCTCGGAATGGGAGACATCGAGGGTTTGATCGATAAAGTAAACGAGCTGAACCTGGACGACAACGAGGAACTGATTGACAAAATCAAACACGGACAGTTCACCATTCGAGACATGTACGAGCAGTTTCAGAACATCATGAAGATGGGACCATTCTCGCAAATCATGGTGCGTTCGAAGGGTTTTTTTTTTGTAATGTCACAAATATCTATATATACTTTTGTTTTAGGGTATGATTCCCGGCTTTTCGCAAGACTTTATGACCAAGGGAGGCGAGCAGGAGTCGATGGCCCGTATCAAGAGGCTGATGACCATGATGGATTCCATGTCCGACGGCGAGCTGGACAACAAGGACGGAGCCAAATTGTTTAGCAAGCAACCGACGCGTGTCATTCGTGTAGCTCAAGGATCAGGCGTGACGGAGCGGGAAGTGCGGGATTTGATATCGCAGTATACGAAGTTCGCCGCCGTGATCAAGAAAATGGGCGGTATCAAGGGGCTGTTTAAGAGCGGCGATATGACCAAGAACGTGAATCCCACGCAGATGGCCAAGCTGAACCAGCAGATGGCGAAGATGATCGATCCGAGGATGTTCCAGCAGATGGGAGGCATGAGCGGTCTGCAGAATATGATGAGGCAGCTTCAGCAGGGCGCCGGAGGGCTGGGGAATTTGATGGGAGGCTTCGGTAAGTCCTGAAAACACTGTGTGCGCTGTTTGGTTTGAGATAAAGGGGTAAGATTGTGTCTGATCCTTCCTTTACTCTTTGAGTTCTTTTATTCCCGATTATTAAATAGTTTATGTTTGTTGTAAGAGGAAATATTGATTTTTGTATTGTTTTGAGCGCATTGAAGCGACGAGAAGATCATGCGTTCTCGTCCCAATCAGAAAATAAAAATGTCTAGCTCTATCCACCGTCGTAGCTGCAAGGCGTTTCCAGTTCGAGGCTACGGTTTTGAAGAAACCCTAAAGAAAGTCACCCATATTATTGTTTTCGTACAAACAATACTAAAAAAAGTATCTCTGTGGAAAATATCTTAGAGTTCAAGGAAGTTATAACTAGCCTGTTCAGTAAGTAAGGCAAACAGTAAGTGAACATATATTTTGTTGGCAAATCATAGTAATCTTCGATTCCATATAGCTATGTTAGCAATTACTTTGTTAGGAAAATAAAACTTCGTTCGTAATCAACCACTCAAGCAATACGGTTCAACTTTCATTCCAATACAAGTGGTTATGGGCTACTACGGGTAGATTTCAAGATTGATTCTCCAAGATGAGCGTAATCGGTGAAGTGGTTTCAGCAAAAAGCGGACGAATCAGAGGAATTGTAATGCCAGTCATCGAAAGGCTCAAGTGTCGCCCCCCCCCCCGGGGGGGAGGGGAAAAGCCACTATAGAGAACGGCCCCCAACATTCCCCCCCTTTAAATTGTGGATATCGGTTGTCATTTATAATAGAAACGCGATTATTTACAGTAGTCTTTTTGTTGGAGAACGGAGTACTCACTTCGATAGACCAGGATTTTTCCTCCAACACTCGATGTTACATTAAATGCCCTTGTAGAGATGATTTGGGTTATGGGGTCCAATTTGGGTTTAGTTCCTGGATCCTATTGTTGGCCCGTTTCCTAGAGCTTGAGTTGCTTCCGAGGATTGGCAGTTCCAGATAACCGATGAATTCCAACACTCGCGGTTACAATTTACAAATGACAATATACTTCATAAAACACTACATTTATTACTAACACATACTAACATAAGTTCATTGCATAAAACTAGATAAAACCGTACAAACATAAAACCACGCGTGAGGTCCTACTCGCGTGCTGGGCCTGAGATGCACCACCAACAACTGGTCTATCTCCTTCCTAACGATCGTCATCCAGCCTCCGATCACCGCCTGCGATGATATTGGGTTGATCCTCTCCCGCCGTTATCTTCCCGATTCGAAATTCACCACTGCAGATGGTATAGGGTGATCTCATTCTCCGTTTTTCCCGGCGAGAGTGTTATTGCCTCTGGACCTTCGTGTTGATTGTCGGTGTGCTATTGTAGCAATCAATGCAGATGATCACCACGAGACAATAGGCACACAGTCGTATCGTCTGGATTGAATTTTGTTGGATGGTGGATGCTGTGCCAGGGTTGTAGCTACGAGTCGTCGTGCTCTCGAACATCCTCACCCACCCAGAAAGTGCTGAAGTTTCTGTAAATAAAGAAAGAAGAAAACCTCTTCGCGGGATGGGATGGGAAGGGGGTTTATTCGGTTTGGATTGATGTTTCGCCTTGCTCCGTGTTATCGTTATCGTCCTGGACCGGCAGAATGCACACCTTCTCTACCGGACGAATCAGTTGTCCTGTTGCGGTTTTCAAGGTGACCACCCTAACAGTTCCGTCTTCACCTGGGTGTACCTTGATGATTCGACCCATCTTCCAGTGCATGGGCGGTTGATTCTCATCCTTGATGACTACAAGCGTTCCGATGTCGATGGGAATAGCTGGTTTCCAACGTTTCACTCGACCTTGAAGCTGGCACAAATATTCTCTACGCCAGCGCTTCCAGAAATCCTGCAATCTTCGCTGGGTCAGCTGCCATTGATTGAGCCGATTAGTAGGAATGTCCGTAAAATCTGGCTCGGGAAATGCTTGCAGAGATTCTCCGACCAGAAAATGAGCAGGTGTTAGTGGCTGAAGATCGTTGGGATCATCGGTCAGAGGGGTGAGAGGGCGAGAATTAAGGCATGCTTCCACCTGTGTGAGCAACGTATTCATGTCCTCCGGTGATACTGGTGTTTCTCCTACAACCTTTAATAGGTGGGTTTTTGCTGAGCGAACTGCTGCCTCCCATAGGCCTCCAAAGTGTGGTGCACTCGGGGGGTTAAAGTGCCACTGAATGCCATCCTTCGCTAATTCCCTGGTGACAGTTTCACGATGATGATCATCCTTGAGCAGCTTGAGAAACTCCTGCAACTTGTTTCGTGCCCCGACGAAGTTGGTACCATTGTCGGAGAAGATATCTGTACAACGTCCTCGCCTGGAGAAAAACCGCCTAAGAGCTTGAAGGAATCTGTCGGTGGACAGATCTGTGACGAGTTCCATATGTATCGCCTTGGTGCAAAGGCAAATGAAAATTGCAACGTACGCTTTAACTGATGGACGCCGTGGAGCTGATCTTATGTAGATTGGGCCGAAATAGTCTACCCCTGAACGAGAAAAGGGGCGGGATACCGTGACTCGCGACGCCGGCAAATCTCCCATTTGTTGTTGAACTGTTGATGGTTTATGGCGGAAGCACCTCTGACACCTGTGCACAATGTGTCGCACGACACTTCTTCCTCCTAATGGCCAAAATCGTAACCTAACAACGCTCAACAGCAGTTGTGGTCCAGCGTGGAGCAATCTCTCATGGTAGTATCGTAATAGCATGCGTGTAAAGGGATGCCGCGCTGGCAGAACCACCGGATGCTTGGCTTCTTCCGCTTCCATAGAGTGCTTTAAACGGCCACCAAGCCGAATCAGTTTATCTGCTGCTAGAAATGGGCTGTACCATCGCAATGGTGATCCTCTCGCAACCGTCCTCTCACTCGACAACGCCTTCCATTCAGACACGAAAGCCTCCTTCTGTACCAAGCGGACCAGGCTGTTTTCTGCCTCCTTCAACTCTGCCGTTGACAGGAAAGCTGTGAGTTTTCTCTCTGTTCGAGGTGTTCGTAGAAGTGTCATAAAGCGTAACCAATACGCTGTGCAACGAACAAGACCCGTGTAAGTTGAAAATTTACTAAAGTACGTTTCGTTGAACTTGGCGAATGTTGACATCGATGCCGTGACTGCTGTACGCCGTCTTTCTTCACCTCCTTCTTCTACTGACAAATCCCGTGACAGATTTGGCCACTTATTTTCTTCTTCTTCCAGCCAGCTCGGCCCTTGCCACCAGAACGAGTTATCCACGATGTCCTCCGGCGAAATCCCTCTGGATATGAGATCTGCTGGATTGTGAATGCCTGGAACATGTCGCCACTGAGATTCTTGGGAAATGGACTGTATTTTTGACACCCTGTTAGCGACGAAGGTAGTCCAAGTCATTGGAGGGGCTTCTATCCAATGCAGAGCGCAAGTAGAATCTGTCCAAAAGGTCGATCTTCCATTGAACCTGATCGATTGTGCGACCTTTTCGAAAAGTTCGGCTGCAAGCAACGCTCCGCACAGCTCCAGTCTGGGAATCGTTTGGCATTTCAATGGAGCCACCTTTGATTTGGAGGTAAGAAGTCGGACTTTCACTTCCCCGTTGACATTCTGGGTCCTCATGTACAAGCATGCTCCGTATGCCTTCTCCGAAGCATCCGAAAAGCAGTGTATCTCGGTAGAGACAGCTTTCGGAATGATGACACAGCGTTCAATGCGTATTCGATTAAACAGTGGAAGCTGATCGTGGAATTTGCGCCAGGACTCACCCACCGTCGAAGGTAGTGGCTGATCCCACGCAAGCCCTTGATTTTCTTCATCACGCAATGCCCACAACTGCTGCATGACTATTTTTGCCGATATTATGGCGGCTCCCAGGAGCCCCAAAGGATCAAAAAGAGTGGCGATGACTGACAGGACATATCGTTTTGTCAGCGTTGTATCAGAGTTCAAACTTGGAATTGAAAACTGAAACTTGAGTGTATCGGTCACGGGCATCCAAGTCAACCCCAGTGTTTTAATTGAGGGATCTGGATCCAAGACAATCCCTTCTGCCGATCGAATCGCTAGATTTTCCTCGGGAACCCCTTCTAGCACCGCCGGACAGTTCGATGCCCATTTGCGCAACTTAAATCCTCCATTCAACATCATTGAGTTAAGTTGCTCCTGCAAGATAGCTGCTATTTTTTCTTCATCCGCTCCTGTGATGACATCATCCATGTAGGTGTCTTCAAGAACCGCTCTTGCTGCGAGCGGGTATTTGCCTTCCTCATCCAAAGCCAGCTGTTTAAGCGTTCTGGTAGCAAGAAAAGGCGCCGATTTAGTGCCGTACGTCACCGTGCTAAGCTCGAAAGTTTTGACAATTTCTTTAGGTGAAAAACGCCAGAGGATGCACTGCAATGCGCGTTCCGATTGATGAACGAGGATCTGTCGGAACATTTTCTCGACATCCGACACGAGCATGATCTGTTTTGTGCGACTGCGGAGTATAATGGACCGAAGGTCCTCCTGAATGACTGGCCCTGTCATTAGTACGTCGTTAAGTGACACGCCGCTCGACGTTTTGCACGATGCGTCAAATACCACTCTCACCTTGGTAGTGGTACTTGCCTCCTTTATAACTGGATGGTGTGGGAGGTAGCACCGCTGTAAAAAATCCGTATCCGTTTCCTCAACCGCACGCATATGACCAAGCCTGATGTAGTCTTCCATAAATGCGTTGTATTGATCACGAAGCGATGAGTCCCTTGCTAGTCTGCGTTCCGTTCCTAATAGACGCCGGTATGCGATGTCCCTTGACTCGCCCAACCTTGACATTGCGTTTTCAATCTTCGGTAATGAGACGGTGTACCGACCGTTCAATCCTCGTTGAACCGTGCTAACGAAGATATCCTCGCATCGTGTTTCCTCCGGCGAGTGAGCTTTGCCTGACTCAACTTCCTCGCAAGACCAGAAACGTGAGATCAATGCGTCTAATTCATCCAATGTCGATACATTGCAACTAACTTGTAGAGAGCGAAATGGGACCGAAACACCACCGCTTACTACCCATCCAAATACGGACTCATTGAGAGCTGGGTTTCCTTCTCCCAGGGATTTTCTCTGACCAGTTTCAAAGAAATCAAAGAAATTCTCGATACCGAGGACGAGATCCACTCCGCTTGGTTCGAAAAATGCAGGATCCGCCAGCTTTATCCCGCTTGGTATTGAGAATCCATTCGTATTTATTCTGATCGTTGGTAGGTTCACCGTCACTTTCGGAAGAACCAAGAATTCTAGTTCCCGTGAGAACTGAGATACTCGTGAACGCACCAGCGCATGTATCCTGTGTTTGACCTTGGTGGTCGCTTGTCCTATGCCGAGAACCGATATATCCACTCGGTCTCTAGTTACCTTCATCCGCTGACTCAGTCGCTCAGTGATGAAATTACTCTCTGACCCTGAGTCGAGAAGAGCACGAGAGTGGTACCGACAGCCATTGCTATCCTCGACTATAACGACAGCCGTTGCCAACAGTACCTGTGATGCACGTTGGTGGACAGCGCCCGACACCAATGCGTTCGTAGCTGCCATGTTAGCTACTTGTATGGAATCAGAGTTGGATTCATCCTCAGAGGGCGAAGGTTTGTTGCTTCCAGCAGCAGCCGATACCCGTTTATCACCATCCATCTTCGGCTTAAAACACACCAATGTGTGGTGACGACCCTTGCAATGCCAGCAAGAGTATTTAGATTTGCATTCCCGAGCCAAGTGTCCAGCCTTGAAGCAATTCCTACAGAGCGAGTGTGTCCGCAGAAGAGCATCTCTGTCCGCAACTTCCAGCCTTTGGAAGGCGTTGCACTGATATAGTGGATGATTTGTTGAACAGACCACGCAGCGTCCCCCAGACGCTTGGGTTGAACCATAACTGGTTTTCACCGATGATGATTTCTGTTTCTGCTGTGATTGTGCCTGTTGAACACCCCTAGTGTCAACAGACCTCGATGGTAGACAGTCCAGTACTTGAATCCTACGATGCAGAAAATCAGTCAAATCCGCTAGCAAATCCTGCTCCTTCGTTGCAGAAAGCTCCTCCCACCCTCTTCGTGTAACCGGATCCAGTCGAGCAGTGAGGATATTCACCAGCAGAAGATCCTTATAATCGGCTGGCTCGATAATCTGGTCAAGCGTCTGCACAATCCTCTCAAATCCTTCCACGAGAGTATGCAGTTCGGCTCCAGATTCTTTGGAGATTGTGGGCAGCTTGAACAAAGAGAGCACCTGCCGCTTTTTCAAGTGTTTGCTGTTGTTGTATCGGCGCAACAGCATATCCCAGGCCACCTGATAGTTGGCTCTTGTGATCGGTAGAGTGTCGATCAGATTCCTTGGTTCTCCTTGCAGACATCCCTTAAGGTAGTGGAACTTTTCCACCTCAGGTAGATCCGCCTTCCAATGGATGAGTGACGTGTATAAATCGCGAAAGCTTAGCCACTCATCGATGTCGCCGTTGAATGTTTGCAACTTGATCTGTGGCAGGCGAACGTGGTCAACCGATCCGTGTGCCACCCCATCAGTTGCTCGGGTAGACTGCGCCAGTTCCTGAACTCCTTGAAATTCCTTTGCCTTGTCCAATAAGAACGATTTCATTTCGTAATAACGATCGCTGAACTCAGTGCGCTCCTTCTCTAACGTGGTACTTTCCGACTTATAGTCCTCGTGGGCGAAGATTTCCACTAAGACTTCGCTATAACCTTCCCAAAGCTGATCCAATTTACCCAGCCGTACCTCAACCTCGGTAGCTGTGTTAGTCTCCTTAAACGCTTGCACAAACCGTAGAATATCATTGAATGAAAGATTGATTTCCTTCAACCGAGCCGTCAATGCCCTCATCGACGGCGGTTTCTTGGTGGCGGTAGATAGCATGGTAGCAAGTTACGGTAATCGGGAACCAAGAGAGAGGCGTTGTGTAGTATGCTGCGTGTAGACCTAGCTTCGCTAGGCATATACTGCATTAATTTACCCGAGAAAATGAATAATGGTGCTCCAGTTTAGTCGAGTAAAAATGCTCAATTCAAAATAGCCTTGTGACGTCAAACAATCCGTTTAATTTGCAGCAGTAACTCAAGAGGACAAGTGAAGCGGTTTGCGAAGAAAGAGAATGTGGTGTAGTAACCAAATAAGTCGGCTTCGGCCGGGCATATACTGAGGCAACTTACTCAAGGAAACCTGCAGTACTGCAACTCCCGGTGAAGTCCAAAATTCGAGAAATATTGCGTATAATTAGGTGCAAGCTAATTGCTTGATTATTCAGGGCTCAGTGTGTGAAAGGAAGGCCAAAGAGGATACGATTCATTTAAAATGTGTAATTTCTGTAACGTCCTGCTTCGTGACATATACTAATTCTAAGCACTCACTCAGTCATATAAAATACAGCACAGCCTCTTCCTCCTTTCCTACGTCTTCCCTGTTGTAGACGAATGAGATCGGTTGATCGATTGTAGGAAATGTGAACACAATCCAGACTAGTGTTCATGCTATTCTTCACCAACATAAAGAAATCCTCTTCCTGAGCGTCCTTCTAATGGAATCGATTTCCAAATCCGTGCATCTCAGTCGTTGTCCAAACCATGCAATGTATGCCACAAAGATCGTTGCCTACCGATCGATCGTTGCCACTGATTTCTCCAACTCGTTCACCGTGGCAGTAGTTTTGGTTTCATGCAATTGTAGAATGTAGGTGTTAGCATCAGGTAGTTTCCAAGCCTCGGCTGGACATATAGATATGGTTCCACTTACCCACGAAAAGGTTCCAATCGACGGATGTCCAAACCGAAGTCACGTTGTCCCCGGATCCTTTATGCCGTGTGATTATGGCAAAATGTCGATTATTCGAGGAATTGATGGCTACCGCGCCAATTGTTGATGTATATAATGGCTACCGAGCCGATTGTTCACCAACTATTCACGAGTGAGATGGCTACCTTTCGATTGTTGCCGAGGATGATGGCGAAAAGCATGCAATGGCGCCAAATTGTCCGCAATAAACTGCCAGTTACCGAGTCCAAGCGTCGTCCGGTCCAGCCCGATCTGGTTCGAAGGACCAAAATGTTGGAGAACGGACTACTCACTTCGATAGACCAGGATTTTTCCTCCAACACTCGATGTTACATTAAATGCCCTTGTAGAGATGATTTGGGTTATGGGGTCCAATTTGGGTTTAGCCTGGTTCCTATTGTTGGCCCGTTTCCTAGAGCTTGAGTTGCTTTCGAGGATTGGCAGTTCCAGACAACCGATGAATAACACTCGCGGTTACAATTTACAACATATACTTCATAAAACACTACATTTATTTCTAACACATACTAAATAAGTTTATTGTATAAAACTTGATAAAACCGTACAAACATAAAAACCACGCTTGAGGTCCTACTCGCGTGCTTGACTTGAGATGCACCACCAACAACTGGTCTATCTCCTTCCTAACGATCGTCATCCAGCCTCCGATCACCGCCTGCGATGATATTGGGTTGATCCTCTCCCGCCGTTATCTTCCCGATTCGAAATTCACCACTGCAGATGGTATAGGGTGATCTCATTCTCCGTTTTTCCCGGCGAGAGTGTTATTGCCTCTGGACCTTCGTGTTGATTGTCGGTGTGCTATTGTAGCAATCAATGCAGATGATCACCACGAGACAATAGGCACACAGTCGTATCGTCTGGATTGAATTTTGTTGGATGGTGGATGCTGTGCCAGGGTTGTAGCTACGAGTCGTCGTGCTCTCGAAAAAATTTACCACCAAAAATTTTTATTCTTTTTCCTGGTGTTTGGTGGGTGCCTCCCCCCCAGCACACAAACCACCCCCAACAACAAAACAAGAGAAACGGCCCCCTTTTCTCTTTTTCCCCCCCCCCCCCCCCACCCCCAAAAAACAAAAAATTAATATATAACACAAACCACGCGAAAAAAGCACCAAAAAAAAAAAAATAAAAAATAAAAAAAAGTGAAAAATAATACAAATTTTAAATAATAATAAAAAAAAAAAAAAAAAACAACAAATAACACACCACACAAAAGTTGTGTGAATTTCTGTTCTATTTCATGCACATAAATGAAGCGTCACAAAACTTACAAATTAACATTATGCATCGTGTCTAGTTCTGGGAAATTCCATACATTGTCGATAATGTTGCATGCAAAAGCGCGTCTTTGATAGAACTATTTCATGCAAGTTGCTGCTTCATTTGGAATGAAATACAATCTAACATGCTCTGATATTTACATCACAATGAAAATTCAGTTTTTTTTTCTGTGTAGCAATAGTTCTTGCTTATAGCTACTGCTTCATGTCAAATGAAGTATAATTATACTCGCATTCGGATTTTTTTTTTCTGTGTAGGCTATGATTGTACACAGAAAAAAACCTGAATTTTCATTGTGATGTAAATATTGATGCGTGTAAAATTTTATTGCTATCCACTCTATACCGTAACTTGCAAAAAAATTCTTTGAATGAAAGTCTTTTGCATACAACATTTAGTCAACGCTTGAACCATCTCAGAACTTTACATGCTTAATAATGTTAACTTTTATGTTATGTGACGCTCCATTTATGTGCATGATTTTGAACAGAAGTGAAAAAAATAAAAAAACTTAAAAATCAGTGGGGTTGTGTTTAACACACGACCGGTTGACGTAGACTACGTTAACCCGTTTGATTAGTTTCGTAGTATACTGTTTTAATGGGACGTTGGGTTAGCATAAATAAGTGAGAAAGTATGTTAGAACATGCTATGATTCGCTTCTTAGAAATTATTTGGCAGCCGTGGAATGTAACGTTTGGTTTGAATAAAGCTTTAAGAGTTCAGACTGTTTCAGTTACTTTTAAATGTTGATTTGACCTCTACCCATGCCGTAAGGCCTAGTCTGATCAAAATAGCGTCGATGTTTGTACTCAAAGATCGTTAGACCAGCATTAGATAGTAAGTATGTTAGCAAAAATCTATTTTAATTCTTTAGAAAGCATTTGAAAAGTATTTGCACTTTGTCAAGTTGGTTGACCACTTCATTTTATTCCCCACTTCGAGTTTAAGACCCTTCTCTAGCTTTCCGACCAGTAGTTAGCAACGCATTACCTCTGGTTGCTTCCAGTTTCGCCCGATAACCTCGAGTTCGCTCGGCATCGGTACATGGTCAATTCGGAGGATTTTTCGAATGTTCGATCTTAACGCGCTTCCGAAATTTGCGCAAAGCGTTGGCATCGAAACGATTAGGCATTGCACTTATTCACCCTTTCACAGTTTCCCAAAACTTATTTCTACCTAGAAGTAAAACGCTATCCAACGCGAACCGTTAACACAACAGAATAACTATTCATAACAGTACTCATTGAAATGTGCATGTTCGAGAATTAAAACATTGTCCATGATAGGGAATTTCTTGAAACATGCTAGAACGCAACATTCTTTAAAATTTTCATACACCGATTGATGAATATGTATGCGAAATATATTAATCTCGTATTTGTACAACTTTATATACCTGATTAAATTAGAATGACAATCGTATAAATTTCTTGATTAGAGCAGTCTCAAAAATAAATCAATCAAGAAACAATCGAATTCTTAGCGTCCGGTGTTTCAAACTTTCGTGACGGTAGCCATTTGTAAATTGTACAAAATGCTCAAGGTATGCAACAAAGAGAAAACTAATATTGTTTTAGCCACCGCTGTCAGACAATCGGTAAGAACCAAACATTCAAATCAAACAAACTCTCTCAAAATTAAATTGGTCGTCCTGAAAAGGACGGATTTGAAATGGTCCGCATTTGAATTAAAACCCTCTCTGCGCCTTATCAAAAGATGTCTACCAAATATCACACACACATAAGCACCTTATTTCGCTCCTCGTGGTTGCACCCACCAGCTGGCTACAAAGACATTATCTACCAAATATCACACACACACACACACAAGCACCTTATTTCGCTCCTAGTTGTAGCACCCACCGGCTGGCTACAAAGACATTATTTGCCCAAGCAACCGACTGCCTAGCACACCACAGCATAATGTATGGCTGCCTAGCAACGGTTGTCTAGCCAACGGCTTGGTAACAACAGACTGCAGCGCAATCAGCTACAGTGCACTTTCTATGGTGCTTGCCACAGCCAGCTGCCAAATTCAAACTGTCGTCTTGCCGCTCCGCTGAATGAAGCTAGTGCACCCTCCAGGGTACATGCTATCGCCCGGCGCCAGCTGCCAATCCATACTGGCTCGATGCTCCGCACAGCTCCAGTACAGCAACACAATTGAGTAAATTTGCGAAGGTGTACCCGTTTTATATCGTTCACTGCTGCATATGAGACCTCCCTTGCTTACATTTGAAATCTGTGATAGTAAAATTGAGTGCATTGAGTAAATTTACTCTAAAAAATCGGCATTATAAGACATCACCTCATATTTTGGTTATTTTCAATAGCTTGACATTGTTAACGGATAATCTTTTATAGTTGAATTAATACGCGGGAAAATTTCCAATCGATTGATGTTAACATCTTGAAAGTCTATTGAGCATTTATTAAGTTATTAGCGTTTAATTTGTAACGACATTGCGTGACGGTCGCTGATTTTTAGATTTTCAATTGACACCCTACCCTTCCCGTAAGACGTAGTCTACGTCAAAAAAAAACAAAATAAACTTTAGCACCACAATTTAATTTACCTATGTTGCACTATCTATTTAAAATCGGAAAGAAGAGCGAATCTGAACATGCAGGTTAAGGGAGGTGTGAATGAATGAAGACCTTTATCATAACGTTTTAGAGTATATGACTGAATCTCCCTTTCTTTTACTGGTTTGCGAAAAAGGAAATCAATAAAAGAATCAGAGGGGAATGACGTTCTAGCTAATGCGTTTTCACGTCGTTAACAGGATTAGTTGCCGCTTTGGGATTTTATTTTATTCGATGGGGAGAACTGGGATGATGTAATGGGTGAAGCACACATAATTCTTTTATTTATTTGCCATCTCTATGGACTTCACCTTCCAAAGGGTGCTTTTAATGAATAAAGCGGTGGATGAGGCTTTAGAGCCACAATTTGTGTGTTTAACTCTGCCTTGCTTAGACTAATTTACGTGAAACTTGTAAAGTTGAGAGCAATTTAATTTCAACATATATTCTATTAAAATTTCAGCCTATACAGGGGAGGAGACAAAATGATCCAGATTGGCAAAGACTGACTCCATAGTGGCGAATGAATCATATGGCCCGTAAAAAGTCTCTGTAATCGTCGCTCCGCTAAGCCATGAAGTTTGATATCCACATTTGCATGGTTTTGGTCGGTTGCACAACTGGGCACTTTCCCAGGGTGCCGTTATCTTATGATTCTGAATGTGTGTTGTGTATGAAGTCAAAACTGCACAAAACGATCAATTTTGATACCAATATTCGTGTGCCTCCGAATTGGTTTCATCAAAATCGGTAAATTTTTCACACACTGATGTTAATTTTAGTTTTGGAAAAACATTGCCTGTCTCGTCTACAAAAATTTTGCCAAACGGCATATTTAGGTGGTGAAATCCTATTTGGCCTGTAATAAAATTTCCTCTAGGGACGTTCCGGTGTTTATGAGAGTGGCCAATATGGGAAAAGATCCACTTTCACACACTACCAAAATGTCATGTAAATGTCTGTCCCCTGAGACCGACACATGCAAGCGTCCTTTAGCACATAAGAATGAGTTCAAAGAGATGAGAAAATAAATTCAATCAAACACATCTTTTGTCGATTTGCGTATTTGTCAGTTTTGGGAGACATAATTTTACACGAAATCTTTCTTTACGTTCCCCGACTTTTTACAAACATGAATTACGTCCCGTGTAAAATTCATAATTTCTAAGTGTGCAGTATATACTTAACTTTATGTTGAAAACAAAGAAGCAAGAGCTGTCACATGGTATGCTTTGGGGAAAAGAAATAACTGACCACATTCAGAACTCTTCATCAGAATCTGTTTCATGGCCATATCTCGGTCAATTTATGTCTGATTTCTATGATCGACTTTTCATTCACTTGATAAATGTTTCGTATTTTTGTGTATTTTCTAGAAAAATTGTTTGAAAAGCGAATCTTGTACTTAACCTCATCAAAATTTCATCATGTGAGAACCTGAAACCCGGAACTTCTCCGGTACCCAGTGAATATAACCAATTCCATTGCTACGATACAAACTTATATTAATGTTTCAAACATTTTATGAGCACCACAAAGTTGACTAAACATTTGCCTGTCTCGATAATATGTTCCATCCCCTGTAAATTTACCTTCTAGTATTTAAATTTTGTGCTTAAGGAGTGTATTGAAAAGGTGTAATTTTAGCGTGTATTCGTATTACGTTTTGTTTACATGTCAAAAAGCCTATTTCGGTTAGCCTATGTCGCGAATTGATCTTGAAGAAAGAAAATTCTGCAGACTTGGTGTACTGAAAAGCATGTAACGTACAAACAAATTGCCAAAAAGGTCAAAGTGCATTCAGCAAGTGTAAAATGAGTGACTAAGATGAAGGTAATCTGCCGAAAACCTGGTTCCAGCAAACCCGAGTCGAACCAAAAAGTCGTCAATTTTTGTCTGGATAACAATCCGTTATAATCGACAGAACTATCCACAACTGCTTGAGAGTACTTTTAAGAAGCATCAAACTTCTCAAATCAGTGTAAGTATTGTGAGCAGCCCCTGTTCTATTCGGCTATCGTTCCATTTAAACTGCATAAAGGGACGAAATAACAGTGCGTGCGCGAGAAAGTTTTGCATGAGTACTTTGAGAATAAGGATCTGTCGTACGTGCCATTGGCTAAAAATTGGGAATTGCGAATTCCACGGTGTTTGAGCCATCAAGTCAACGAGAACGATCACAAACGCGTGGTTGGGGCCTTTAAACGGAGACCGAACGCTTCAGTTCGAGATGTGGCTACAAAATTGCATGTGAGCAAGATTTTCGTGCAGAATACCCTTACTCGAGCTAGACTACGCACGTTTAAGGATCAGATGTCCCCAATCCGCGACGAGAAACAAAATACGATAACAAAAAGTAGTGCCCGGAAGATGTACGACCAGAAGTTAATGAAACCATATTGCTGCGTAATGGATGGCGAGACATATGTGACATTCAACCAGATTTCAGGAAACCTGTATCTGACTACCGAGGATAATTCTGTTGTTCCCGAGAACCTGCGGACACAGGAGATGTCGAAGTTCGCCAAGAAGTTCTTAATTTTGCCAAGCAATGTGTACTTGCGGAAAGCGGAGTATACCTTTTGTTATCACAAACACCATTAATGGACATGTGTGTTTGAAAGAGAAACTGTCGATTCTGACGTCGTGTAGAACTTTATGGCGGGGATTAAGGCCAAGGTTCACGCATCCGGATATAAAGGCAACATAAATTATGCCAAAACTAACTTTAATTGTTTCTCAATTCAAGCACCTCCCTGAACAGTTGGCGATCATCGGATAAAAACTCGAATTTCAAGAATGAATTATGTGTGTGCAGATTTTAAATGGTACACTCTTTAAGTTGCTATGGTTGCTATCAAAATGTTTGATTAGTTCCGCAGCAATTGAGATATTATTAATCAATTTATAGTTGTTCACCTTCACATAATTTTCGATTTCCTTAATGTTTTAGACAACACTATTTCACTGGTTAAGCTGAACAGATTATCTCCTCGATCTTCTAATGATCAAAATTTGGCTAAATTGAACCGATTAACCAAGTAATGTAGCCTAGATACAATAAAAATCATTTAACAAGAAAACCGTAGACCAGTTGTAAGGGACACATTTGCCTGTTGTGTCAATAACGTAGTAAAAGTGTTGTTATTAGTAAAATTTTAATGGAAATATATGAGTTTGAGATTGCATATTTTTCAAATGGCTAATCTTAAACAAACCAAAGCAATAAAACCGTGGCCGATAAATCATATGTGGACATCACATAAGTTTTTCAAAACAGTTTTGTTTTGATATGTTTTGTAAAATTTTGTGTTGGGTACATCGAATACAGCTAGCAAAGACTTAAATCAGAAAATTAGACAAAAAGAACCGTACGGAGACTGCATTTAGTAATATTTAAATCTATCGAATGGGACGATGTTGCATCCATGAAAAGACCCAATTTGGTGCTTATATATTGACATTATATCCATATCACTCGAAAATTTCTGACACTATAAAATGAGTTGTGTAACGTCTTGTGAAACATACTATCAAACGTCTATTTAAACTTATCCAAGCAAATCTAAGACTATCCAAGCAACACAAAACCGTCATAATTGGTAGTAGCAACTTGATTGTGACTTAATTGAGTCACATTAATGTTATTTCAACTTAGTTGCCACAAGTGTGCTACTAGGGTAGCTTAACATCGCCTTCAGCTCAAATACTTCATCAGTTATAATAAAAAATGTAATCAATTGTTGCATATTAGGTTGAGAGAAGGGACACATACCCTAGGATGCCTCGATAGTTTTAACATAATAGATTGAAAGTCAAAAGCACCAAGTTTGATTTGAGCCACTGTGACCATAACTCTGACCTATTATGGTATACCCCTGTTTGTTTTTTGAATCTGGTCAGGACGACGAGTTACCATGAAAGGTACTCCAATCTAAATCAACCACCATATTGGGATTTATCCATTCAAATTTCAGAATGACTTACATAGAATTGCCTTGTTGAAATATTGTCTCCTACGTACAAACAATGCTGGGCAGTCACACAGTTAATTTTGAGAGGTCTCTATCTCACAATCGCAAAACCGACAGATATATGTTAGACTTCTTTTTATTTCTTTCAAATGATATCTTGATTTTTTAATTAGATTTTTTCTTTCTGCGATTCGTTTGTTTGGAGTTATTTGAATTGCCTGATTGGTGTGTCTTTTGCATTCCAGTTCAATAGAATCATATATTCCTCCTATTTTTTAATTTTCATCTGTATTACACAATTAGATAGCCCACAGTAAGGCTTCGGGTTCTCTGAATGACGTACTTGAACCTTGTCTAGCGAGTAAATCGGCTTTTTCATTTATTTCTATTCCGCAATGGTACCCAGTAAAAGTGAATCTGGCTTTGTCTGTCAGTTGTTTCAGCAATTTTATGAATTCTAAAATCAATTTTGATTGACATGTGAGCGGGTTTAGAGCATTCAACGTATCTTCGTTCTTTAGCCTTACCCTACCAATCAGACTAAGGCCGGTGTGGTCTCTGCTGTACACAGAAGTTGTTTCCATTGTAATCGGTCCATAGCTGTACCTCGCCAGCCTCGCTGTCTGCGGAGGGTCCGCAGGTCGCCTTCTACTTGATCAATCCACCTTGCTCGTTGCGCGCCTCTTTTTCTTGTACCTGTCGGTTCGTTTTCGAGAACCATTTTCACAGGGCTGTCGTCCGTCATTCTTACGACATGCCCAGCCCATCGTAGTCGACCGATTTTTACGATGTGTACGATGGGAGGTTCTCCCAGCAACTGGTGCAATTCGTGGTTCATTCGCCTCCTCCACGTTCCGTCTTCCATCTGCACTCCACCGTAGATCGTACGCAGCACCTTCCGTTCAAAGACTCCAATGGCGCGTTGGTCCTCCACTAGTAATGTCCATGTTTCGTGGCCGTAGAGAACTGCCGGTCTAATAAATGTCTTGTAGACGGTCAACTTTGTGGTTCGGCGAACTTTGTTCGATCTGACCGTCCTTCGGAGTGCAAAGGAGGCACGATTGCCAGCCATAATGCGCCTTTGTATTTCTCTGCTGGTGTCGTTATTGGCGGTCACCAATGAGCCCAGATACACGAATTCGTCTACTACCTCGATTTCATCACCGTCGATCTGAACTTGTGCTAGGAGGCTAACATTTTCTTCTCGTGTATTTTGTTTTTAACGCATTAATCACAAGCCCAATCCTACCAGCTTCAGCCTTAAGTCTGATGTACGTAACCGCCATCGTCTTAAAGTTACGTGCTACGATATCAACGTCCTCGGCGAAGCCAAATAGTTGGACAGACTTCCTGAAGATCGTGCCACTCGTGTCTATCCCAACTCTTTGAATCACACCCTCCAATGCAATGTTAAACAACAACCACGACAATCCATCACCTTGCCGTAACCCTCTCCGAGATTCGAAGGGACTCGAAAGCGTCCCTGATACTCGGACGACACACATCACTCGATCCATCGTTGCTTTGATCAACCGCGTCAGTTTTTCCGGAAATCCATATTCGTGCATGATTTGCCATAGCTGGTCTCGATCGATTGTATCATACGCTGATTTGAAGTCGATGAAAAGATGATGTGTGGGCACGTTGTATTCGCGACATTTCTGCAGTACTTGCCGAATCGCGAAAATCTGGTCCGTAGTAGCGCGGGAATCCCGCTTGGTATTGCCCCACGAACTCCTTTGCAATTGGTGACAGGCGGCGGCATAACATTTGGGAGAGCAACTTGTAGGCGGCGCTCAGTAGCGTGATCGCACGATAATTGCAGCAATCCAGCTTGTCGCCCTTTTTATAGATGTGACACACTATTCCTTCCATCCAATCCTCCGGTAAACATTCCTCCTCCCAAATCTTGGTAATTACCCAGTGCAGCGCTCTGGCCAGTGCTTCACACCAGCGGCTTTGTTGTTTTTCAACAGACCAATTTCCTCCTCAACTTCCTGAAGGGTTGGGGTCGGGGTCCTGTCATCTTCTGTGCGTGTTCCTAGATTTATTTATTTATTATTAGGTCGTGGCATCCGAAATCGACGCGTGTTGTACACCGTCGAGAGTTTTGAGCGCATACATACTGCAACTAGGTAGTGGTCCGAGTCTATATTCGCGCTGCGGTAAGTGCGAACGTTGATGATATCGGAGAAGAATTTCCCGTCGATTAGAACATGGTCGATTTGATTCTCTGTTCGTTGGTCAGGTGATCTCCAAGTGGCTTTGTGGATGTCTTTACGGGGGAAGAAGGTACTTCGGACTACTAAACCACGGGAGGCCGCAAAATTCACGCGTCTTTGGCCATTATCGTTCGATACGGTATGCAGGCTGTTAGGCCCTACTACCGGTCTGTACATTGCCTCCCGTCCTACCTGTGCGTTCATGTCACCAATGACGACTTTTACGTCCCGCTGCGGGCAGCCATCATACACCTGCTCTAGCTGCGCGTAGAACGCTTCTTTTTCGTCATCGGGTCTCCCGTCGTGTGGACAGTGTACGTTGATGATGCTGTAGTTGAAGAATCGACCCTTGATCCTCAGCTTGCACATTCTAGCGTTGATCGGAAACCATCCAATCACGCGTTGACGCATTTTGCCCAGCACTACAAAGCCGGTGCCCAGCTCGTTTGTGGTACCACAGCTCTGGTAAAAAGTAGCCGCTCGATGCCCGCTTTTCCATACCTTCTGTCCTGTCCAGCAAACCTCCTGCAGTGCTACGACTTCGAAGTTACGTGGTTGAAGTTCGTCGTAGATTATCCTATCGCAGCCAGGGAAGCAGAGCGATTTGCAGTTCCATGTTCCGAGTTTCCAATCGTAGTCCTTAATTCGTCGCCTAGGTCTTTGCCGATTGTTCCGGTCCGTATTAACTTCTGTATTATTTGTAACATTGATTTTTTAAGGGCGGCTTGTTGGGCCTTCCCCAACCCCCTGTCTCGCCGGAGGACCATCGTGCACAGCACTGTTTAGAGTCCCACGCTGGCACGAGGACGATGATCAGCCGCTCCTAACATGGAGAACAGACGCTCAGATAGACTGCGCCCTTTGAAGAGGGCAGCCCCCCTTCCCTGTCAGCATATGACCAAGGTCCCACCGGGGTTGGTTACCCGATCTTTCCTATGGTTACTCATACCCCAGTCGGCACCGCGGGGAGGTAGGGATAGGAGTTACTGGACAAGAGGCTAAGGATCGCAGTAGGATCTATTTTATACCTGCAGGTACGCGAAGTACCAATGGTACGCATTGTCCAGTCATTTACCAACCATCCTATTCTTCTCCCACTTTTCCCCACCTCCCCATATTAATTAAAAGCTTTTATGCTATGTACCATTTTTTCATTATATTATTGTGTGGCAAGTACGAAAAATTCCTAGACCCCACCTCCCCATATTAATAACTTTTCTATCCTTTTTTCTTAGTATTTGTTGGCAAGTACGAAAAATAAACGACCGGGAATCGCACCCAGCCACCTTCAGCATTGTGTTGCTTTGTAGCTGCGCCTTTACCGACTGAGCTATCTGCACGCCTTACTATCTAGAAGTATGCAAATTTGCATACTTGCATTTCTATAATTTCGCTTCAGGCATTTAGATAAATATTCTAATATGGCATTTATTTCTGCAAGGCATATCATGGTCCATTTTGCCATTGGAGTTGAGATACTATGCCCTGGACATGTAATTCCTGCTCCAGTTCTATCATTAATTTTTAATCCATCAGTATAGAAAATAATCGATCCTGGTGAGATATTTCACCCTTCTGATTCCCACATCAGGCAGTTAGTTTCATTAACTTTGTACGGTATTTCCAGGTTTAGACCTTTTTTCATCCAGTCTTTGTTCATAACCAATGAATTGATACAAAAGTCTTTCAGTATACTAAGCTGCCCAGAGAGATAGCCCCTCATCGCATTCTTTGCAGTTTCCATTTGCACATATTGATGCAGGGGAGGTTTATAAAGAATTTCATCTATGTCTTTTGATGGTGTACTATTCATTTTTCCTGTTATGGTCATGTTGTCCAAGCGTTGAAATTCATCAAGCTTTTTTGGGCCATATTTTGTTTTGTTTTGGGCCACCAAACTAGTGAAGCATATACAATCCTGGGTTTCACAACAACCGTAAAGATCCAATGAATAATTTAAGGTTTAAGTCCTCATTTTCTACCAAACGTTTTTTTTTCACCCAGCGAGTACTCGTGCCTTTACTTATTACGTGTGTTATTTTCAGTTGAGTTTATCATCTAGAAAGACTCCTAGATATTACATTTGTCGAATACTGTAAGATAGATCCATTAATGACCACAACTTTGAGTGAAACTTCTCTTCTGCGAGTGAACAGAATCAAAACTGATTTCGATGGATTTATGTTCAACCCTTCATTTTGGCACCAATGCCAACTAAAGTTTATTGCAGATTGCATTCAATCAGTGATGATATGATCAAACTTTCCTCGAAATATAATGACCACATATTCTTTTGAAGGCCCAGTGCGTGATTGGCAGTTTGAAGATTTCAATGATTTCCGGTCCTGTGAGGCCCAGATGAATTCAAGTCTTTTAGAGACCCAACAGAAGTTCGATCCTTTGAAGACCCGAAAGCTTTCTGATCCTTTGAAGGACCGAAAGCTTTCTGATCCTTTAAAAACCCGGAAGCTTTCTGGTCCCTTGATGACCCGGAAGCTTTCTGCTCCTTTGGGGATCCAGAGAGATTCTGGTTCTTTGAAAGCCTAGAAATGTTTTGGTCTTATGGAGGGCTACTTTGAATTCTGCTCATTGGAATCCCAAAAATGTTCCGATTCTCTGATTGTTCTGAAGAACTCCAGTCCACTGATTTCCCGTGGCCCTTCTGGTGCTTCGAGAGCCCCATGTATTTTTGATCGCCTTGAGGCTCAGATTTACTCGAGCTCTTCGGAACCCCAGAATGGTTCTGGCCATTGAAGATTCATTGCCAGTCTTGACCTTCAGAGGGCCCAAAGTTTTGTTTTTATGGTAAACTTGATTAGAGACTAAAATTGGTTGCCGCGAATAGTCAACATTAAAGGAACCAAAAATGCGCTTAAATGGTATGTGTTTTGTCTGTTTTGCTGCCAGCATTTTTACTGTTCGCATTTTTTTAAATGTAGTACAATTCAGAGGTTGATAATACTGTAATCTCAATGTTAGTTGTAATTTTATATGCACTCAATTCTTCTCTAGTAATAATATTTACTTATAACATTCAAAACAAGTCCATGATGGAAATGTCTATTTTGCTTGTTTAAACAAGGTACGCATGGCCATCTCATTGCAATTAGTATTCCACCTGGCGTTCTGACTTTCCGATTCATTTGCAATCTTTCGAAGCCAAAAACTAAATCCAAGCACGCTTTGCGCTGCCCGTCTGAAACGCGAATAAATGCCACACTTTTCTATCATTCAGTCTCATTGTGAATTCATAACAAATCCGTGCCGAAATTTTCTATCGCGGCGTTGAAATAAAAATCAATGCACAAAAAAATGATGGAAAAATTTCAACGCGGATAAAATTATGAGGGAAAATACCTTGATGATATTTTATTTACGCATTGTAATAGGAACACGTTTTCTCACATGATATTTCGCTATTTTTTCACTCACTGCGGAACAATGATTATTAATCGATTAACAATTCTCGACGTGCTATTGCTTCTGGGATGTTGCTGTGGAATACCGCACCAAATCGTCAATCAATGTTGGGCGATTATTATTTCAATCCCTCCACTCGAGAGAGAATAAAACCCGTGAAACTGTATGGAAAAGCGTTATAATTGAATTGGTCACAATTCGAATGAATGATACGTGACTTTTTCACTAGATGTAAGCGAGAGTAAGTTTGATTTGTACATGGTGGTTTTTTGCACCGATATGAGGTAGTGCATACCTAACGTATACCTTTATTTTTTTCGCAGAAAATCACAAATGTGGATGATGCATGCTTCGGATGGAGCTTTGAACAAACATGAATTCAATTTAGTTCATGTTTGCCTGCGACTCACGCACGCACGAAAGCAGCTTTGTGATAATTCGATAGGACGCTTGGTTTTACGAGTGTTGCAATCGAATAAAGAAAACATCATGAGCTAAAGATCGTGCTGAAGTGATGCATGAATGGAAACGAGTGGGCAATCATTAGGCATTACATATTTATGGGCTTCTTAGTCATGTAACATATACGTATACGGAGAGAAACTGTAATATGAGTGAGGGAAACCGGGAAATCTACTTCATTTTCTTTACACGTGAATAAACAACTGAAGACCACGAGTCCCTAAAGAACGGCAAGCTGAGCAACAGAAGTTAACAAACATTTATTCGAATGAGTTTATCTAAGCACATTTTCCAAATACGAATTATCTCAACATCGAGTGCTCCCTTGCGATTAACAACCTCTTCATTTGAAATTCGTTCCTGTATTGACAAAGTCGTTTACGGGCGAGGTTGGGTGACAATGTCGTTTCTCGTTTCCCATAATCCTAATTCATGACAACAATCTATAACTTTCTATATGTTTGGTAGACAAAATACGAATGACATGTATCAAATTCACATCAATGCCACGGTACTCTCAGAAGTCACGAATCTTTTGGAATGAAAGGCAGTAAGAATTGTTATTTAGGTGAATTAGAAAAATATCCTTCATGCTGGTTCTTAGATTTGTTTTCATGATTCTGGTAGTGCTAAAACTGTCCATTGAACTCTTAAGAATCGCTCTTTTATTGCATCTTAAAAAAAATCAAAATTGAAACCATTTGAGTTCTAAATATTAAATGTTGGTTAATTTATTTTCAGATCAAAATACATATTTTGGTTCTTAAGGGAAATTTTTTTTTTTAGCTGAAGTCAAAGCTCACTAATCTCACTAATCAATTCCCGTGTAAAGACTGCCCAGAAAGTGTGGACGCAGTAAGAAACCGCTGCCATGTCACAATAATTTGTAAATGCTCTTTTTTATGGCTGCATCCTGTTGTTTACCTTTAGCCCAACACTTGTGTAGCTGTTATCCAACAGTTTGTTTTAAAATGCGTGGACATTCAGCGGAACAACACCGACATAAAGGGCGAACACGAAATTATTGCGACACCGAAAATGTCATGCCAATTTTCTTATAATGTTTAGAATCAAACCAAAATTTTAGGGTAGTTTTATACATATATTTACTTCAAAAATCAAAAGAAAAGTTAATCGATGGAGCCTTGAGTGTAAAATTGAACGCATTTTCGCATGATGCCCTCCATCAAAGTCTTTACAGTGTCATCCGGTACCAGTTTCTCAGTTTTTTTTTTTCCATTTTCTTAACATGTCCTTCTCGTATTTGACTGTCTACTTGCTCTTCCGAAGTTCCCGCTTCATCGTTGCCCAGTACTGCTCCACCGGGCGCAGCTCCGGACAGTTTAGCGGATTCATGTCCTTTGGAACAAAATGGACAGAATTGGCCTCATACCACTCCTGGACACTTTTAGAATAGTGGCATGATGCCAAACCTGGCAAAAATAGCGGAGATTCGTCGTGCTGCTGCAAGAACGACAAAAGGCGCTTCTCGAGGCACTCAGATTTGTAGATCTCGCCATTTACTGTGCCCTTTGTCACGAAAGGCTCACTCCTCAGTCCGCAAGAGCAGATGGCCTGCCAAATGAGATATTTGGAGGCGAACTTCGACATTTTCTTCTTCTTAAATTTGTCGTCCACATAGAACTTGCTCTTGCCGGTGAAAAACTCCAACCCCGGAATTTGCTTAAAATCGGCTTTTATATACGTTTCGTCGTCCATCACACAGCAGCCATATTTTGTCAGCATCTTCTCGTAGAGCTTCCGTGCCCGAGTTTTAGCCGTCGATTGTTGCCGCTCATCGCGGTTTGGGAAGTTCTGTACCTTGTATGTATGTAGTCCAGCTCTCTTCTTTGCATTCTGGACGTAGCTCTGCGACATGCCGATCTTTTTAGCCAAATCACGGCTTGAGACGTTGGGATTTGCTTTAATCATCCGCTTTACCTTTCCCTCCGTCTTTTTGTTCTCCGGTCCCGGTTTTCTTCCAGCTCCTTTGCCGTGGTCCAACGTCAACCGCTCCTAGAACCGCTTCAACACTCTGGAGACGGTTGAATGGTGAATGTTCAACATTTTTCCCAACTGCCGGTGCGACAGGTCAGGAAATTCCAGGTGTTTGGAAAGAATTTGTTCTCTCGACTCGCGTTGGTTCACCTCCATTTTCGTTGAATCGAAAAACACGACTTCGAGTTTGACAGCATGTAAACAATACACATCAATGAGAAAGTGTGCAAAATTTGGTTGATTTTTACCCAATGGTAAAAAAGTTATGCCCTGTTGAATGTGTCGCAATAATTTCGTGTTCGCCCTTTATTGTGCACAAATGGTGTACAGATCTCGGAATGTCACTGAGGAAGTTGGCAAAACTGAAACGAGTAAGTGAGAAAACCGTGTGAACGATGATCAGGAAGTTCAGTGAGGATAACACGTTTGAGGATAAACCGAAATCGGGTCGAAAAAAGCTCCTGCTAACCCTCGTTTGGGTAAACGTATAATGACGATATTCGAGCACAAGAAGGCGGTTTCTGACCAGGATGTGGTCAAATAAGTTGGTAGTTCGAAATCCCATGTTCATCGTGTAAAATAACGTTTAAATCTTCGAACATATAAGAAGCAGAAGCAGCCAAAATTGAGTCTGACACTAGAAAAATCGATCAAGCCAAGGGTGCAAAAGTTGTACGATACGATGCACAGTGGGCAAGAACTGATGAAAACACAGGAAAAAATCTGTAACTTTTGTAACTTTTAAGCGTGGCTTGTAAACAAGGCTATTACCGCTTGAAAATTGTCTGGAGAATCGAATGGAACTAGTTTTAATCACCGGATATGGTTGTGGAGTCATAGAGCTTATTTTACCCCACTTCCCCTTATATTCTTGAATAATTTATAGACATCTTTGCACGGAGAGGCTCAATATCAACAAAATACTGCTAATCCCATGTGAAATTTCCTGGAAAATCGAATAGAAGCTGTTTCAACTACCGCGCGGCTCTGTGAACGAAGATCTGGCTGGTTTTACCCCACTTCCCCTTGTATTTTTTAATAGTTTATAGTTATCTTTGCTCGGAGTGGCTCAAGATCAACCAAATAAGACTAACCCTATGTAAAATTTCCTGAAAAATCGGAAAGAAGTTATTTCATCTACCGCACGGCTCTGTGAACAAAGATATGGCTGATTTTACCCCACTTCCCCTTATATTATGGAATAATTTATAGATATATTTGCTCGGAGTGGCTCAAAATCAACAAAATAGTGCTAGTTCAATGTGAAATTTCCTGAAAAACCGAATAGAGGTTGTTTTATATACCGCACGGCTCTGTCGACAAAGATTTAGCTGATTTAACCCCACTTCCCCTTGTATTCTTGAATAGTTTATAGATATCTTTGCTTGGAGTGACTCAAGATCAACAAGACCTATGTGAAATTTCCTGTAAAATTGAATAGAAGTTGTTTCAACCACCGCACGGCTCTGTGAACGGAGATATGGCTGATTTTATAGGGTGCGTGAAGGGGATGTATTGAATCAGTCTGAGACATCCATTCAAGTCGAAAAGTTTGGTAAGAAAGCTATGGTCTGGCAAGCTATTTGTAGATGTGGTAGGATTTCGCCACCATTCATCACAACTGCTTCGATGAACAGTAAATATACATCATAGAGTGCATACAAACACGACTTTTACCCATGATTCGGAGATACAAGGATCCTGTTGTCTTTTGGTCAGATCTTGGGTGTTGCCAAAATCAACGGTATAATGGTAAACCACCAAGAAAGTTTCATTCTTCCCAAAGGACTTTAACCCTTCTAATTGCCCGCAAATTCAACCAACTGAACAGTTTTGGGCATTGACATGTCTCGGCAGCAGAAACCATTCAACAATTTAAAAAAAAATAGAAGAAAGTGTTTAAGTTTGTCGCTGTGCGAAATCTTATGACGAACGTTCGCAAGAAGGTGCACCAGCTAGCATACAATCGTTAGATTGCAAATTTTCAGAACACTAACCTAATGTGCTACTCTAATGCTCACAGTATATCTAATAAAAAAAAATAATTTCCAACACTTGTGTGTTATTTTTACTAAGAAGCCTTGGTAAAAACATTAGGCCGTTCTGCACGAGAGCCGAACTTGACTGCAAACACACCACCATGTGGCTGTAATTCACCACTCTAGTTTCGTGCTTATAGATGAACCCGCAACGCAATGGACGCGACACGAGTGTACAAGCTCGTGTTTTGCTTTTGACACCGTGTTTGGTTTTTGGGAAAGTACCCGAGCCGACTGGTTACGATCACAATAAAACTCTCAACAGTATGAAATTGGTAACCACGGATAGAGCAATGCTCGTCGGATGACTCTAAAAATTTGATAATTTGGCTTATTGGTTCGTTTTATTGGCTGTTGGGTGACGGGCAAATAAGTTGATTGATTTTAACAAGCATTGCACGGCTAGAAATAAAATAAAATAAACCTCGCGTGTTTTCTGCAATCGGACATAATCGAAAACACTCGGCTGTGGTGTTTGCCGAAATATCATACACGATGTCCGAAGCCAAAATACGAGCACTGTAATTGTTGTTGTACCGACCGCGTTGCGTATTAGTCTGGAAGAACGAAGTCAAGGTGGTGAATTTAATGCACGCCTCAGGATGGTAATAAGAAGCTCGGCGTGCAGTGTAGTGTTTGGGCTTGGCTGCTCATAAGGCTTTCTTATCAATATTTTTAATTGATTTCATTTTTTTTTAATTTAATTACTCATATTTAGTGTACTAAAAAGTCATATCAATAAACAAAATACTCAATATGGCAAAACATAATGTAGATTTTATTAAAAGCTTCTTGGTTAGCAAAATGCGATGTAAAAAAGGTTTTAGTGCCTTGTAGTACGTTCATATTTAGGCATACACGTTAAATTGACAGCTGATTGTTTTTGACGTGTTTGGCATCATGTTGAATAGGGATAAAAACGATTTTCGTTCTCTCATAAAACATTATTTCTTGAGAGGCAAAACGGCGAAGGAAGCAAGAAATAAGTTGAATAAGCAAATGCTCCTTCAGATTACACCGTTAAATATTGATTGCTGATGCGGAATCCGATGGGCTTTTGGCGTCGATTGGTAACTTTTGATGAAACCTGGATCCACTATTACACACCAGCGAACGGAATGAGTGCCCGGCAATGGACTGAAGCCGGCTCGAGTGCTCCGAAGCGGTGTAAGGAGGCTCAATGGGTTGGAAAGATTTTGGCGTCGGTTTTTTTAGATTGTCATGGCATACTCTTCGTGGACTACCTTGAAAAGAATAAAACCATCAACCGCGAGTATTACTGTGCATTATTGGAGCGATTGAAGGCCGAAATCCAAGCTAAACGGCCTCACATGAAGAGAAAAACAATGCGCCAGCGCACAAGAGCATCACAACCACGGCTGAAATCAAGGACTTACGGCTCCAATTGCTTCCGCATCCACCGTATTCACCCGATTTGGCTCTCTTGGACTATTATCTGTTCCCTAACCTCAGAAGGTACAGATACCAAATTCTGAACTTATATGAAAACCTTGGTTTTCTTATATATTCTTTTTTCAGAATATGTATACAATTTTTAAGAGGGGAATATGAATTGACAAGAAGACAATGCCCGAAAGGTTTGCTTTCTCTACACAGAAAAAAAAGAATTTTAACCGAGCGTAAATAATGTAATTGTTTGCAATCTTTCACACAGCATACATTTTTTTTTGCAATCTTCCAGACAACAGACCTGATTCCAGCAATGTCTGGCTTGAATTTAAATTAAAGATCCAATTAATTTATGCCAAATTGAGCAATCCCTTTATGTGTATCATAAAACGCAGAATAGTAGTAATTCCCATGTAAACTACCACTCGAATACCATGAGAACAGTAAGTTTCTTAACAAATGCGCTCAAATTTCAACACATGTTTTGGAATCGTTTAAGCACAGCGGAGAAAAAATTCAAAATTGGCATCAATCTAATTGTACACACCAATACTTCTCTTTTGTTCCGCATTCAAAAAATAAAATAGAAGTAAAATTTTAAAATATATAACATCTATACAAACATGTATAATAGAATTACACTAAACTATTCGATAATCAAACAAAAATATGTGTACCATACTAAACACAGTGAAAAAAATAATTAAAGAACAGAGGAAATGTTGCATCAATCATTTAACCCTATACCTTGTGAACTGCTTGTTCAATTGTCTTGTTGTGAAAAAATAAATTGTGAAAATGTTATTACACTTTCGAAGCAGCATGTTGTTGTTAGTTTGTAGAGCTTTAAATAACATGAGTATACACACTTAGAAAATTTTACAGTATTCTGGTAAAAAAATTACTGGAACTTGTCAAAATTTACCGAAATCCGTTAAATCGGATTACCGTAAGTTCAACTACTGAAAGTTCGGTAAAAAATTACCGAATACTGTAAAATGTTCTAAGTGTGTAGATTTTATTTACATGTTTTTTCAAATGTGGTATACTCAAATATGTCAAAAACTGATGCTATTAGAAAGTGCAAAATCAAGATCTTATACCAAGAGTTTTATAGTCATCAATTCCTGCAAATATCTAAAAATTAAATAAAAACATACTACAAATTGACTTTCAACAATGTTGTCACCCTGGAGGCTCCTTTAATATCTATGTTTTAATTTAATGAATTTTTATTTATTTTTTTCTTAGATAGGCTCTAAATTTTTAAGCATTTATTCACCTCTAATTTAATGATTTATGTTTGAAACAACTACGGAGAACAAAAAATAGTTTTTGAGTTATTAAAAGTGATGTCATATCATGTGAATTTTTCATGAAGGGAACTTGTTTTAGACAGTTTTTTTTTCATATATTTTATATCGAACAAATTGATGTCTTCATAAATATAAATTTGTAATATTATTTTTAAAAAAAGATTAAACTTTACAAATCGTGTTCCATATGTGACGCAGAATGTGGTCACGGGCATTTAAATTCGTATTGCCGAGCTACTGCGTTGAACCTTGCCGCAATAAACCTCAGTGGATCATGCTGACCGTAACGACTGTTCCTTGGCCCCAGCTGTAAAATATTGCGTTTTCTGTGATTCATTTCTGGGGCATATCATCTCAGGTCAGAGTGAATGGCTGGAGAATTGATCTTGTTAGTTAGAACCTTTGCTACAAAAGCTGTTTGTGCGTTAAACCGCCTGCTGTTTAGTGTTTCAATCCCGTGTAACATACAGCGGTGTTCAGAAGAAGTCAAATTTAATTTAAATTTGTGCATTCGTAGTAAATCATATTCATCATAAGAAACACCTACGTTCGATTCCATTTGCCTCGGATTCCATCATTTGTAACACGAATGCGTGCGTAAAATAATTAAAATCCTTCAGCTGCAACAATTACACAAAAAATACAACGAAATATAAACTTGAATGTCTCGTGTAGAGCGAAGAAGGTCGAATCTGATTGATTCGCCATTTGAGGTGAGATTGATAAGGTGGCTCTCAATCTATGTTGGCAAGGGCTGTGTGTTCAAACATTTGCATAAATTAAATTCATCATCTTGCTTATGCAGGCCGTGTCGTGTAAACTACTCTAATTACGATGGGATAATTATGTCAAACATAAACATTAAGGTGCTAATGAAGGTATTCCAGCCTTCAAGAGATTTTGTAGTGTATTATGAAAATTTAATCTTCATGATTCTGTAAGCTCCTTACAGATAAAAAAAAATCTTGTCATATTAATGTCGGATGTTATGCCAATGGTTAAATCATCAACTTACATTTTTAAATGCCACTAAACATGGTGCATAAGGCAGATGTCGTGGTATTCTCTTGCGGAGGTTTAAATTTCATTAGAGTACAGCGCAAATATCACAATTTCTAGCAGCTGCCCTTTTGCTCAGTAATTCCTGCGAGGTCAAAGTGATGGGCATTACACATGTCTTATGTTCTTCATGTGTATCTCACTATGCTGCGAAAAAAAAAACTGGTAACACATACCCACCCTTTTGTCTACTGATCTGTAAGTGGCAGGAAGAGACTGGGTAAAGACATTTTTAAAGCTTACACAGTGCATTATGCCTCATTTGTCATCGTGTTTGGTTTCGGGGTAAAAGTAAAAAAAAAGCGAGAATCCTTTCGTTGTGGTATGATGACAGACATACCTCGATATAACGTAACTCAATTTTTATTTTCGTTACGTTATATCGAAGTTACGTTATATCGAAGCAAAATTTTTTTTACAGAATTTTTTTTTATCTCTTGTTTTTTATAAAAGAATTAACGTAAAATCAATGTTATTCACCCAGCAGGGTGTTCCAGCCCTTGTTACCTAGGTTTTTCCAATTTTTTTAAATTTCTTTTACATTTTTATTTTTATTTGTTTACTGATCCAGCCCTTCTTACCTACGTTTTTCCAAAAATATATTTTTATTTGTTTATTGATCCTTTCATTTTTTTGAAATTTTTTTTTTTCTTATATTTTTTTTACCTTAGAACATTACTTTTAGCAGTATTCTTTTAACGATGTATAAATAAAAATCCACCAAAATTTGATAACAGCTTATTCCATACTACCCAGGGGGTAATTCACTCCACCACCATGTGTTAACACCCTCAAAAACACAATCCGACACACTTCAAACTCTCTCCTCACCACATGGAAGGTACAGTTATTTCTGGCACCACTTACGCGAATTGATTATTTGGTTTTGCACTGTTTTGTTTCCCTCTCGCTTGCACTGATGTGATTCAGATGATGTTTGAATGTGGGTGGATTAAAAGTCAAAATGGTCCATGGTTGCCAGTAAGGATACATTTTCGATTGTAGTTATGACACCTTCCGACACCCTGAAACACTAACACAACGTGGCAGAGTGACTAATCTCCTGATATTACCATTCTTTATACATAAAACTAGAACTCAAATTCACAACAATTCACAAACCAGTACAAAATAGCAAAACAATATTCCTACACAGAAGCCTTCTTACTGCTGTTTGTGAATTACGATGTCCATGACATTAGTACGTATCTGGCGCAGCGAGAACTGTGTAGTCAGTGGCCAATTGTTCTCTTCCGCGTATCTGATTACCAGATCGAACCCATTTAAGTCTGCTTCATCCAACACGTTTACATATTCGTCATCATCTCCAAAACTCGCAGATTGTGATGCTTCTTCCTGCGTTGACAATGACTGCATTGTGTCGTCACCGGCATAGGAATGTCTTCGTCAGCATCTTTGTGAAGAACACTTGCGATGATCTCATCATCGTCCAGCTTTTCGAATCCGGCATCCTCCTCGTCGATTTCTTCGGTCTGTGCTATCTTCTCACCAATGCTACTCGGCGTGTCTCTTATGACGGACAGCGGTACATCATCCTCATCCTCGATTTCACTGGCATTGTAAAGCATGTTCTAAGATTTGCGAATCGAGTCAGCTGAAACTACCTCCCTCGCTTGAGCAACCCAAAAAGATGACGTCCTTTATGTTGTTCTTCTTCACGCACTCGTCAAACTCTCCTCCACGAATTTGATTTTCCTGCATCATCAGATCCCTGAAGCGCGTCTTAATCATCTGAATCAAATTCTGATCCATCGGTGGAAGAATGGCGGTGGTGTTTGCAGGGAGAAAGATGGTAAAAATTGATCCATCGACAGTTTTTAGCTCATCTGCATTGTAATGAGCTGTGCAATTGTCCAACACAAGGGCGGTTCTTAGAGGAAGTCCTTTTGACTTGAGGTAGGCGGTCACTTTCAGGACGGATTCCCAAAAAAAAACACTCTTTAAAGAGCTCCTTTTTCATCGTCCATGCACTCTTGGATGCCCTGTAGTATACAGGCAACTCCTTAAGATTTTTGAGTGCTCGAGGTCTGTGAGACTTTCCAATCAACATTAACGGTAATTTGAGCACCCCTAACATGGTGCATCAAGGCATGAACGTGATCCGATCTTTTTTTATTTGGCGTCTCTCTCAATGTTGGAGATTTCTTGAAAAAGAGCCCACTTTCGTCAGCATTGCAGCTTTTTTGCAAAAACCAGATCTAGAGAGCTTCGTCAACCTGTGGGTATCGAGGATTCTTGAAACGCTTTCGTTTTGCTATAAATTAAGAACAAAACATGTTAAATTGTGTTCATGGAACATCATTTAAGTTTCTTACACATGTCCTTTGCATATTTGTTGGCATAGATGGTAGATGCAGACCAAACTTTGTACTTCTTCGTTATTTCATTCATCGAAACACCATTTCCAAGATTTTGAATAATTTTCATTTTAACCGCTAGTTGTAAACCAACACGGTTATGTTTTTTGTCTTTTTTACGCGACACGCGATCCATTTTTCAAAAAATCTCCGACTTAGTCGATCTTCTTGAATTATAGTTGTGCAATAATAAAGAAGTTTTAACAGCTAGCTTCCTATAGTATACTAAATACATAAACACAAACAATCCACAGAATATAGATGTTTGACGGCATATACAAACCATGTTGAAGCATTGCATGCAACATCGCAAGCAACTTTACACTTAACCTTCCCAGATAGCGGAGCTTAGTACAATTGAATCAGCCAAGTCCCTTTTCCTACTTCAATCGTACTTCCCCTCCTAGTACAATCGTACTTCAAATGCACTTCAGATGTTACAACCGATGGACTTGAAATGTCAAAATAGCTAGCCTTTCATTTTAAATTTTGGTAATAGGTTGAAGGACACTTGAAGTCCATCTTTGAACTAGGATTGTACTAGGACTGTTTAGTTCAAATGGACCGGATCAAATGGATTTGTTGAAAAATAAGACAAACAAATACATAAGACAAAAGACATACTAGACAAAAGACATCCACTTCGCAGCGTTTTTTTATCACTTCGTTCAGATCGAGAACCTGGAATTCCGCAAGCGTAAAAATTCGGCTTCTGCGCCCATTTCGTTAGATGTCATTGGTGCGGTTGCGTCAAACGCTGAACCAGTTGAAAACAAAACATTAAAATTAAAAAAAGAAGACAAAAGCTGACAACTCAGCAAATGACACTTGATCGATTTTCAAGTCGTGAAGGAGAACGAAGCCTATCTGGGTTGCAACAATCTTCTATGTCGTTTTCGGTTTTAAACCTGGGTCAGGGCTGACTAGGACTCGCAATTACCGAACGAAAACGGATCCATAGTCGAGTCAGTATGATGGTTTTAGTGCAATCGTTTGAGCTGATTTGTGAGAACTTTGTGTTTCATTTGTATAAGAGACCCCCCCCCCCCCCTCCTTCCAGACGAGGAAGGGGTTTTGATCCATCATAAGAACTTTCCCCGGCCCCAAAAAACTCCTGAATACAAATGTTCACGCCGATTGGTTCAGTAGTTTCCGAGCCTGTAAGGGCCGGACAGACAGACAGACAGACAGAAATTTATTTTTGTATTTATAGATAGATAGATAAATCACGGTTATAATTTAAACTGCCAAAAATAAGAGCAAAAAAAAGTTACGTTATATCGAGGTAAAAGTTACGTTATATCGAGTTACGTTATATCGAGGTTACGTTATATAGAGGTTACGTTATATCGAGGTATGACTGTATAAGAAAGAGACCACAGACGAAAATCTAGACATTCGGTTATTTTTCTTTTTACTATGTATTTTTGTAATATTGAGAGAAAACAATAGGGCCGCTCAAATATTATGTAACATAAGGATCAGGGGGGAATCTGTCCAAGTTTTACGATCCATAATTTTTTTTCGATTATCAATACGAAAGTGTATAACGTGGAGGAGAAGGGTCTTAAATGGCCATTTTTTTCAAGTAGGTAATATTTGAATGAACCTATAGGTATACTTTCAACAATTTTTTAAATTTTAAACGCATATTTTACTTACGTTGTAAATGAATCATTTCTCCAATCATACGAGTGGTTTTTGACAAATATTTTTTTGGTTGGACATGGCACGACTTACATCATCAACTTCATAAAATTTAAGTACACGGCAACAATTGCATTCAGTTTATATATAAAAAAAATGAAGCAAACATTATCGGCTTTTATAAAATAAATTTACTTCGCATTTTCAGAAAATATTTTTTTTTGTGTTCATTAATATTTTTAATTTTTACGGTGTGTATTTTTTTCAGAATGGTCTAATTATTTTCTACAACTTTGTCAAAGACAAAGACCAATCAAACTAACCGTTTTGGTCTTACAATTTTCTTTAACCATCAATACCATTTTTACACAGACCCTTTTGAAAACGTCGCACAGTGGGGCTCTCCGATCAAAAGTCGGACAAAACCTAAACTGTATCCCAAATAGACTGAAACCCTCATGTTAAGGTAATTTTGGGGTGCTGAATCCATTTATGATATCCAATGTCAATAAAAATGAGAGAGTATCTCCCTAAAGTGTTTTATAACCTTTCCTTTCCGTATAATCGAAATTTCATTATAACTTATTTAATTTTACGTTGTTTGTTTTTGTTCGTTCGAGTTCTTTATTTTTCCATCATAGCAATTCTCAACCTGAAGCTTACGAACTCCTATGGATTAGCGAAAATATTTGTTATGGTGCACCATCGTGATTTCATGCCTAAAACTTTGAAGGAATGTATGCTGCAACGCAACAAACATGGAGTAGCAGTTTTATTCATCCACTTGCTTTTGTTTTGGAGATAATTACACTGGAAAACTCGATATGATGGAGCCACATATCGTAGGGTAATCAATGTTTTTTGGACACTTCGAAAACCCATTTTATCTTGTACACTCCTAGCAAAATCAAACGGATGTGTCCAAAATGAAGTGTTTTTTCTTTTGCAGTGACCAAAATACATTCATTATATATCCTATCACCTTGATCGTCATAAAGGCATGATACTGAAATATTTCACAAACAAATACTGTTCTGCTCTCACTAAAATTGTGGAGGATCTTTGAAGCTTGTTCAGACGTCAACGCAAATATTTGCGTATGAAGTTTAAACATTCAAAAGTTTCCGGTGTGCTCAGTTGAATACTAACCAAGATTTCATCATAAAGTGTGTTCCAAACCAGTAAGTAATTCATTATTTTCATTTCTTTATAATTGTGACATTCTTGCCATTGGCTATTTCGTCACTTACAGTAATCAATTTCAAACTAAAACCAATGTTTACGTCTAACTCATTTGATTATTATAACTAGAATTTTTTTTTTTAAAGGAAAAAACATACTAGATCTGGTCCCTGCGTTAACCAATTTGAACGATAAACGTACTGCTTTTAGCAACTGCATTGAAAAATATGTAGGATGCATTGCTGATAAATGCGAAAAACTCATTTCCGTTTTCTTTCGAGAGTTTTTACAAAGATGGAACTATTCACAACGGATCAAGGACTGCTTTTTAAACGCAAATCCAGAATGGCTTGAGGATTTTTTAATACTTTCTGGACCCTGGTCAACAGCTTCAGAAGCAAATGTTAACAAAGGAGGTCGACCTTCGAAGGAGTTTGACGATAGCTATACGACCCAATATCTGCGGCTAAAAAGAATTGTTACCCTTCAGATTAATACTTCGATGTTTCAGAAGGTCATTGCAAAATTGACATACAAGCGCTTAAAAATCATGCTGTGCAAAGATTAGCTAATCTTATCGAGTTCAATATGTTGAATTTGATACATACAGGTTTGAGACTTGTTTTGAAATGGGGAATGGATGGAACAACCTTAAATGAGTACAATCAAAAATTTTAAACTTCCGATTGCTCAGATGCACACGTACCACTGAAATTGTCGCATGGGGAAAATGTCATTTGGGAAAACTTGTATCCTTCAACAACTCGATACTGTCGACCAGTTTTTATACAATAACTTAAAGAAACTGCAGACAAAACCCGCCAAGAATATGACCGGATGATGACCGAAATTTCGATGACCGAAATTACACCCCTTTATTTTGAAAGTCGACGACTTATAACTTAGTGTCTCATTTGACCTTGTTATGAGTATGGTTGATGGAAAAACTATTAATGCGATAACGAACACAACATCTGCTCAAAGATATTATCTCTGTAGGCCAACATCATCAGGGTTTAATAATGTTGACAAAATGTAAAAAAACCCTGTTAACACACACTTTTTAGATTTTGGCCTGAGTTGTCTACATTGTTGGATTAAATGTTTTGAGTGTCTGTTTCATATTTCTTATAGGCTCAGCTTCTGCAAATGGGTGAAAACGGCTCATATTGAACAATTCAACAGCACCAAACAGCGTATTCAAAATGATTTCTTCAGCTGGGTCTACACATCGACAAACGGCCTTCTAGATTTGACACCAGTAACAACGGAAATACGGCAAGGCAATTTTTTGCGAACGCTGAAGAAACTTCAGATATTACAGGAGTCGATTTACACTTAATTCTACGGTTTCGAACTTTGTTGACAGCAATTTCTTGTGGTGAAAGAGTTGATGTTCCAAAGTTCAAAGCGTACGCAACGGAAACTACTTTTTACTACGTGAAGCTATATAGTTGGTAACACATGCCAACAACGGTCGACAAATTATTGATACATGGATGTAAAATTATCGATCAATCTTTGATCCCCATCGGTAAAAAAAACCCCCAAAAAAAAAAAAAAAAAAAAAAAAAAAAAACAACAAAAACACACAAAAAAACCCCCCCCAAAAAACCATAGAAAAATATTTAGAGGTTTTTGGGTTATATAACCCCCGGGTCCCCCCCAACACCCCACAACCCCAAAAAATCACCCCCCAAAAAAAAAAAAGTTTTTTTTTATTTAAAAAAAAAAAAAAAAATAAAAAAAAATCAAAAAAAAAAAAAAATAATAAAAAAAAAATATAATATTAAACAAAAAAACACTAAAAACCACCCACACATTACGCTACACTAAAGTTTTTGTATGAACCTTAATACTTTGGCAGATACTTTTCCTCTAATCAGTATTATGTATTTTGTGGATAACAGCTTAGTAAATCCGAAAAGGGCTGCAAAATGGTGAGTAGACAACTAGGATGGAGCGTGCGTCCCCGCAACATAGCACTGGTCCTCACAAGTTCCTACCTCATGCTTCCACGGGTCAAGAGATAACAAAGACCGCCAGCTAAGGGTTGCGTACTTAGCTGGTAGTGCAGCCTGGGCACTGTTGTCCTTCTGACTTCAGCTAGATTGAGGAGGTGCGTTCCGAGCGTCTGTCCACCAAGGAGGTGCAGCTCATACAGCGTCTGTCCTGGCATCCAACGGCTGAGTAAGAAACGCTGTATCGCGTCATCTATACCTTATGAAGCAGTCCCACCAACGCGATGTAGGAAGGTAGCATGCTGAAATCTTACCCTACCACATAAAATGGAAGTATTCTTTATACGGTGTATAATTTTAGATCATCTATGGAATTATGTTGTTCAATAATTTTAAATTTTTTGTTTCCTTCGTGGCAATGATAATGCAAGAGCGTCTACAATGGACATCAGTCATCAGTCTACAGCAGCTGGACATCAGTCTACAGACATGCAGACAGTACAAATATAATTGTTACTATCATTTTATATTATAACATCCCTTCACAATATTTTTAAAGCTATTTTCAGGTTCGCATCTATGCATCGTCGTAAGTTTTAGCCCACCTAACCCACGATATGTATTTGAAAATATAGGATGGTTTTTAATGTTTTTTTAGAAAGGATCATACGACAAATTCTACTAAATAAAATTTCCAAAAAAGTTTAATAATTCAAAAACTAAAATTGTTGATGATCTCTCATTTTCTATTGCACAGATATAAAGAATTATCATAATCATATGAAATTTATTCCAGCTAATTGTTTGCTTAAATTTTCTTTGCTATTCTGCTTGGCTGCCCGGTGATCAACTTTCTTTCATTATATCACTTTGGAAATTTTTGCCATTTCAGAGTTTCAATCATCTAACATCACAGCAGAAGAGACAAATAGTTGCATTTAATTTTTTTGTGTATACTATTACAACATCGTATTATTTTCATCATATCATCATTATATATATAAGTATAATCATATTAAAAATATTTACTAAAAGATTAAAAATAATAATTAAATTTCATTTGCTTCAAGGTTACAAGGAAATAGATTCCAGATAGTACAGATATTTTATTTCAATGTATCTAAAGGTGTTTTTCTATGAATTTAAATCATTGAATTTTATTAAAATTAATAAATGCTCTTCAATTCTGCTGATTATGTATATCTATATGTCATGAATACATACATATTTTTTTGATTCATGTATAAATGAATGGTTTATGTTTTATTTAATTGCAATAAGACCTTTACATTCCAGAGTTATATTCATCTGCCACTGATTTAGCTGTAAAGATGCACCAAGCTGCATATGATTATCATATGCCTATTATTACTATTTTAGCTATTTCATTATATTATTTTATTTATAACCATATTTAAATTACAGGATGACGAATTACAACCATGGCATATTTTAATTAAATATAATAGTATATTTCATTGCTCTATTACATGCTGCATATATTGCATATTATGACATATTATGTACATTATATATAATAAATACTGGGTTGGGAGGGAGCATCAGGGTATCATTCAAGCTGAAACTGGACGATGGTTTGATCGACTGCCTGAGTCTAGGAGGGAACGAGCATTATCATTTTCTTTATCCTACCGATTCGATTGTGATGCTGCGAATTCTACTCCAACAGTTTCAGTGAGAGTGACGCGCCCTTCTTAACAAGCCATCCTGTAGAAAGCTTAATAAGTATTGCGAATTGGGTTATTCGAATTGTTGGATCGTATCGTTGGAAGGAGATTCTTAATTTCCCGTGGATTTCGCGTGAGTGTCTCTGCTTACGGGTCCACCCCTCCGTTTTTGGCCCTTCATACAGCGATATTGTGAATTCAGATCGGAGGCTCAATTTGATCTTGCTATTAAGTGGAACTGCATCCAAGCCAAGGGCATGAAGGGATGGTGGCTACCATACATACACATACACAAAAAAAAAACAAAACCTAAAACAGTTTAAACACAAACACAACAACCCACACAAAAATAATAAAAATAAAACAACCACAAAAAAAAATAAAAAATTGATTTATCACCCCATATTATACTGCCACCAAAAGAAGAAATCAACAATAGAAATTTGTTATGTGGGGCGGAGATTTGTTTTCTCTAATGACACACCACACTCCCCCATATTTTTTTCAACACTGAATACTTTTCTTTTATAATATTTTATAATATTTTTATATAGAATAACTCTTTTCTTTTTTGTGTTTTTTTTTTTTTTTTTTTTTTATTTACCACTCCCCTCCATGGGGTTATAAAATAAAATCAATGTTAAGCCTCTTGGAGCAACGATGAGTAGAACAAAGCCATGCAATTCGAAAAGTAGAGATGATTTCCTATAGGGAGCATACTATGTGACCTTTTCGAACCATTTCAGCAGTCTGTACAGTAAACATTTGTAAAACAATACTTGTTTTTTCAGACGTCTATCCATATATTTTAACATCAATTTCAAAGTCTAAAAAAATTTGTCAAATGTATTAAAATACAAAAAAAGATCTTTTCTTTATCTTTTTGTTTTTAATTAGTTCGTTTATTTGTTAGGCTCAGGCGTGTGTAACACTTTACGGAGCCGATATTCAATATTGTTATTTACAATGTATAATTTTTCAATTTAAGAAAAATGGGGTGCCAATTACTCGTGGCTAGCTCGAGGTTAATGGGTCACATTATCATTTGGAAGGGGCTAGGCAGGTAACTTATTGAAGGTTTTATTTGCTGCTCATGGTTGCGACATCTACCAAATCCACGGTCCCTGTAGTCCGTTTCAGGAACTAAGCCGCAGATGGGTGACCACTGCTTGCTGGGCAGGTACAAGTAGCACGAAAAAAAAAAGGATAGTATAACTGGAACACAATGGCAGGGAATTTACTAGGCTGGAGGAGAGGGGGTGATGACATTACAATCTTAGATCAGACAAACAAAGGAATTCGTAAATCGCTTGCATGTAGGGGAGATCACGCATTCCCAAAACATCTCTTACCTCACGGGAGGGTTGTCTACCTCGGGCCACTAGGGTATCCAATACCCAAGTAACACATCTTCATGATTTTATGTTGAGTAAGCTTCTTTATAACCAAATATAGTCTTATAAAAGTATTTTCAACTGTTATAAAACTTGTGTGTTGCTTGGGTAGTCGTGCTCTGGAGGCATCGTTACCCGGCAATGCCAAACTGCGTGATCGATGTCATCATAACCGGTTCCGCACCCCTCCCTACTACCCAACTGTGTAATTTATGTAAATATGTCTGACCCGCGAGTGGGGGGGGCAAAAATTTTCACAACACACAAAAAAAAACACCACACACACCCACCCCTCCAACCCACGACCCCACCAAAAAATTTGAAATAATGAAATGTAACCACCGCCCCAGAGAATTACTTGTCCAATCGTTTTGCCAACTTTGAAGAGAACTCTGACGTAATAATGAGAAAAATTCATCATGTGAAATTCTTCTTTAAAAATCTCGCCTTCTTTTACGCCCACCTTTCCTAGATAGTCCGCCTTCTCATTGCCTGGAATTGAGCAATGTGAGTAGACCCATGCAAAGGTAATCCTAAATGATCTTTCGACCAACGCACACATCTGCTCCCTTATTTTTGAAAGAAAGTAAGATGAGTGCCTCACTGTTTTCATCGACCGGAGGGTCTCAATAGAACTGAGACTATCCGAGAAGATGAAATAATGGTATATGGGATCTTCTTTATCTTTAAACTACTGTGCTTTTATCAGTTAAAATTTGAAGGAGCAATACACATTTGAAGAGAGCCTAAATAATGCAGTTTTCGAATTCAAAAATCATTAGAAATAGCAGACACATAAATATTCAATTAGCTATAGAAAATCGAAATCTCATCCAATGATCACGAAATTTTGGGAAAAGATTATTCAATGTATGAAAAAGCTAGGAGAAATATAAAACATAAAAAATAAAAAAATATTTTTTTTTTAGGTTTTGTCCGGTCTCCGGCCACTGTGTGTCGTCGTGATCCAGTTAGTCCAGATATTAGTTGATCAGAATCAGTTCCTGAAGATGCTTAGATTACCGCGTTATATCGAATAACCATTTTTATTCTTGGCAACTAATGTCATTTAGTTATAACTAATAATTCTGAATAACATTTTGTAATCTGATGGAGTGTGCTAGAAAACGCCCGGAACGACCCAGTCCAGCATATTTTTCAGCTGCACATGTATTTGCCTCAGTGTATTTTCGCCAAAACAACGCTCGTAAAGAAGTAAACGAACATTTTTTTTCACCTTGCAGACGTAATTATATCTGGACTTCCCTCAGAAGTGAAAGTTCACATAGATGGAGATTTTAATCAACGTACTGCTGATTTCATTTTAGATACCGAAAATGAGTGCATCTTACTACCAGTCGTCGGAGAAAATTAAACATTGCAGTTTATTTTCAACAAAACTGCAGGTCTAGGGCTCAACCAAGTTAATCATGAAAAAAACCAGCCAAATTGCTATTTAGATTTTTTATTGACAAATATTGAGGAAGATTTCTTTGTAGCTGAATAACTTTTTCCAATACGGAAAAATGAAGTTTTTCACACAACAATTGAATTTTCTTTATTTATCCACGAATACAAAAGACCCGACGACTTCGGATATGAAGAGGTCTTCCAATATCATTAAGCAAATTATGATATCAAACGAAACAAAGTTACTAGAATTGATTGGCAGACCATTTTTAAGAACGAAACAAATATTGAGACTTCTGTTGAGGTATTTTATAAATTACCGTTTGAAATAATATTTGAACAAGTACCACTCAAAAAAATAGCCAGTTTGGTATAATGAACAAATAAAAAATTTGAAAAATCGGAAGCAAAAAGCACACAAAATGTACAAAAGAGATTGTAACAGCAACAACCTGGCAAACTACTTGAGTATTTGCGAAGAACTGAATCTAACCATAAAAAATGCATTTGGTGAACACAATTCACAAACTGAGCTTGAAATTAAGTCTTGTCAAAAACAAAACTTTCAATTATGTGAAAACTAAATTGAAATCTGACAATTTTCTATCTAGAATGCATCCTAACTCAAATGTTAGTGATAATGCGGAAGAAATTTGCAATCTTTTTGCAACATTCTTTTAAGAAATATGTACCACATTTGCTGAAGAAGATCGTGATTATGAATATTTCGATTTCTTCAAAGGATTTTCAAGGGACATTTGAGTTAGTCAAGTCGAATTTCAAGATATATTGGAAGGTTGGCTAAATTTAGACGTTTTTAAGGGTTCCGGCCCTAATGGAATACCACCCGTATTTATGAAAAACTTAGCATTCAAACTTACAGCACCTTTATTTTGGCTATTTAACCTAGTACCTATTTCTAAAAGTGGAAAAAAACTGACATACGTAACTATCGTGGAATTTTCATTTAATCTTGCATTCTTAAACTTTTTGAAGCAATTATTAATGTAAAATTGTCCACTCAAATCAAAAACAGAATGACTACCAAGTAACATGGATTCTTCAAAGGACAATCAACTATCAAAAATTTACTGGAATTCGTTAACTACTCTCTGATAGCAATGGACAATGGTAACCATGTAGAAGCTCTTTAAACAGACTTCAGCAAGGCTTTTGATCGCATTGACATACCCACGCTTCTTTTTAAATTGCAAAAAAATGGGAATTGAGCCAGGAATTCGCAAATGGATCGAAGCTTATCTCACTAACCGTCAATTAATATTTAGATTCAAAGGGATGAAATCCAGCCCTATTCAAGTCACCTCAGGAGTCCCCCAAGGCTCTCACTTAGGCCTCTTATTTTTTTTTGTAGATGGAGTTTTTTTTTATTCTTAATAACATTAAATTTTTGTTTATGCTGATGAAATGATACTATTTTTAGAAATAAAAAAAAAAAAAAAAAATAAAATTTCAAGAAAGAAAAAAAGTAAACAATTTCTTGTACAACAAAAAAAATATACAGCTAAACCGAAACCAAAAAAATTTTAATACCTTTACTAGGAAACGAAGCACCCCCCCCCTAACTATAAATAAAGGGAAAAATCCAATTCAAAAACAAAAAAGAAGTAAGGACTTAGGGGTTATCTTGGATTCCAAACTTACATTCATTGAACATTGTAGTATACAGAGTTTGTGTGAAGGAAATGTTAAGGTGCTTTGTAGGATTTTAAGAGTAATAATTAACCTTTCGATTTGATAAAATGATTATTCGATTTGAGTATAATCAACTTAGCGTGAAAGGAAATAAAACTTGTAGTATGCTTTGCGAAATTCTCTTCACTTCGTAAGAACAAACAAAACCAACGCAACGCATTGACATGGGATGGCGTTGGCTATAAAAAACCAGCTAGCTGTGCTGATTCAGTTCATTCTTGTAACGAACTTTGATAGCAACGGACCAGTAGCAGCAGCAACAGTGAAGCAACATTATCGAAGCTGAAAACTTCGGTCAGGTCACGACAAACATCCAATACTATCATCACCAAAACAAAGACAATACTAACAAAAATAAAACGTTTATGTTACACTTTTCCAGAACGTATAAGATGACCGATTCATCTTTCTTCGTGCTCGTCTCTTTCTCTTACTTCGGATACCATGCCTGCACTTAACCGTACCCATTGTACCGATCAAACATATTACTTTCACCGCCGTTCGTTGTCTTGTCGTCAACTAGTAATCACAGAGAGTCGGTTTGTGTTCCATCTGTTTCAAGCCCATTCAGTCCGTAACCATCTATCGAACGGGGTTTACTGGCAGTGACTGTAATCGGCGGCACAATATTCATAACTCTCCGTTACCCTGCGAGGCCGAAAAATGCTCAAGGGGTGGCTCATCGGTAGCTTGACGTCACCTTTCGAGTCCAACCGTCCACTCTCGCGCTTTATCTCGGGAAGAAGCAACTGGGCACACAATGGTGGCCGCAGCAGAGAATGTATACGAAGTTGAAACCAGCGTCTCTGTTCAGCAGCCAAGGGAAAACGTATTCCTTTTAACTGTGATAGTGAACATCGTCGATGCGTTTGGGCACGAACATCCAGCGTGGCCTTTCTTGACAACGCTTCTCAACTCAACCTAATCACCGAGTGGATGGCCCGAGCTCTTCGTTTGCGGAAAAGCAGTACCAACATAACCAAGGAGCTGTTAAATTGTCCAAAACAATTCGTGAGTCGGTGTTCGGTCGAGGAATCAGAAATTCTCTTGTGGTGTGGAGTCAAATTTCTCGTGATGGATAACTAAACAGCAGACCTACCAGCACAAAGTATTTTGACGTGTGGGTGGAAAATTCCAAAGGATCTCGTCCTGGCTGATCCCTCTTTCAAAATTCTCATCCGATTGACCTCGTTCTTGGAGCGAAGCACTTCTACACGCCCCCCCCCCCCATCACCGCCCCTCTCTTCAAAACAACAACAAACCCAAAAAAAGATACTCGGCAACTATACCAATCCTCCCTCACGAGGCTCAATTTGATCTTGCTATTAAGTGGAACTGCATCCAAGCCAAGGGCATGAAGGGATGGTGGCTACCATACATACACATACACAACAGCTAAGTAAATCCGAAAACCTTTTAAGGTGCATGCACAAGGAAACCATAGCCTGAATCATCATAAGTGCAAATGTGAGCTCCAACAAATCATAGAATGATGAATTTGTCACTCCATGTTAGTTACAGTGCGGCAATCAAGGAGTTGCAATTCGAGATTCGTCTGTTATGTGGGAGCTGAGATTTGTGCTCTTGAAGTTACACGCTATACCTTCCATATATCTTTGCCGTAAGACTGATTCCTTTTATTAACTCTTATAGCATTGTGATATTGTAAGACTACTTCTTACTGTTTGTGCATTTTGTCTTTATATTTTTTTTTTAACTACCACTCTCCTCCATGGGGTTATAAAATAAAATCAATGTTAAGCCTCTTGGAGCAACGATGAGTAGAACAAAGCCATGCAATTCGAAAAGTAGAGATGATTTCCTATAGGGAGCATACTATGTGACCTTTTCGAACCATTTCAGCAGTCTGTACAGTAAACATTTGTAAAACAATACTTGTTTTTTCAGACGTCTATCCATATATTTTAACATCAATTTCAAAGTCTAAAAAAATTTGTCAAATGTATTAAAATACAAAAAAAGATCTTTTCTTTATCTTTTTGTTTTTAATTAGTTCGTTTATTTGTTAGGCTCAGGCGTGTGTAACACTTTACGGAGCCGATATTCAATATTGTTATTTACAATGTATAATTTTTCAATTTAAGAAAAATGGGGTGCCAATTACTCGTGGCTAGCTCGAGGTTAATGGGTCACATTATCATTTGGAAGGGGCTAGGCAGGTAACTTATTGAAGGTTTTATTTGCTGCTCATGGTTGCGACATCTACCAAATCCACGGTCCCTGTAGTCCGTTTCAGGAACTAAGCCGCAGATGGGTGACCACTGCTTGCTGGGCAGGTACAAGTAGCACGAAAAAAAAAAGGATAGTATAACTGGAACACAATGGCAGGGAATTTACTAGGCTGGAGGAGAGGGGGTGATGACATTACAATCTTAGATCAGACAAACAAAGGAATTCGTAAATCGCTTGCATGTAGGGGAGATCACGCATTCCCAAAACATCTCTTACCTCACGGGAGGGTTGTCTACCTCGGGCCACTAGGGTATCCAATACCCAAGTAACACATCTTCATGATTTTATGTTGAGTAAGCTTCTTTATAACCAAATATAGTCTTATAAAAGTATTTTCAACTGTTATAAAACTTGTGTGTTGCTTGGCGTGGGCTCCCCGCCACCCCCAACCCGTTCCTTCACCATAACCGGTTCCGCACCTACATACATTGCTATCGACGAGGTTAATTCTGTAGAGATGTGCGTCTAGCGAGTAGTGGTTGGACATAAGTCTTGACATCACACGAATGAAACCATGACTTACATCCAGACCTTTGAACCACGATCTCAACGAAACATTTGGAATAATGGAATGTAACCACCGCCCAAGAGAATTACTTGTCCAATCGTTTTGCCAACTTTGAAGAGAACTCTGACGTAATAATGAGAAAAATTCATCATGTGAAATTCTTCTTTAAAAAATCTCGCCTTCTTTTACGCCCACCTTTCCTAGATAGTCCGCCTTCTCATTGCCTGGAATTGAGCAATGTGAGTAGACCCATGCAAAGGTAATCCTAAATGATCTTTCGACCAACGCACACATCTGCTCCCTTATTTTTTGAAAGAAAGTAAGATGAGTGCCTCACTGTTTTCATCGACCGGAGGGTCTCAATAGAACTGAGACTATCCGAGAAGATGAAATAATGGTATATGGGATCTTCTTTATCTTTGAACTACTGTGCTTTTATCAGTTAAAATTTGAAGGAGCAATACACATTTGAAGAGAGCCTAAATAATGCAGTTTTCGAATTCAAAAATCATTAGAAATAGCAGATACATAAATATTCAATTAGCTATAGAAAATCGAAATCTCATCCAATGATCACGAAATTTTGGGAAAAGGTTATTCAATGTATGAGAATATAAAACATGAAAAATAAAAAAAATATTTTTTTTTAGGTTTTGTCCGGTCTCCGGCCACTGTGCGTCGTCGTGATCCAGTTAGTCCAGATATTAGTTGATCAGAATCAGTTCCTGAAGATGCTTAGATTACCGCGTTATATCGAATAACCATTTTTTTTCTTGGCAACTAATGTCATTTAGTTATAACTAATAATTCTGAATAACATTTTGTAATCTGATGGAGTGTGCTAGAAAACGCCCGGAACGACCCAGTCCAGCATATTTTTCAGCTGCACATGTATTTGCCTCAGTGTATTTTCGCCAAAACAACGCTCGTAAAGAAGTAAACGAACATTTTTTTTCACCTTGCAGACTTCATTCCACCCCCCCTATCAACCCCCCCAACAAAACCCCCATTTTTTTTTTTTTACATAAAAGTTTTTTTCTCTTTCCAACAAAAAAATTTCACCACCCATATTTTTTTTTTTTCCACTACAACCCCCCCCAAGATTCCCAAAAATTAATAAAAAAAAAACAAACTTACCAAAATTTATTGGCAAACCATTTTTAAGAACGAAGCAAATATTGAGACTTCTGTTGAGATATTTTATAAATTACCGTTTGAAATAATATTTGAACAAGTACCATTCAAAAAAATAAGGCGACAAAGTTTGTCAAACCAGCCAGTTTGGTATAATAAACAAATAAAAAAAATTGAAAAATCGGTAGCAAAAAGCACACAAAATGTAAAAATGTAACAAATAACCACACTTAGTATTTGTGAAGAACTGAATCTAACCATAAAAAATGCATTTGGTGAACACAATTCACAAACTGAGCTTGAAATTAAGTCTTGCCCAAAAAAAAAAATTCAATTATGTTAAAACTAAATTGAAATCTGACAATTTCCCATCTAGAATGCATCTTAACTCAAATGTTGGTGATAACGCGGAAGAAATTGGCAATCTATTTGCAACATTCTTCCAAGAAATCTATACCACATTTGCTGAAGAAGATCGCGATTATGAATATTTCGATTTCTTCCCGGAATTTTCAAGGGACATTGGAGTTAGTCAAGTCGAATTTCAAGACATCTTGGAAGGTTTGAATAAATTAGACGTTTCCAAAGGTTCCGGCCCTGATGGAATACCACCCGTATTTATGAAAAACTTAGCATTGGAACTTACAGCACCTTTATTTTGGCTTTTTAATATGTCATTGGAATCTGGGATCTTTCCCAAACTATGGAAAAGTTCCTACCTAGTACCTATTTTTAAAAGTGGAAAAAAATCTGACATACGTAACTATCGTGGAATTGCCATTATTTCTTGCATTCCTAAACTTTTTGAAGCAATTATTAATGAAAAACTGTTTACTCAAATCAAAAACAGATTGACTAACAAGCAACATGGATTCTTCAAAGGACGATCAACTAGCACAAATTTACTGGAATTCGTTAACTACTCGCTGATAGCAATGGACAATGGTAACCATGTAGAAGCTCTTTATACAGACTTCAGCAAGGCTTTTGATCGCATTGACATACCCATGCTTCTATTTAAATTACAAAAAAATGGGAATTGAGCCAGGAATTCTCAAATGGCTCGAATCCTATCTCACTAACCGTCAACAAATAGTTAGATTCAAAGGGAAGAAATCAAACCCTATTCAAGTCACCTCTGGAGTCCCCCAAGGCTCTCATTTAGGCCCCCTATTATTTATTTTGTTCGTGAATGACATTTCCTTTGTTCTTAAAAACATTAAATTTCTTATTTATGCTGATGACATGAAACTATTTTTAGAAATAAGAAATAAAGAAGATATCATGACATTCCAGAAAGAAATAAACGTTTTCTATGTCTGGTGTAACAAAAGTCTTTTACAGCTGAACGTAAAAAAATGTAATTCGATAACTTTTAGTAGGAAACGAAGCACCCCAGACATAACTATCAATTTAGGGAATCAGCCAGTTGAAAAGTGTAAAAGAGTAAGGGACTTAGGAGTTATCTTGGATTCAAAACTTACATTCATTGAACATTACAATACTATCATCAACAGAGCAAATAATATGCTTGGATTTATAAAACGTTTTTGTTACAATTTTCATGACCCGTACACAATAAAAACATTGTACATTGCATATGTGAGGTCAATACTGGAATATTGTAGCGTAGTTTGGTCACCCTTTTCAGTCATACAAGAAGAACGAATAGAATCGGTACAGAAGCAGTTTTTACTGTTTGCCCTTCGTAAATTAGGTTGGACAAGGTTACCTCTTCCATCTTATGAAGCACGCTGTATGCTCATCAGCATCCAATCATTAAAGAAGCGCCGTGAATTTGCATTAGTTTCATTCGTAAATGATATTGTTTCGCAACGCGTTGATTCAGTAGAACTTTTATCTAAACTTAATTTTTACATTCCATCCCGGCAACTACGAAATAGAAATATATTTACTACAAGCCATCATCGCACAAATTACGCCAAATTTGGACCTTTAAATCAGATGATGGCAACTTACAATAAACACGGAGAAAATGTTGACTTTAATATGACTAAAACAAAACTGAAGCAATACTTCAATTTAATTAGATAATCTAAATATTAAAAATGTAAACCTGATAGGTTAGTTTTCTAAGGCGTACTAAAAAAACATTAATACCCCCCCCAAAAAAAAAAAAAAAAAAAACACAACACAACCTTTCTTTTTTACCCACCTAACCAAACCTCAATCATTATCATACACAATTCTTTTTAAAAATATTTAATTCCCCCAAACATTTCTTTTTTAACACAGGTTTCTAAATTTTAATAAAACACTTAAATCATAAACCTGCTCCCCCCCCCCCCCCCCACCCCCATCCCCTCATTCCCCTGTAATCCCCTCCCCGTTGCTCAGATGGTGTAATGGCCTTCTTCTAGATCTTCCTGTATGAAGTCCACCATCATGACGGAACCATTCTCAAAGTGGATCAGATAGAGTTGGTCCCGATGATTTTCCTGTTGCTGGCGTTTGGTGGGAACACCTTCTGAGGCTGCATTGCCACCGCTTGCAGCCTTGCGATGATTGCCTCCGGAGTGAATTCCGGAAGGCCACGCAGAATCACCCTCAGCGACTTGCTTCCGGGTGCGTCGTGAGTGTAGGATTCGGGCTGCTTGGCGACTAGGTGAGCGCCAACAGAACGGTAGTCGATGTCGACGATGACGATGCGTTATCGTCATCGTCATCGAAGAAGTCTTCGAAACGATGTCCTGCCTGTAATCAACCGCATCCATTGTACCGATGTTACAAAGTTCAACGCCTTCCGCTGTCTGAGCGTCAACAGATAGTCAATGCGAAGCGTTTGTGTTTCAACTGTTTTAAAGCCGATCATATCGTAAGCAACTGTCTATCGGAGTTGAATTGCAGGCACTGTAATCGGCGGCACCATAATCTTCAATATCCTTCAGTATCCGAGGCAGAGCGCAAATCGTTCAAGGGTAGCTCATCGGTAGCTTCGACGTCATCTTCGAGTCCAACCGTCCACTCTCGCGCTTTATCTCGGGAAGAAGCAACTGGGCACACAATGGTGGCCGCAGCAGAGAATGTATACGAAGTTGAAACCAGCGTCTCTGTTCAGCAGCCAAGGGAAAACGTATTCCTTTTAACTGTGATAGTGAACATCGTCGATGCGTTTGGGCACGAACATCCAGCGTGGGCTTTTCTTGACAACGCTTCTCAACTCAACCTAATCACCGAGCGGCTGGCCCGAATTCTTCGTTTGCGGAAAAGCAGTACCAACATAACCAAGGAGCTGTTAAATTGTCCAAAACAATTTGTGAGTCGGTGTTGGGTCGAGGAATCAGAAATTCTCTTGTGGTGTGGAGTCAAATTTCTCGTGATGGATAACTAAACAGCAGACCTACCAGCACAAAGTATTTTGACGTGTGGGTGGAAAATTCCAAAGGATCTCGTCCTGGCTGATCCCTCTTTCAAAAATCTCATCCGATTGACCTCGTTCTTGGAGCGAAGCACTTCTACACGTTCTTCCCCGACGCAGCTCGGTTGCAGTTGGCCGTCAATCTTCCGGTGCTAGTGGACAGCGTGTTCGGTTGGGTCGTCACTGGCTCCGTTACCCAAAATCAAACGGCAGCATTTTCGTTCACTTCCTCCTGCAGTCCTCTGACTGTTGATGGTTTTCCTCGAAAGAAAATCGAACGCTTTTGGAAGACCGAGGAACTCGTCCTAAAATACTTCGTCAAAAAAAGATACTGCGAGCAACTATACCAATCCTCCACTACACGAAATGAAGCAGGTCGCTACATCGTCCGTCTTTCTCGTCAACCTAACTTCGATACCAAGCTTGGTTTGTCGAAAGCCAATGCTATGCACCGCTTCAAACTTTTGAAGAAGCGATTTGAAAAGGACCCTAAGCTGAAGGCCGACTACTACCAAATCATGCAAGAATACCTTGACCTTGGGCACATGCGTTTAGTCGGAGCGCACGAAGAAGAACCATCGGTGGCCTATTACTTGCCGCACCACCCAGTATTCAAAGAAGCCAGTACTACAACGAAGGAGAGGGTAGTTTTCGATGGTTCTGCGAAAACGTCGACGGGATACTCCCTCAATGAAGTACTTTGCGTGAGGCTAGTGGCGTAGAAAGACTTTCTTGATCTCACCGTGCGATTTCGGACGTTAAAAGTGGCTGTGGTAGGTGATGCAGCAAAGGTGAATATTCTTCCGCTTCTGAATCGGATTTGAACGTACGAATTGCTTACCGTTACCTCCCAAATAACACATAAACATATTTCTAGAAGGATTTTAAATTGATTATTTTATAAATGTATTATAAACTTATGGCAAAACAAGTCAAGTTCAGAGCTGTTTGGATCTCTCGTATTCTATATATCACTCTGACTAATGATCGAGCTAATTTATCACTGCTGCAAGTGATTAATACATTATTATTTTTCTTAAAAACATGGTTCTATACATGTTTAAAACATGAACAGAACAAGATTTTATGGGTAGTTTTTTTACTATTGAAATTACATTAAACCAACCGTGTTTTGCAAAACGTATTTATTTTTACATAACGAGATTTTGTTGTACAAGATTGTGGATCCACTGCCAACGGGAAGCATATCATAGATAATCAGAGTCTTTTGAACAATCGGAGTTAACTTAGAAAAGAAGCTACCAACCTATCACGCCAAGGACTAGAGTTCAAATCCCGCGCTTGACGTTGTTATATTTTTGTATGAAGATTTTTTTTTCATTCTATGTTTTAAAACGCTTTAGTTTTTGCAATTATTACGTCATATTAAAGTTTGAAATAAAGTATTATACACTTATATTGATTACCTGTATTTGTCATTAAACAGTACTTTCAACGTGTTTAATACAAGCTGCGTTGTTTGGGCTACGGTCTTACACCATCTTCGTTTCTCGCAGTACGCACGCTCATTCAACTGGCTAAAGATGAAGGCCACTTGTGTCCTTTCGGTGGCGCGGCGCTGCGTGAAAAAAAAAAAAAAAGATGATTTTATAGGAGGAGCGCAATCAGTGGAAGAGCCGTTCAGTTGCGAATTGAGCAAATTGCTGTCCAAAGAGGGAATCGAGCTTCAAAAATGGACATTGAATCAACTGGACGTTCTGAAGGGCCTGCGGGGGGAACGCAATCATCGGTGCAGTTCAGTTTCAACGAAACCGTCAAAGCACTGGGCGTTGGCTGGGAACCCGAGACAGATACTTTGCGTTTTTATTCCAACCCGCATGGACTCATTGCACCCATCGTTGTCAAGTTCAAAATCCTCATGGAACTCTGGTTGATGACCCTGTCCCCGAATCCATTCGGCTGAAATGGGAAACTATATGTAGTAAACTGCCTTCTATTTCGACGTACCGCAATCATCGTTATGCATTCATGCTGAATGCCAGTGTGTAGTTGCACACCTTCGCCGATGTGTCGGATGTCGCATATAGTTCCTGTATCTACGCACGTTGTGAAGACAATCTAGGTAATGTTCGAATTTCTTTGTCAGCTTTGAAGTCCCGCGTGGCCCTGCTTATACGCATAACCATTCCACGATTGGAACATTCACAGAAAAAAATAATGAATTTTAACAAGCGTGTAAAATTTTCAATCGTTTAATTCCAAGCCAAAGGAGGCGTAAGCAACGAAATTGTTTGCAATCTTTCATGCGCCATTCAACAATGTTTGCAATCTTTCATACAACAGGATAGATTCAGGCGTTATCTGGCTTAAATTTACATGAAATATCACATTATTTTCTGCCAAATCTAGCATTCCCTTTATGTGCATTAGATAACGCAGAAAATTCAATGTTTCTTTTTATCTGTGTTGTGCTGCAGTCCTCGAAGCTCATTTACACGACCGGATTTAGAAGGCCATCAACATGAACATTTGCATTTCGTTTTTCGTGTTGGATTCTGCCATCACGCTCCAATGTTTACGATCTCCTCCGAACACGTGGAAAGTATTTATTGCTAACTGAATTCTGAACCGGATCTTGAAGTGCAAGCTGTAGTAGCAGCGGTGACGACAACGTCCACTATAAATCCATGGTTTCTCCGAGGGTCCCCCTACAGTCGCCTAGTCAACGTTGTAACCTACTGTCTCCGATTCGTTAGTAATGCCAGAGAAAAAACTCGCACCCAAGAACCGGACGTCTCCAAGCCAAGCAAAATGTGCTTTTCACTTGAGCAGCTGGAAAGAGCCAAAGCATTGCTGATTCGATTCGCCCAGCATGATGCCTATGCCAGCGAGTTGCAGGAGCTGGAGGAAAATCGTACCCTTGGAAGACGTTCCCCCCTTCGAAAGCTGAGCCCCTTTCTAGACCCAGAGAGAGTAATGAGAGTGGGAGGTCACCTAAACCTATCGTATTTGCCCTACCAAGTCGAACACCCTGCCTTCCTTCCAAAACAGCACCCTCTAACACGCCTAATTGCTGAACACTACCACACAAAGCTTCTGCGCGGCAGCGGGCGTACCCTGCTATGGGCAATTCGGGAGGAATTCTTACCTATCGATGGTCGGAGACTAGTTCGTAGTGTCGTCCAAAACTGCTGCTGAGCGGGTACCGACTGAATCCGGTACCCGCTCAGCAGCAAATTGGTCATCTTCCAGCTTCAAGAGTCGTCCCAAGCCGTCCGTTCAGCATTGTGCATTGAGTTGTGCATCCGAAGGAATCACAGCCCACCCTTCCAAAAGCTTCCCACTTCGGCGGCCTGTGAGAGTCAGCGGTGAAGATTGCCAAAAAGCATCTGTACCGACAAATTGGTTCTTCACGTCTTTCTTACGAAGATTTGAGTACAATTCTTTCGCAGATTGAAGCTATCATTAATTCGAGGCCTTTGTTTTCATTGAACGAGAACTTAGCTGCACTAACACCGGCGCATTTGCTCATCGGTACGTCAATGCACGCTCTTTCCAACCCAAACCTCCGCTGCATTCCGACTAGTCAGCTCGAGTCCTACCGGAAACTTTAGTCTTAAATCCAGCAATTTTGGAAGCATTGGCAGGCTGAATATCTGCAGGAGCTCCATAGAGACACCGTATGCTTTTTCAAGAACGATGACATCTTGCCCGGCAAACTCGTCATCGTAGTGGATGAGCAGCAACCAACAACCCGGTGGCCTCTTGCTCGAATTGTAGAGCTTCATCCGGGAAAGGACCAAATCACCAGAGTTGTTTCACTTCGTACTGCCAAGGGAATTATCAAACGTTCGATCGCTAAAGTGTGCATCCTGTCAGTTGCTCCAGCGGTTCCGGTTCCAGAGGGAGATAATAATCAGCCAATCAGCAACTCGAGGGTCCAGTAACTCCTGAGGAAAGAAATTAAATATTGTTTTAAAGGAACGATTGTTATAGATAGTACAGATTTGCATTGTCGAATTTTGTTTTGATTTGTGTTGAATGTAATCCAAAGCGGCGGGTATGTTCGAGCTAAATGCGCAACTTGTATGTCCTTTGACAGCATGTCCCACACAACCTATGCGAAATATGTTTTCACTCCGTTCGCCCGGTTGTTCTGGTACCACCGCATGCACTCAGCTGCTTGACTACCCGACCATCAGTAGTATTTAATTTAAAAGTTCAATCGTCTGTTCGTAGTTTTTACATCATGGTTCTCGTCGCATATTAAAAAAAAACGTTTAGTTTTGTGATTGCAATTTGGTTTGGATTTGATGGTGAACGGCATCCTATTGTATGTTGCAGGCATCTCAGCGCAAAAATCCACCCGAAAGTCGCTCATGTCCAAAAAACGTAACACAACTTAGGAAACTCCAACGGTAAGCGTCACCAGTTTCTTTTCAGATGATGTTCAAAAAAAAAAAATATTTAAAAGGTGAACTACAACGATTGGCCTAATATCCAAATGCCACAATCAAAATCTTTCTCCCTATCATTCTTCAGATTTCAAATATCCTCATTCAATTATTTTGATCAATCGAATATATATTTATAAAGCCCATGCATGAAATAGGAGACGAAGTTTCTGTAAGTTGATGATAGGAAAAGTTCATTACTTAGATAGATTTTACATACATTAGCTTCGCTCTCAAGTTGTTTAGAAAGATGAAAACAGGCTCAGGTACACACTCGTCGGTGCAAGTTTGGCACAGCATAAACTTTAGTTGATTCGATTTTAATTCAGACATGCAGAAAGCAAACCGAATCGAACAAGTTATTTTCTGAGAATCAGACGCAATACAACGTAGCGTATATTTGATGCAATTAATTTAATTAGTGTTTCATGTTTTTCGGCAAAAAGGTTTTCACGCTCAAAACATAGAAGATATCGGTTCTGGTGTAGTATCGTCGGTGAGTTGACAACTTCGAAGGAGGGTGCGACCAACCTCTGGTCCTCACAAGTTCCTACCTCACGCCTCCACGAGTTATATGATCACAAAAAACTGCCAGCTGAAACATGGAGACGCTGGTTGGCGTAGCCTGGGCAATGTTGTCATTTTGACAATAGCGAAGTGAGGGGGTGCGACTTAAGATCGTGTACCTATAAATCAAGTTGTATATCCATACCTGTAATTCATATCATATTATTTTTCATTCTCATTTATTTAATAATTTCAGCACGCTTTTGAATCATCTTTGCATTCCAAAACCATTTAAGAGCCTGGAGCAACATGACAAGGCTCGATTTCTATTTCAGGATCTCAGCATAACATTTAATTTAATTTGCACTTCAGAATTTCAACTATTATATTCATTTAAGACTGGCATGTGCTTATAAGCAGTGTAGATTTGTATTTAAATGATGTGTTTAGTGGTATTATGGTAAGTTAGGCCATTTATTTCAGAAATCATCAAACCGGGCTCTTCGATCACTGCAATTGCTCTCTTTGAAATGTAACTAGAACGGTATAAAGAAGACTTTTAACAACATGTCTTATAAAATAATACCTTTTATTGAAATTTTATCTTAGATATTTGGAATGATCCAATTGAATGAAAAATAATCAGTTCTAATTGTTTGTGTACAACTGAACAATCAAAGTGCGTGGTTGGTATCACCCACTGTACAAAGGAGACCTGACTGTATAAATAGTTGAATTGGTTACAAAAAGCGTATAAAAAGGTTTGCTTTATTATCGTCCATCATTCTATGTTATAAATGGCACAGCCCACCAAGAGTGCCCGATTAAATCATTTCTGTGCAAAGTTTCAAAGTAACGCTCCTCATCCCTTTGCATTGTTTTCGAAATAGATTGAAACAAAACAGTCGCATTTGACGTGATCATTTTCATGATATTAATTAAATCACTGCCTGTTGCTGATGATTGCTACAGGTTCAAGTTACTCGTAAACGGAGGCATTCGTATCACCAAAACACTCATCAATCAAAGGATAGGTTTTTATCTTTCATATCATACTCTGAGAGCACACGAAAATATTTTTTGTTTATGTGTTGTAGGTTAAATCACACAAAAACTTTAAATCATGGTCTACAAGAGAACTAAAAAGTGATGTGTAGATTGTCGAAATAGGCGATAAAGCAGCTTTCAGAATATTCCACGGAGAGGTTTTTAATTGAAATGCTAAAATGACTATTTTTACAAAGATTAAAACTTTTTAATTCTTTTCGATTAAGTTTTAGAAAAAATCGAGAGGTACGCAACAGACGTAATTTTCAGCATTACAACCCGGCAATTTTAATATAGAAATTGTAATCGTTATTCTAGATATAGCAAATTTTTCGTGTCTTCTTTAAATACAATTTTAGTTCAATTTTGATTTGACTGCTCAATGGCCCTTAAAAAAATTTAAAATCTGCTATTTAATTTTCAGAATGGCTGTCTTAAATCACTTATAGATGTGAGAAAATAGACGCCAAATGAAAGAATAAAAGATATTAGTTAAAAGTATGCCTTAGACTTAGGCTGTCTTGTCGGTGAAGGCATCATAATGCGAGTTTGCAGACAGCGTGTAGGTTTGGATACATTTCTCGTAAACAAATTATACACATTCATGCATTCAGATACAGAGAAAGCTCTCAAGTACTCAATTTGCAAGTTGAGATTCGGTAAAACTCTCGCTTTAGAAACGTTAAATATCTAGAATATTACCGCTTGCAATATGTATTCTAGTATCACAAATAAAATTAAATTGGAATTGATGTTAACATTAATGTCGGTTCAAATGTTTAAAAGAGGGATGCTAACAGTCACTTCAAACGAGTGACATTTAAAGAAACTAAAGCGCTTGTTTCCATGTTGTAAACTCGAACAGAAATAAAGAATGAGTTACCTTATCGATGCAAATGTCGCAGAGAGACACGATGCATGTTAAAATTTTGTTGCAGGTTCGAAATTTGTCGCTTCTGTTCTGTGCTACATCCCCTGCTATCACGTGGTGTTTTTTCGAACACCACCCACCGTGAGATCGAGGGTGACTGTGAGTGATTTCTAAAATGAAATGAGATTAACGGAGAAGTTCTATTCAATAGTTAGATGAACAAACTTACGAGACATATTCTCTGAGAAATACACGACGTGGTCTCCGTTGGCTATAAGAATTACTCCTGAGTGCTTTGCTTCGTGCGACGTAGGAAACGTGGTGATTTTCGTCGTGGATCAGCTTGACATTTTTGCCTCCAAATTGGGTGAATAGGTATTTGAAAAATGTGCATTGCTATATGGAATGTAAAATAATCATGTGGTGAGTAGCGTTTGCTACTGCTAGTTCACGTTTTTATGTTTAGCAAATAATCGAAGGTTTTTTTTTTTAAATTCCACTGAATAATACTTCTACTTAAAAATACGATTAATGTTGTTGCACTAACAATATAGTTTTAGAAACTTTTTATTGCACAACGAGTTAATCGGAATGATAAAATAACTATGAGCTATTAGATTGCAGCAGCCAACGGCATTTAAAAATGCTGATTAATCGTTATTAATACAGCAATAATAACATTTGCGCGTCTTATTTTACCTTTGAATTGGTTCATTGACAAGAACAAGTAAACTATTGCATGTTTTATTTGCAAACAAATATTTGTAGTGTAGAGCGATGCACCTATCACAATACATCAGAATCAAACAAGTTACAGTGAGTCCACTGTTTAGATCTACAGGCCACTATTAGTTCACAGCAATTCATGCATGCTAAATGACATTTGTGTCCTATTGTGTTACATAGCTTGATCGCTGAATGTTATAAATCATATGCAGTTTTTCTACCACGGGTGAATACATCCTTCATTATGGCACAATATACACATTTGTCTGATACATCGGATGAATAGATAAAACTTTGTCGATTAATTGAAACTTAAGGCCACATCTTTTAACAGCACTAAAAGATGTATCGAAAAGTTGTTATAAACATTTGATACGTAATTGATGATTATGATTATGATTATGATGATTATGTTATACTGCCATCTATTGTAGCAAGGTAACTTTCCATAGCAGTGAAATGATATGAAAAACGATTTGATCCGGATCCTATTGTTGTTTGTGATCATCAAGCTCCTGTATGAAGGGCCAAAAACGTTTGGGCGGGCCCATAAGCAGAGACACTTATACGAAACCCGCAAATATAAGGAAGGGAATCTCCTTCCAAAAGTAAGTTCACACTCACAGCACTAAAATCAAGCCCTCGATTGACAGAATACACCCCAATAGATGGGGTCAAAGAGCCCGCCCTCGTTCCGCAAAATGTTAACAATAGGGAAGAGGCAGTCCTATGCTCCCTATCCAAATCATTTCACTTGGATGCCCTGATGGTCCCTCCCTTTTCCTGTTATTGATGTTATTTAATATTTAGTATATTTTGTACACAAAAAATTAAGATTTCATAAAAACAAAAATGCTACTTATTCAAATTTCAACCTTGAATGATGTACATGGAATTATAAATTACGCATCACACAAATTAAACTTCTTGACCATATAAAAACCAGCTACAGTGAGTCAATACGAAAACATAATATGCGTATGTACAAAATATATCTGACATCCACTGGATTGTTACTGAAAAAAACATACATACAAATTAGATATGTATTAATATCAAACTAGCTGGAACTTCCTGGAAAAGCTGAAAACAGAATAGATCATCCCAAATATCAAAGATAAAATTTAAATGAGAGATATTGTTTTATAAGACATGTTGTTAACATTCTTCTTCATACCATTCAAGTTACATTTCAAAGATAGCAATTGGAGTGATCGAAGAGCCCGGTTTGATGATTTCTGAAATAAAAGGCTTATATTACCATAAAACCACTAAACACAATATTTAAATATAACCCTACATTGCTTATAAGCACATGCTAGTCTTTTATGAATATAGTAATTGAAGTTCTGAAGCGAAAATTAAATGTTATGCTGAAATCCTGATAAATAAATCGAGCTTTTAATGCTTGTCATGTTACTCCAGGCTCTTAAATGGTGTTGGAATGCAAAGATGATTCCAAAGCGTATTGATGTGGTATGACTTACAGGTATTGATATACCACTTGATTTATAGGTACACGATCTTTACTCGCACCCACACACTTCGCTATTGTCAAAATGACAACATTGCTCAGTCTACGCCAATCAGCGTCTCCATGTTTCAGCTGACATTCTTTTGGGATCAGGAACTCGTGAGGACCAGAGGTCGGCCGCACCCTCTTTCGAAGTTGTCAACTCACCATTTGAAGCCCAATAAACATTTGATACGTAATTGACCTTAAACTGGTGCATATTATTTTAGAGTGTGTTCGTGTTACGTTTTGCTTACATGTCAAAAAGCCTATTTCAGTTCGTTTTTTTTCTTTCATTATCTCAATTTTCTGCAAAATGTCGCGCATTGAACTTGAAGAACGATATAAAATTCAGCACACTTGGTCTACTGAAAAAGATGTAACGAACATGGGGCGACCCCGGCGTAGTGCTAACATTCATACCTCTCACGCCAAATTCACGAGTTCACATCTCACTCAAAAAGGTGTTTGAGTGACTACAACGGGAGATGAACCAGCCCGAGGCTGAAAAACTCGATAACATAGAAAAAAAAAAGGTAAATGTAACGTACATTAATAAAAAGGTCAAAATGCATCCAGTAAGTGAAAAATAAGTGATTGGAAAGTATGGTGAGTGCCTTTCAGGATCTGCTGAGAACTTTAGAATACCCGCTTTCAGCAATCCCGAATCGGACCAAGAAATAGTCGGATATATTTGGAAGAACAAATCAGCCTTGCGATTTGGCCGAGAAATACAGGACCAGCATCGAGATGATCCAGCAGGTTAAGAAAATAAATGATTTGAAGACAAAAAGGAAGTAGAAAGTACTTAAAAAGTCTCCGGAGCAGAAGTGTCGTGCCAAAATGGAGGCCTGCAAGCTGTACAACCGTATTTTTGACATTTCCTCTTAGTGTATTTTGATGGACAACGAAACGTACGTTCAAGAGGATTCCAGAACACTGCCGGGACCTCAATTCCACACCAAATCGGTTGGGAAGAGTATCCCAGTTGCATGACTGTTGCGACGGATAAACTTGGTGAACAAACGAGTACCTTCGTTTGGCAAGCAATTTTCACATGTGGCTTGTGACCATCCATTTTTCACACAAAAGAAACAATAAATGCTAAGCATGATTCGTCCTCTCTTCTGGGCGGATCTGAGTTTCTGTGGTTTTCTGATAACAACGTTGATTTCGTTACAAAATATATCACCCACTCAGCTGTCTCCAACTGCTACCGATCGAACGCTACTGGGCAATCGTCAAGTGGAACATCAAAAAGGTAGGTGCAGTGGTCCACAACATGTCAGCCTTCAAGAAAAACTGGTCAGTAGCGTCCGGGAAGTGTACAAAAAACACTGTGCTGAATTTGATGGACAATATAACGGCTAAAGTACGATCGTATTACTGGAATCAGCCATCTTATTAATTTGTTAGTTTGTTTGCTATTTTAACATTTTAAACTGTAATGAAATACATTAATTTGAAATTTTGCAAATATCGTTTAGCTTTATATAAATTTTTGATTATCAATAACTACTGTACGATGCACTCCTTATCACAGTCGCATTTTTAACAGTTCAACTAACATTTTTTTATCAGTTACATTACTGAACTTGAATGATTTTGTGGAAAGCACAATTATCCCTCTCCATGGCCCCCCCCCCCCGCGGACAACCCCAGCTAAAATTTCTTTTTTGTTATTACACCTTTTTTAACAAAACAACACCACCAAAATTTTAGGTTCATTATATGCTTTATATCCCATGATTCCTTATATACTATACAATTTCAGATCATCCATGGATATCTCGTGGCTATGATACATTGTCTTAGCTTTCAGGTTCATGGTACAATTGCAGCAGGACCACAATCCGCAGACATTTAAATAAAAATGAAATTATTATCATTTTATATTATAACATCCATACGTAACATTTTGTATGCTTTTTTATAAGTCATTTTCAGCTTCGCATATATGCATCCTTGTCAGTTATAGCTCATCTAACCTACGTTATGTATTTGAAAAGATAGAAAGGTTTTTGATGTTTTTATTTTTATTTTTAAGAAAAAATCATATTTGAAAATTTCTACTTAAAAAAGGTTTTTCCTTCTTCATCAAAAATATATATTAATTTAAAACCTAGCAGTTTACAATCATTCATTTCCCATTTCACAGAAATAAAGTATCATTTATGGGTCCAGATGAACAAGAGCAATCGAAAAATACATCTTGTACCTACGCCTATTATGTTCTCTGACCATTATTGTGAAAACTAATTCTAATCTTAGTAGATCTTAATCCAATAGAAACTGCAACAGTGGAAGTCTTTCGATGAGTGGATGTTCAGCTTAGTTACGGATATATGTATTCTACTATAGTTTACTGGCCTGCTGGTATTATTATTTTATATTATAACGTCAGTTTATTATTTTATGTTATGATATTAAATGATGTGACATAATTGCATTTAAATTCATTTAATCAAAATCACTATTTCCGATGAGACTCACTACATAAATTATTGCAAGGAAACGGAACAGCACATCGAAATTTTAGGTTTACTATTCTATTGCTATATAATTTCAGATAGTTCATATGTATCCCAAGTTTTATGAGATAATTTAATATCATTTTTTTTTCTCGCAGCTACATTGTCTAACTTTCAGTTCCACAAATGGAAGTGTTATTATCATTCTTATATTCATTCACTATATTATTTGTCATTATAATATTCATTCACTATATTTTTATAATTATAATATTCATTCACAAGATTTTAAATATTACTATATGACACTGAATATATATTGGGAAAGGAGGGAGCATCAGGGTATCACTCAAGCTGGAATTGGACAATGGAGTGGTATGACAACCGGCGTCTAGGAGGGAACAAACAGTATCATTTTCTTTATCCTACCGATTCGATTGTGATGCTGTGAATTCTACTCCAACAGTTTCAGTGAGAGTGACGCGCCCTTCTTAACAAGCCATCCCGTAGAAAGCTTAATAAGTATTGCGAATTGGGTTATTCGATTTGTTGGATCGTATCGTTGGAAGGAGAATCTCATGTTCCCGCGGGTTTCGCGTAAGTGTCTCTGCTTACGGGTCCGCCCCACCGTTTTTGGCCCTTCATACAGCGTTACTGTGAATACAACCCGGCAACTCAATTTGATCTTGCTTTTAAGTGGAGCTGCATACATGACAAGGTCTTAGAAGGGATGGTGGCTACCTTACATACATACATACATACATACATACAATTATCCCTCTCCATGGCTGGATTTTGTACCTGGACGCTGGTGGGAGGGCCCAATCTCAGGTTAATGATGCATTGGAGATAGCTGATTTATGATAGATGTCGCTAGGTCATGTCATTGTATGACCTTTTTCTCTAATGAACCATTCATGGGAGAGCCTATTTAATAGCCGCGTTGTAGCACGCATGTATACAGGCACTAAAGTTGAGTGTGATATTGGCGGGTTGGGCCGCAAATCACTAAAAATTTAATCAAAGATAGATTTATTCAATTTTGAAAACGTTTAATATTCAATTTGAGGTGGAAGTTTGAACTGTGTCCTAGAATTTCCTATGCAGTGGACTTCTAGACCGTGGCCATAAGTGTTGTGGTTTTGTGGGATGCGGAGGGCCCGTTTAGGAACTCAGACTATCGTATCACTGGGGTTTGTCATAGGAGGGTTTGTTCAGAATGAAAGAGGTGTGCTACCGGTGGGCTTTGCCGCAATTTACGCTTAGACGAGGCTAGAAACAGTTTGTAGACGCCTGACATCAAGTAGTTAAGGGACACGACAGGAGGTGCACTTTTCATTGGAGTGGCAATTCTTTCATTGTTGTTTATTCATTGATTGTGATTAACTAAACACCAAATATACCTAAATTGCAATTCTAATTCTAATTCTAATACTAAATATAATTTAAATATGTGCGGTATACGACAGCCGACTTTCAAATTATTGAAAATCATAGAGAGATGTTACTTTGATATAGCAACTTGCACCGTAAAAACAACATTGATACGAACTACAGGGAATGACTCGCTCTATCTTTTCGGGATGTGCCGTATATCATTGTAATGCGGAATTGTAAATTAACGATTTTATGATTTTCTTTTTGCAGAATTTTTAACCGGTCCAAAACGCCCTACCTTAACCCTAACCTATCCTTGTTCCTTCCCATGGAGTTCATGTGGTCTGAATAGACTAGTTCGCCATTACCCCTCCTCCATCATCGGCTTTGGACTGACTTGCGCTTTTACTGCCCCACCAAATGCTGCAAAATGAAAATGAAAATGAAATGATTTTGTGGAAAGCACAATTATACACTTTGCGGGCTTGAAATGATGGAAGGAGGGTTCAACCGACCTCCCGTCCTCACAAGTTCCTACCTCACGCCTCCACAAGTTATACGACCAAAAAGACTGCAAGCTGAAACTTGATGCCGCTGGTTGGCGCAGCCTGGGCAATTTTGTCAATTTGAGAATAGTGAAATGAGGGAGTACGACTGAAGATCGTGTACCTGGAAATCGAATTGAATATTTTCCGTTTCCATCCAATTCAATTTTCAGCACCCTTTGGTATCGCAGCATAATATTTTCTCTAAAATCCTGAACTTCTTAACTTCAGCTATTATAACAAATTGCCATGTGCTTTTAAGCAGTACAGGATTATATTTAAACATTGTTGTTTAGTGGTAATTTGATAAGCTATTTCAATTATTGCAGAATTCATCAAACTTGGCTTTTCGATCACTCAAATTGCTGTCTTTGAAATTTTACTAATTTAATCTTTTTGATTTATTGAAACAATCAATTTTCAATTAAATTAATTGATTCATGCTAACGTTTATATATTGATTTTCAGAAGGATTTTAAACACTTACAAAACACCGGAACGGAAGAATTAGGCTTAGGGACCTTTGGAGGAAAACAAACCATTATTCCTCTGCATGAGCCAGAAAGGGTGAGGTGATTAAACGTCAATAAGCCTAATAGAAGAATAAAAGAAAAAATGCTTAAGATTATACATTTCAGAATTTAAACCAGCCCAATCAACGTTAAGATGATGAGAAGTTCTAAGTCATAATATTACTACTGAAGGGTAGCTTCACGCTAAAGCTGTGAATTTCTTGCACTTCAGCTATCACACTTTCTCGAGCTGCCTTTTCTTTCTGCGATGGAATCGCTTTTCTTCTGTTCTTGTTACCCTGTACCACTCCCTGCTGAGCCGGGTACCGGCCACTAGCATTCGGCTTCTGGCGGCATTCTCCGCGCCTGTCACTCTCACAGTCTGTTGTTGTCACAGCTCCGTGGATAGGACCCCACAAGCTATTGACATCGTCAGAAACATTTATTCTTTCCCTCTCTGCTCATCTTTCTGCTGGCGGTACTATGCAGCTAGTTACTCCATCCGTTGACAAGCGTTGGACATTGAATCGTATAGTACTGTTCTGAAATTCGTGACGCTGGATAACAAGGCTGAATCTTAGCAACAGCGAGATAATGATCCGAGTCGAAATTAGGGTCCCGAAAGTATCTTCAATGACATCAATGACATCTGAGAAATGTTGCTCATAAGGTTTTTCGGTCCAATGACTGGTCGGAAGAAGTTTTCTTTCCCGATTTGCACATTAGCGTCTCCGATCTTGACATCCTGTTTTGGGCACTCTCTGTAGGCCTTATCTGAGTTCTCATAGAACTCGGCCTTCATGTCATCGGGCTTATCGTTCGTTGGCGCATATATGCTGATCAGACTATAGTTGAAGAGCTTGCCCTTCATTCTCAACGCACTCGGTTGCTTATCAGTTTCCACCGAACAACTCGCCTCATCTGCTTCCCGATCACTATAAAACCAACTCCGCGTTATGCTCTGTCGTCGACGCTGCAGCGTAGTAGATGTAGTAGATGTGGTATTTGAATGAAGTGTTGGCGATGTGATCAACTGCTCGGAAATTGCGTTCTCCGGTTTTGGGCCAGCGTATCTCTTGGTTTGCTGCCACATTCACGCCGACAATTTGCAGTTCAAGAGCCAAGATCGTTGCATGGCTTCATTTATTTCATAAAATGCTTTTGCTATCAAGAAGGGCCAGCTTGATGAGAGGGAAATCTTAGTCTGGTGATTTATGTATGATTATGTAAGAGGAAAAAACATTTGTTGGTGAAATCCCAATTGTCGTCAATAGCGTTGCGGCTCTCTGTGGTGACCAGTCATCCATATTGAAAAGTTGATATTAATATAATTAAGACCCTGGTTGCTTAGACTGTCCAGGCACTAAGCGCTACAGCGCACTATGGTACGAATAGTCAAATTTCACGACAAAAATCGATAACTCAAAAACCATTAACTTTAGATATATGAAAAAAGATCTATTCTTTGGTTTGAGTGGTGACAAGGTTGGTCCTTTTATGCTCATAATAAGAATTCTATCTTTTTATTCTTATGATTTAGAGGAATTTTTGCTCCTGCTGAATTATAGATAATTTAATTTAATGAAATTTTGCTCAAAAAACCTAACTTCTATCTCATCTACGTTTCGTTTTATAACAGTTTTTCTAACTGTTCTTAGGGTGGGACTTAAAAAACAGTTTCTTTTGCTCTAATTTTTTTTATTTCAATTTGAATTTGAAAACTTTGTTTGGATGACTTTTAGGACATAAAAGGAAGATACAAGATGGTTGCTAGTTATTGTATAAAAAAGGTTAAAGAGGTTGAAGTGTAAAAAAAATACGTTTTTTCAAGATATCTTACTCACTTATTGGCAAATATTTGCAAACACCGAGAACGTGAATTGAAAGTAAAAACTTCCATCTACAAGACCTTTGCAAAATTGTATGTCCCCCCCTTGTGGAGCAAACTTCATTTAAAAATTGGTCGTTTTGCATTTTTTCTGCATAACTTTCGATCTGCAGCATTAACAATTATCATCAAAGTGCCTAACAACGTCAGATTTTTATGAAAATGTTTGTATTTTTATGTTAACCTATCTCCATTTATTAATTAACATTTTTATCACAGTCAAACAGACATAACACATTGAAAATTTTGCACTACAAATCATCGTCACCAACACACCTGCGCCATCTGTTGAACACACTGTGATGGGTGATGAAGCTGAACAGATGTTTGTAGTGTGCTAACGTCAAACATAAGGGAATCCACTATGTGCGCCATCTGTGGAGATACTTCCAACTAAGAAACATTTGAATTGACCGTTTAAGGTGTAATCATTGAAGAAACTGTAATGGCTGGTCCACAATTGATACTCGTTCCTGCTTTTTTGGCCAAATCACGTATTGACATTGATTTGTTCTTCATGATTAGAGATACCACTTTCTGCTCCAGTTTCGGGTTGGAAGAACCGGGTTTTTTGCCTCTTCCTGGTAGCTCATCCAAAGAATAGTGTTCCCCAAACTTTTTAATGATGGTTTTAACACTCGCATGATGAATTCCAAACCGCTTCGCCAATTTTCGCATAGTAATACCCTTCTCACTTAGCCATGTGTCCAGAACCTTAATTTTCACTTCCTTTTCAATACGCGACATTTTGAAAACGCAGAATTTGAACCGCACAAACAAGTAAACAAAAGAAAGCTGACAGTCAAACGCACAGCATGCAGTGTTCAGAGCATATAAAACCATCACAAATACATGCGTACAACGCAAATGTATGTGGATAGCTTATATTCGATACACTCCTTAGGACGTTGGAACAGCATAAGTAAGTAAGTAAGTAAGTTCAGTTGATTATGTTCTTAAATCCACATTAGCAGAACAATAAATCAAATTGGAAATACATATGAAGCTTCAAACCTCAATCTTAAAGTGACAATAAAATGAGGTAGAGGAATGCTTCCTCTGTTTATTTTTTTGTTAGTTTATTGTGATGTTCATATTTAATTTACGATAAATCAGTGATTGAAAAGTCTGCATACAAATACAATTATGTACTCCGTAAAAAACTTATGCTCAAACTTCCCTCCAGAAACATTCCCTCAATTTGACTTGACCTGAAAGCGTAACCGGAGCAAACGTTTGGTAATACAGTGCTATCATAGGACCATTAATTATATATTCAAGTGACGGCTAGTTGATTAAAATGGAAAAAAATAATTCAAAACGCCTTAAAATTTCTACAGAGCAATGTGTTGCGTTTGACAAACCCCATTTTAATGAAAAAGTACATATTTAAAGTGGCGCTCTGCTCGTGGCAATGATTCTAGTCACCAATTAAGTTTAAAATTGCTTAACTGAAACATACGTAGTCATAATGCGGATGTTGACGCAGTTAATTTCACGTCTTTCTACACGAACAGCACTCTTTGTCACTTGCATACGTATAACATGCATGCAAGCTTACTACCAGTATAATCGTGTGCAATGAATGTGTATTTAGAGAAGACTTGCATTATTCTACCTTTTCTGGGATTTTGATACGAGACAATAAATATATTTTTTTTATGTTTTTCGTTTCTGATAATCAAAGAATAAACTACCCTCACACATTCAGGAATTCTCAAAGCATTTCTTGGACTTAAATAAACTCTATAAGGTGCTTACTAGCTGACCAGCTTAGCAATAATTGTAAATAAATCACGGAATATTCCATTCATGGTGAGTGCAGTACTCACTGTTCGAAAGTAAGCCTTTTTTTGTGTTGGAAAATACTCCAAGAGCCATGCATGTAAGTCGTTTTAAAGGAGCATTTCAAGGCGTGGATTGTTGAGAAAGCCATCACGATGAACATGTATTATCGCTCATTATATTGTACGGTCACGTATGTAAGATCCCCGTATAATAAAATATTAATATTAAATATTAACACAATTAAAAGCATCGGCAGTAGCTAAAGAGGATTCGATCATTCCATACAGACGATTACGTGGCGAAAAGTGGAGAAAATTTTGTTGTTGCTTTTCGTTCCGGAGCATATTAAGTTTATTGAATTTCGGTAGGTCAATTTCATTAGTGATAACATGAGCCAGAACACACAAAACCTCTTTTTACAATGATTTATAATTGTTTGTTATATAAATGTATTATAAATGTATTGCACAACATGTCTAGTCGGATCGGGTTGGATCTCTCGTATTCTATGTATCAATCTGACTAACGATTGTGCTAAAAATACTTTTTTTCACTGCTGGAAGTGATTTATACCTTATCATTGTTCTTACATACATTGCTCCATACATTTATTAAATATGAACAGGACATGATTTTATGGGTAGTTCTAAATACTGTTGAAATTATATTAAAAAATTTGAAATTATATTTATTACACCAACTATTTTTTGCAAAAAGTGTTCTTTTTTCTCATAAGGATGAATTTACTGGACAAAAATGGTGGTGTCACTATCAACGGGAAGCATATCATAGAAACTCAGAGTTTACTTTTCAACAATTGGAGTTGGCTTAGTAAAGAAGCTACAAACCTATCACGCCAAGGACTAATGTTCTCAAATCCCACGCTTGGCGTTGTTTTATTTTTGTATGAGAATGTTTTTTTCCATTATATGTTTTATAAGGCACCACTTTTTGCGCCACAATATACAATTTAATAAATAATTGAAAGCCGTTAAACTTGACTTCAATAAGAAAACAATTCTTATCAGATTACATCATACACACACACTTATTACAAAGGAATAATGAAAACAAAAATGATGTGTATCAAAGAGCATTGAATATCATTACTTAAACATCAGTAAATTACATTCACTAATCATAGTTTTTTTTGCCACAAAATACTATTACTGAAGAGGAGTCTGTTTAATTTGTTCTGTGATGCCAAATGAATGTCTTCCTGCCAGCGTACATCAAAGAAGTGTAATAAGCAATTGTGTGTTTTTTGTCTGTTTTCCATGCATTTGTCGCTTTGGATTGAAGGTTCAATAGTCTAAAACTTTACAAACTGCTACTCGTTTGCGTGCTTCCCTTTCTTTGTTTAGTTTTTGGTGGATATTCAAACGAAAAGAAAGAACAATAGATTCAGGATATGGCGTATCATCAGTAGACGAAAATTGTATCCTTTTTCCACCAACTAGTTATCACTGCTCGAGTTGGAGATTTTCGGTATCCTCCATGCCAACTTCCGACTCTCATTCAAGCCGCTAGGTTAAATATATTCAAATGTGGATTTCTCAAGCGGAGCAGCTTGAGGAGTGGTAGGTAAGATTACAACAATGTGGTTCGTTTCCATTTTTGTTGTGTTTATCGCTTTCACGCTCTGTTTTATTAAAGGAGCGGAAAAAAACTGACTCTGTATTTGTTAGCTTAAACCTCTAAAAAACTTTATTGTTTATTATCAAATATATATAACTAACTCTTGCTTCAGATATACTTGCATTTTTATCATTATATTGGACTTTCTAGAAATTGTAATGCTTATCGCATATAAGTTTTCTGGAACCCTTTACTGTGTGTTCTACATTAATTTCAAGCGTATTGCTTATCCTAACTAATTTATTGCTGGCTCTAAACATAGTTTTCTACATGCACCTTTACTAATGTTTATTGAAAGCAATACTAGTAATACTTATGCATTAGTAAGTGTGGATGGCAAGCAGTGATGGAAAAACCGCATCGAATAACGTTCAATTTTCAATCTTCTGCGAACACGCTCTTGGAAGAATTTCAATCTCAGTGATCTTCTGCCGACATCATGACACACCGGAGTGAATGAAAAAGAGAGAAAAAAAGAGAAGAAAAATATGACATCGGTCACGCATGATTTTGTTCATGCGTTGAATCATTCCTACAATGCATTCATTGTATTATGAATGACAGCTGAAAGAATCGTCTATGAATGCATTCATTGATTCACGAAGATTGAATCGCCTCGATCGCCTCGATAGTGCAAAAGTTGGCTATGATTATTACGGTGTTGTGTGTTGCTGTTTGCTGTTTTTTTTAGTTAGTTCGTTTATTTGTTAGGCTCAGGCGTGTGTATAACACTTTACGGAGCCGATATTCAATATTGTTATTTACAATGTATAATTTTTCAATTTTAGTAAAATGGGGTGCCAATTACTCGTGGCTAGCTCGAGGTTAATGGGTCTCATTATCGTTTGGAAGGGGCTAGGCAGGTGACTTATTGAAGGTATTATTTGCTGCTCATGTTGCGACATCTACCAAATCCACGGTCCCTGTAGCCCGTTTCAGGAACTAAGCCGCAGATGGGTGACCACTGCTTGCTGGGCAGGAACAAGTAGCACGGAAACAAAAGGATAGTATAACTGGAACACAATGGCAGAGAATTTACTAGGCTGGATGACATTACACTCTTAGATCAGACAAACAAAAATTATAAAAAAAAGTTATACAATTATCTTCAAATTGAGCATTAAATGCATGTAAAATGAGTTAAGAGACAGAATTACATCTGTTTGCCTGTGCTGATACTGTTCACTGCGGCTAGAATACTTCTAGGAATATTTCCTGGTACTCAATCAAACGTAATCTGAGCACAATGACCAGTATCCGGATCATCCAAAATTCAATACTTATGACCACTCCTCGTTCCGACATGTGGCACATCATTTTACTTTGATTATCACTAATTATGGCTAGATTACGGTTGGGAAGGTACTCTGGTACTTAATCGCACTCGTCTCAGAATATCAATGTCAAATTAAATGTCACACACCCATGTTTTGTTGGAGCGAAAAGCAATCTACAGAACCGGATCACGGGTGATCAGGGTACTGGTCACTGTTGCCCCCCCCCCCAAACCCCCCCTTTTCCCCCCCCCCCCCCCCCCCCACCCCGCCCCCACCCCCCCCCCCTCCATTTTTATTTTTTTTTTTTTTTTAATAACAAAATATTTATCCCTAAAAAAAAATTATTCCCCACTTTTACTAAAAAAAAAAACCTACCCTAACCCCCAATGACTCTCTGCCCCCCGCAATTTTATACCCCCAAAACCGTTTGAAAAAAGAAAAGGCAAGATTTTTATTATTAAGCAAACCGTGAAGCGGAAAACGCTAATAGAATTCAGCATAGGCGTAGCCAGGGGGGGGGGGGGGGGGGGGCCGTTGCCCCCCCCTAAGTTTTGATTTTATTTTTAGAATTTTATTATTTGTTTCAATATATTATTATTTATTTTTTATCTCTAGAAGGTTGCAAGGTAACTTGTTGCAATACAGTTGATGTTACTCCAATACTACTCAATTAAGTCACAATCAAGTCACTGTATCCAAATATGATGATTTTGTGTTGCTTGGGATGTTCGTCAGATTGCTCCTTTGCCTAAATAAAAAAGCCAAACTACGCGAAGTTGCCTCGATTTTGTAACAAGTTGTAGCAAAAAAGCGTAAAAAATTGACATCCATGAGAAAAAAGTTGTAATTATATAATAGTTTTTAAATAGTAACGAGTAACAATTTTATTACAATATTTTTCCTTTAACCTAAAACCCAACCTATGTAGCCTAAAGTATCTAAAAACCCCAAGCAGCACACAACAGTCAAAACTGGTTTCAGCAGCTCTATTGTGACTTAATTGAGTCACAGAGTAGTCACCTTTACTGGGTTGAAACAAATGTGCTACTAGGGAAATATCTCTTAATCTGTTATGTTAGCTATTAGATAAGCATTGATTGATTTTTTTCCCCGCTAGCTGAAAGTTGAAGAAGCTATGCTCAATAAAATGTTCAGCTCTTGGTTAATCAAAAAACTGAATATTCAAACCTATGCTATAGCTTTCAGAAGCCAAATAATACTAGATTAAGAATCACAGTTGATAGTTAGAAAAAGTATCAACGAAAAATATTTATTTGAACTATTCATGGCATGGGTCAAACCGCACCGTTACCCCGCTTTCCCCGTTTAAGGGTACTGTAGTTTCGTATTATTGAGAATATATGTTGATCATATCTTACAGTTTGAGTCAGCGTGTGAGAAGCAGAACAGCAAGCTAGTCAGGGCGAGAAGTTGCAATTGTCTTATCCTATTCAAATAATTTATCCGTTTTTATGAGCATGAGCAGGATAATGAGCATGATTGACCGCCCGAAGATGTTATTCCGTTACTGCCAGTTCAGCTGTTATTACTCAGAAGATCAACAGATGATGCAAACATGCTCAATGTGTAAAACTGGTGATCCCAAACTAAGGCAATACCGGCGCTGGCCTCGCCCGAATGCAGGTCAAATAAGGAAAGGGTAGGGGTTAACGTTTATTTGGACGTTTTATTGGAAGCCGAGACCACCGCCACACTTCCACGAGAAATCACTGGGATTTTGGATGACAAGATTGGGTGGCAGCAGGGTTCGTTTTGGTAAACAATAAGCTGAATTCACGCTTCGTTTAGTAAAATATTTAAATACTAGTACCGATTTCTGATTCGAACCGATTACAACAGTAAGGATGTAATGGTGTTTTTTCATCGGAAAAACAAGGTGATTTTTTATAATGTTGGAAATCCGATTTGATCTGAGTTAAACCAATAATAAGGATGCTATTGGAGCCACTCACAAAGTGTGATGGTGGTTTTCCGTTAGGAAAACAAGGATAATTTTATGAACGCTTGAGAGACGCTTTGTTGTTCTCTTACTGTGCTCACTCGATCACTCGTTACACCGAATTATAGATAACCGAAACAACACGAAACGCGCCATGCTCGATAGGAAAATAGTGCGTAATAAAGCATCGACACAACCTTTCACAGCCGATGCTCGAACCAAACTCTTTTTTCGTAACTTACAATTTTTACTACTGTATTCTACAATCTATTGCACTGCTGTAACTAATAACTGTATCAATCAAGTTGAAGTGTCTAATGAACAATCTATGCTAATCCATTAAAAATTGAAATTTAGGGATTTCGTAAAAATAAGAGTCCGTAGATGCATTTTGTGCCTTCTGGTAACTTTATGTTTCTATTGATATCCATGCTCATCGGTTTAATACCAACCGGGAGAGACTTGGCCTTATACAAAAGGATTTCATTATCTCCAGTCCGTTCAACCAATCGCAACGTTTTGTGATAGATTGGACGGATTATTATAATTTGAGATAACTCCATGCAGATGTCTTCCAAGTTTGGCAGATCGACAAGCAATCGGTGGAGAGTTTAGAGGAAGACCGGAAGAATAAGCGATGGTTCTGCGCGTGTTTATAAACAGAAGAACCTTCATAACAAAACGAATCATCGGGTAAAATACATACGGTTTTTTTTTTTAAATTATAAGCAGTCTAAAGCAGTTATTTGATTCATTTTATCCAGAAGTACCATAAATGGGCATTCGAAAGTTTTTCAACAGTAAGTATAATATTTGCCAGCATGTAATTAAAAAAAAACAAGCAAACAAAACAAAACGAATGTTTTTTCATGCAGCTGAAATAACCACGAATAGAAAAATATGCAAAATGGTTGTATTTCTCCAATTTGAACAACAATTTTAATGTAATTCAATGATACACCGTTTTGGTTTCATACTACTCAGATACACATGATTGCTACATATACCGTGTTTCGACAGAACGTGTTTCAGTTGGATCATATCAGATACATCGGTTCAAATTTCCAAACGCAGATGCAGATGTGTACATAAATTATTTTTAAAATATTGAGGAATAGCTGTTGGAACGCATATGAATTTCTTTTCGTCATTCATGAATAAAATTTCTTAAATTATTTACTAACTACTCGTGTGTTGAGAATGCAAGTAGCAACAATTCAGCACAAAAAACACAGCTTGCTTACATTTGTTACTTACGTCGTTTTAAAAGGTTATGTTTGATGTTCCTGTTTAGAAAATATCAGATAAAATAATTATACTAAAGGTGAGCAAAGGGGACACAAACCATAAGCTATAAACCACCAAAACTCAAAATGTATGTTTGTTAAAAGCTAATCACTTATTATTTGAACAACCATTAAAAAAATATAATCTATTCAAACGGTGTGAGCATGGTGAGTAAAAAACGGTGTTTCTTCTGTGTTGCTTTGGGTGAGAGGGTCGCGGATGAAAAGTACATTTTCAGTACAAACTGCAAACAAATTCGGTGGTTATTCTATACAAAAATCTAACATGACCCGTTAAATGTTTGGCATTCAATGTGGTTTGATTTAAAAACATGGGAAAAATCGAAAGTTTTTAAAATCGTTTTTTTTTTATTCCAGAACAAGCCTAGAATTGTTTAATCTTGTTGCAAGAATCGGACGGGTATTGTCAAATACTTTGGGTGAGAGTAGATAAGATAATCCACCCGCATTCAGGCGTAATGTCACATAAATGGGGCTCCATTCCCGCTCCATCTGTCGGAACATGAAAATGACCCTACTCTACTGGTCCACCGGGCGTTGTATTGTCCGTTAAGTGTCCGTTAATGTTAATTGTTCAGTATGTGCAACCACTGGTTGGAGACGATGTAATTCTCTCTCTCTCTCTCTCTCTCTCTCTCTCTCTCTCTCTCTCTCTCTCTCTAAAAAAAAAAACTTGCCCCCCCCCCCCCCTATTTGAAATCCTGGCTACGCCTATGATTCGTTGACTTCTATTCCACTCAACAAGTAAATCCATGTATGCAATCTTGCATTCATATTGATTCGAAATTTTGATTCACGGATGATTCTCTAAAAGGCTAATAGATGATTCACATGATTCAGCATGAATGTGGATATTGCGTGGGTCGCTTTGATTGAATCATTCATTCTCTAGCTTGCCTGATTCATGGCTCCATTGGTATAAACAATCAGCAGAGATCATTTGAAATGTTTCAATGCGACTGTGATTGATCGAAAAATGAATGTCATCATACACGCGATTGATTTTTTCCATCCTTGGTGGCAAGTACAAAAATAGTCGGGGAAATTTTCTTTTAGAAAAAAAAAAATCTAGACCAGACTGGGAATCGATTGCAGCCACTCCAAGAATGACTCTGCCCTGAACTCTACATACATTGCTATTGATTCAGAGCTTTTGATACGTTTGTCATATTGACATTACCTATATTGTGAGACATATACCTACCTGCGAAGTTCAGAAACTGTCCAATCAGAATAGGACTAGCGATCTTAAGCAGACTGGTTCCGCGTTCAAGCTGCATCATTACCATCTCAGCTAATGTAGACTCAGTACTTTCCTTAATCTCTTATACTACGCAAACATAAAGCTGACTGTTTTTTACTTTCTAAAAAAGATGTGCTTAGATAAAATTTCATATGATTTTCGAGAAAATATCACTGTAAATCATATCCGTCAATTTTAATGCGGCCTTCTTAGGTTGCCACATTTTCGTTCGATAAACTTATTAGACATGGTTTAAACTGTCCTTATCTATCAGCGGTATTGGAAATTTGTTCAGCAAATTGCTATTTTTTAGGAATCGTCTCAATGTTTCTTGGGGTTCTGTGTGGATAAATTCCAAAATTTGAAAAGTTTGACTCACACTCACATAAACAAATTTCTAAATATTGTTTGATTTCAAGTAAGAGTAAAAACTGTCATTTATTATTGGTAGAAAAGTGCCAAATAGCTGGCCTTAGGCGTCATTGAACGGTATTGTTAATATCTTCTACAATCTGTTTCTTACAATGATTCTATACAATCTATTGGAATAATATTGCATAAATATCTATCCATCACTTAGGAGCACCTCGTTATGTGCTTAGCGCCTTAAATGCCTGTCTTCAGATCATCGTTGATGTGGCGTTTCGCATTATTAGTTGCGTAGGTTGCTGTACTCGAATGCATGCCCAAACCGGAAGGGATCCACCATTAAATTGCTCATCACATGAAATATTCAGCAGGGTCACGTGCGTCGTTCTTCTTCTTTCCTATGTGCATGTAGGATGGTGGAGCAGCTTTCGAACAAAGGAGAAACATGGGATGTCATCCTCCAGTCTACGTTCTTGTCGGGTTGGCAACGGAAAAGAGACAACAGTAGAACTGTTGATATCACGTCCCATGACGCCCACCACGTGCCTTAAATTCGCAAGTGAGTGACTACGACACTGGAGGGAGTACGTACTTCCGGCTTGAATATTCAACTGTCGTCGTCGTCATCGCCGTTGCCGTCAACCTTGTAATGAGACTATACACCATGTCGACCCGTTCTCGGCATGAGATTTCCTGCGTTATAGTTTTAAGTTCAATTCGCTGATAAGGGGTAACAAACTGCAGCATTGAATATGGGCTATTGTTTCAATGACCCGTTATTGCACATCATGTGTGGATATATTCTGAGCAGTATAATGTCACATTTTATAAGGTTGACTTGTAGACTGGTGTAGCCTTGGAAATTTCTGTTTCATTTTGGTTTCATATAACGTCGTTACAAACATAAATTACTTAAAAAATAGTTTGCAACTAACTCGCACAATGCATTTGATGTTTATAAGAATATGTTCATGGGAAACTAAAATTTTGAATTTTATCACTTCAATAACTAACTATATCAATGTTCTTTGAAAACGTTCATCTCTGCCAAAAGCCAACTTAACTGAGGCAACGAAGTATGAAACAAACTTTTTTTTTTTTAAATTTTTTATTTATCTTGATTATTTACATTTTTTTACCAACAAATACAACACCAAAAATCAAGTAATGGAGATACTAATCGATAACGAAAATGGATGCTAAGGTATGTGTGATCAAAATTTAACAACAAAACTTAATCTATCGTATACCCAGTGGAACTAAATTTCTTTGAAGGGATCCCTATTACATTACTAATTTAATTTAATTAAGTTGATAACATTTATAGCCTGTAAGAAGTGTTAATACTTCAAAATATACTGCCAGTTGATACGGAGTTACAAAAGAAAATCACTGAATTGATTCGTCAACAAACCTATTTAACAATTGAACTCGCTACCCTGGCAGCATACTTGTTGCAATTCATTTAAAATAATTGTGATCTAACTGATTGATGACGGATGTGCGTTGCTTGGGTAGTGTATTATTTAGGTCCAATTTACTGGTATTTTCGACTTGCATCTAGGAATGTATAACGGTTGTCAATCTTTTGATTTAGTAATTACTTTTTCATATGACGTTTGAAAAGTTAGAACAATTACAGATCTTTCGAAGAAGGGTTCGGGAAAAAGTTTGTGGACAATGAATAAAGTTTAGTTGGTTATTTACCTATTGAATTTATCGGTTGTCAATTTGATTAACTATATATTCTTTCGTTCGAAGTAGACAATCTCTAAAAAGTTTGACATATTATTCCCCAAAATTAGTTATAATTTTCAGAGCGTGATTAGGATCTAATTTGGAATAAATGTGAAATAATAACTGTATCAGTCAAATAGTTAGTTTAACTAAGAAGATTTATGTCTACAGTATTCTACAATAGTTTTACCTGCAGCTCACATTAGTGTTCTTTGAAGCACATCCACAATTCTAAATGTTCATGGCTTGTTTTGCCATTCCAAGGCATCCAATTGAATAGTATGTGACAACCACAATGATACGCGTATGCTTCAGGGCAGTCGAGCAAATTTCTCAGCCAGAAAGACATTCAAATGTATCGGGAATCGAACTCTAGACCTCCGGATTGGAATCCCGACGTGTTCATCAACTAGGCTCCGATTTCAAGTGTATCCGATAAAAGAATGTCTATATAATTTCATCTTTCCCTTAAGTTTCAATATGAATATTGCTACAAATAACACCGGTACAAAAAGATCCGTAGAAAAAGTGAAAACGGTGGTTTTCGAATGTAATGCTTGTATCCAAAAGCCGACGTAATGTCATGCAACTGTAAGCGTCTTTGACTATGAACGCTTAGTCCGAAATCCTTCCTTCATGATAAACTTTTTCTAGACGTTTGATACATGCCCGCTCATTGCAGTTAGTTAAGGATATTTATGCAAATAATTAGTTTAACTGTCATGTATTTTCAAAATTTACTTTAACATAAGCTTGAGTTAAACAGTTAACAAACATCCATTCGTAATTCAGATGCCTTACAATTATATTGAGCTGAAAAAAAAACTACTAAAAAATAATACCATGAAACCAATTTTCCTTAAATCTTACATCTATTGATCTTTTTACAGAAATGCTTCCATACCATGATGGGCGACCTTGCGGCAGTAAGCTGTGACCTTAGCCATAGCCGAGGAAAAGAACGATGATGGAATATTCCTCTGTTCTTTCGTCACTTTTTTAATGAGCTGTTCCTCGGATTTGGCCACAAAATAGTTGGAATAGATCCTGCGTGAGAGATTCAGCTGGTTCATCTCTTCCAACGACCTTTTGACAAAGTGGGCTGATATGGCCCGGCCAAAACGCAGTTACTTCGACATCCCTTTCTAACTGATGGTCAACAACAGGAGAACCTTATTCGGGAACTTTATGTGGAAGATAAACCTGATCGCGATGCTCATCTCCTTGGTGGAGGACGTGAATTATCCGCTCTCCTGCCAGTCGTTGCCTTCCAGAGTCAGATATGTCTCATCGCCGATCACCATCACATTCCGCTTCGCGGTATCTTAGACCATTTTCTTCCGCTGTTGATACTGGGTGGTAGCTTGTCGCTCCAAGACGGTCAGATTGAACCTTCCCTTCCGCAAGACGATGTCCATTCACTCGAAGTACTTTTTTACGGTTTATCCAGTTGCACCGACATTTCAGGGTACGGACGGATTTCGCCACCTTCCCCTTGGATTTACGCTTCAGCTTCTGCTGGACTTTCCGATCGCACAGGATTGTCGGACGGCCAGAACAAGGCTTCTTCTCGGTGGTCTTTCCTTCGTCCAACAGTGCAATGGTCTTGTAGATGCTGGATCTGCCGTTTCTCATCGACATGAAGTGCCGCACGATTGAAATTTTTACCAGTGAAAAAAGCTGGCTGGTTTTCCAATCCAGCGTATTTATGCCAACAGCGGATTTAACATGATGACAGGTTTGGGGTATTGCGCCAGCGCAAAATTTTCACTGCCAATCAAATGAATCTACGATGCACCCATTCCATCCGTGGGCTCCACGTCAGCTGATAAAGTATCCAGACTAAGGCAGTACTTTTCAGAATTGGGTGACCAAGCAAACAGTAAAGCACTTTAAGGCAGTATGGACCAGTTATATCATTAGTGATTTTGAGCATGAGCATGAGCATGTGCATGATTGACCGCCCACGGATGCAATTCCTTTATTGCCAGATCAGCTGTATTTGCACAAAGAACCAACAGATGATGTTTGGGACTAACATACATCTTCAATGTGTAAACACTGGCGACCCATTATAAAGCAATACCGGCGTCGGGCGTGCCCAAATGCTGGTTAAGTAGAAAATGGGAAGGAACGTGTTGACATGATACTCGCTTTGAAGGAAGCCGAGAAATCCTCTGCACTTGCACGAGAAATCACTGGGATGTTGGATAGTTGGGGAAAGGCTGGCAGCAGGGTTCGGTTTGGTTAACTTTCCGCCAAAAGCAATGGGCTGTTTCAATGTGACTGAAAAGAGACAAGCATAACGAAAAACAAAACAAAACAAAATAGACAAAATAAAATAAAACAGGATATTAGATATTGTCTTCAAAATATGGTAGAAATAAATTATTTGTTGCTTAGCAAACCAGCTTTATGTCCTAGATGGCCAAGTCCTGCTGGACCTGCAGCTGCTGCCATTGGCCTTCGTCTACATCTACCCGGCCGCCGCGTTTCGGCCCTCCCGGTGTAACATATTTCTGTGTCTAAAACACTCTTTTTCCCCGTTAATTTACAAACTAAGCGTGCAATCAAAATTCACTTTGGAACGGTTGTCCAGGTCTATATCCACATTAATCCGGACACCTTCAAATCATTGTAAATTTTGAAATATTGCACGTAGGAATTGAAAATTTCACTGTGGTATAGCTGAGAGTCTATGATGAAAAAGACTATGATTGATGTTTACATTTCATGTTTAGTATTCAAGATGGCGACGAAAGAAAACCAAGTGCGCGAGCGAATTTTGTACGGGCGTACGGCAAATCCTGACTTGTCAATACGGGACCTTGCAAAAACAATGGATTTGCCTAAATCCACTGTTCACGATGTGCTCAAATCATTTTCGGAACGTTTAACGGTGAAGAGGAAACCGAGAAGTGACAAAAACATTGGACGCGCTGATCCTGTCATGGACCGAAAGGTGAAGAGGATATTAACGAAAAAACCAAATCTCTCCATTCGAACGGTGGCTCGTAAAATAGGGATGTCGCCTGGTTTTGTCCAAAAATCGAAACAACGTTTGGGACTTAAGTCGTATAAAGTAAAAACAGTTCCAACTCGCAACGACAAACAGAGCTTGGCAGCAAAATCACGTGCTCGACGTTTGTACTGCAAATATTTGACGAAGTTTTCATGCGTTGTTATGGACGATGAAACTTATGTCCTGGAGGATTTCAGGCAGCTTCCAGGGCTGGTTTTTTATTCTGCTATGGCCAGAAATGCTATAGCTGAGTATTTCAGAACGAAGAAGTCATCGAAATTTCCCAAAAAATACCTTGTGTGGCAAGCAATTTGCACGTGTGGTAAAAAGAGTAAATCTTTCGTCACTACAGGCACAATCAACAAGGAGATCTATCAGAAAGAGTGTCTGCAGAAGCAATTGCTACCCTTCAAAAGTCACAAAGAAAAACCTTTGTTCTGGCCCGATTTGGCATCATGTCACTATGTTAAAACTGTGATGGAGTGGTACCAAGCAAATCAAGTGAACATTGTACCAAAAACCTCAAACCCGCCAAATTGCCCAGGGCTACGACCAATCGAGAAATATTGGGCTCTGATGAAGCGGAAGTTTTCTGGAAAGAAGCAAGGAATCAAAGACATCAAACACTTCCAGCAAATTTGGACAATGACGGCTTCTACGATTTCTGAAGAGTCTGAACAAACCCTATTGGACGGAGTTAAGCGCAAAGTTCGAAAATTTTATGCAAATACCGAATAACTATGTTCTGTCTTCACGAATTGTTAAAACACGTCCCATGAATCTGAAATAAACAACTACGACGGAAATTTGATGCGAAATTTATGTTATATTCATGTTTTGAGGTGTCCGGATTATTGCGGATACAGACCTTATTTTCCTCTAAAATCTAGTTCTAGATATTGGCACTTGGTTGCAGGAAACAGAATCAACAAGAAAAATAAACACGCTTATCATCAGTTATATCATTAGTGATTTTTGACATAAACTCTTATCAGTTCAGGCACGATGGTCCTACGGCGAGACAGGGGCTTGGTGCAGGCCCTTTAAGCCAGCTTATATTAATAAGGATCGGAACATGTAACTTGGGAATGTCTTGGGAAATTTCGAAAACTTAGCGCTGCAGGAGGTTTGCAGGAAAAGATCGACGGTACATACGTATAGGGATGGTTTGACCATCTAAAGATTGTACTAAAAAAATGCAACAGACAAAAATGATCACCAAAAAATCATTTTAAGTCGGATATTTTTGAAACTCTAAAAAAATAAATAAACACACATAAGCTATCTTTTGGCAAAGTTGGTTTATTCAACCTCTTCTCCTAGGCTAAATGCCCGCACCTTGGACTTAACGCTACCCAAATCCTGTTCAACACTTGCGCCATCTTTCTTATACACTTTCATCTACTCTTTCTACACATCCATCTCGTTTTTGAAGACTTTTCCTGTTTTGCGGAGCTTGCCCTCCATAATCGACAAGATTTTTTACTGGAGCTACGGCAACACACACTAGCTGGGTACAGCTTTCATCGTTATGGGTGGAATGCCAATGGGTTGCCAATCGACACCAAAAAGTGCAGATTGAGAATCAAATGGGCACTTTTTACATTCAGCTGGAACAACAATATGACCGAGCCATGACGAAAAAATCAAAACAGAGATCTCAATGCTCACGTCGGCTAGGAATAAAAAATTAGACCGATTATAGGAAAATTCAGCTCACACCAGCATACGAACGAGCACGATCTCAGACTCATCGGTTTTGCCGGCTCCAAGAATTTGGCCACACGTAGTATTTACTTCTACGACAGCCTTCCTTATAGGTACACCAGGAGATCAGAACAACAAACCGGATCACAAAACAACCACATTGTAATTTATGGAAGGTACTTTTCGGATATTATCGACGTCAGGGCCTATCGCGGGGCAATCATCGATTCGGACCACTACCAGGTTATGATCAAAACGCACCAAAGACTTTACATTGTAAGCAACATTCGGTACCGACACCTGCCACCTGCCAACTTAGAATCTGGAACGAGTTGAGGTACCCGAAGTCACAACTGATTACGCGCAAAGCCTAGAAGCAGCGTTGCCGGATGAGGAAGAGCTGATCGAAACCCCTCTTGAGAACGGCTGGAGTAGTATCAAAGTTGTCATTAATAACGTAGCAGAAGAGTTGGGTTTGTTGATAGAAGTCGACTGAATGACTGGTTCGATGAGGAGTGTCAGACGATTTTAGACGAGAAGAATGCCGTGCGGTCGATGATGCTGTAGCAACGAACTCGTCAAAATGTGCGGCGATATAAACAGAAGCTAAAACTGAACACTCATCTTTTCCGGGATATAAAGCGCTGCCTGAAGCAGTTGGAGTGCGAAGATTTGAAACTCAACGCATCCCGCAAAGACTTTGGGCCGGGATCCGAAATTTGTCGGGATGGTATCTTGACGGATGAACGTGAGGTGATCGAAAGGTAGAAGCAGCACCTCGATGAACACCTGAATGGTGCAGAAGCGGAACATCAAGACGGCAGGATAAATAACTTCATTGGAACGGCGGACGAGGGAGAACATCCCACGATATGCGAAGATAAGGATGCCATCAAACAGCTTAAGGACAACAAGGCACCTGTAAAGGATGGTATCGGAACGAAACTTATAAAAATTGGCCCGGATAAGTTGGCGAATTGTCTGCCCTGACTGACAGTCAGGATCTGGGATACAGGACAGCTACCGGAGGAGTGGAAATAGGAAGTTATGTGCCCAATATACGAAAAGTTGGAATGTGATGGCTACCCAGCGAAGACAATTCTCAGCGCGACCTAGAAAGTGCTTTCCCAGATCATATTCCGCCGTCTTTCGCCACTAGCAAGCAGCTTTGTGGGAAGTTATCAAGCCGGTTTTGTGGACAACAGGCCACATTTTTACGTTGTGGCAGATCCTCCAAAAGTGTCTTGAATATCAAGTTCTTACGCAACACCGATTCATTGATTTCAAGGCCGTATACGATACAAGTTATTGATCGTGAAGAGCTATGGAAGATTTTGGATGAGAAAAGTTTTCCCGGGAATTTTACTAGATGATCAAGGCAACGATGAATGGTGTACAGTGCTGTGTGAAGATATCGGGTGCGTTATCGGACTCTTTTGAAGCACACAAAGAACTTCGGCAAAGCAATGGCCTATCCTGCCTCATGTTCAACATAGCGCTAGAAGGTGTAATGAAACGTGGGGCTTTAGCATGCTAGGCACGATTTTCAATAAATCAAGTAAATTTATTTGTTTTGCGGACGACGTGGACATTGTTGGAAGAACGTTTATGGCGGTTACTGAGCAGTACATCAGGCTGAAACGTGAAGCAGAAAAGGTTGGATTAAGGTGAATACGTTGAAGACTATTGTTCACGTGTCAAACACAGTGTTTCGGAAACCTGTTAAATTAAATTCCCGATTTGAGTTTATAAACGCCGTTTTATTACGTGAACAGAAAGACACTTTCTTAGACAGAACGACGGTTTGGATCTGCGGCGATTTATTCACTTTTGACTTCTTGACTACTTGATCATAAATCAGCTGACCTACGATCGACAAACAATCTGGATAACTTTCGCACACTTCCACACTGGCTAATCGTCTCGTGGAACGAGACGAGCCAATATATGCGTACGAGTGTCAGAGATGACCAGTCGACTACTAATTTCTGCTATGTATCTGTCTTGCTTGACCAACTATGTATCTACTGGCGGGAGGTACCAAGCGCGATAGAGCTCACACAGAAGTGTGACTACCAACAGAAATGAGTTTGTGTACCTCGGACCATTGGTGACATCGGATAACAACTACCGCAGAGAAGAATTCCACTAGACCCTAAGGTCTGATAAACTTCAGCATCGTACTAAGTGTACCATGAACAAGACGCCGATAAGTACAGAATAGTCGTTTGATGCCAAACAGGGCTTCCGTGATCCGAATGGTAGAAAGAACAAGAATGTGTCCCTTGATATTTTTGTGCCAACGTGAATATGACCATTTCCCTTCGAGCTTCCAGATCATGTTTCAAGGCCACGTAATGACCACGTAATGATCATAGCACCAAAAGAATGCATGGTAGCACTTGGTATGCTCTGGAATTGCAGTACTCATGATCATCTCAAACAGCTTAACCGCAGCCGAAAGGGTAGTGGTTCCACGATATTTCTTAACAAAGCTTTTATGCATCGACAATACATACGATGAAGAGATACCTTCCGGGCCAGGTGAGGCATTTATAACCATAGCAGGTATAACATGAAACGTGTCCAGATCCAGCAAGTTCGTTGAAACATCCGAAATTGCGGATTTTCCTTAAGATGCAGTGATGAGCTCAACAGAAAATATCGATAAAACAGCTTGCATTTCTTCACACATGTCGAATATTCGACAGGAAAAAACTCACAGAGATGATCGTATTTATCTTTTTTGAATTGACATAATTCGAAAAATGCTTTGAGTTACGCCGTTAATTGGTTTGCACTCATAACACGTATGACTTGTTAAGCGAGAAGTTGAGGTCTCGGTATTCATTACAGCCTCAGTGAAAGCTACGTTGTTTCTAAGAAAATGGTGAACGTTCTAAAGCATTACATAGCACCTTGAGCATTCTTAGCACCTGCTCCACACAGGTGAATCCGCAGGCCTATAGATCAATACATTGATGTCCAGACAGTTTTACACAACGGAACAAAAGACATCAGCATTTCATCCTTCAGGTGGGCCATTCCAATCAGCTTCTGTGAAAAAAAAAATCATCAGTGTCTCAAAATTGATCTTTTTGTTGTCTAATGAGAAATCTCTTCACCATCCCGAAGTTATTGACATCACTAAGAAACGACAAGGCAACCTCCATTGCAATGCATTGGTGAATGATGCTGGTTGATTTGTAAAACGTGTAACTTCGGGTAACAGCTCCAGCGTAAGAAAAGCCAAATCAATAGTTCGACCCAAGTGGTTGTGCTCAGTATTTGCTTGATGGAAATTGATGGACCGTTAATAAGCATTGAGCTAGCCCTCGATGATGCTGCAGAGCTGCTCGGATGAATTCCGTCGTTTTACGAAGCCATGAAATATTGGGTTGATTGTAGTCATCACACACTCACAATTTTTATTCGAGCTGAGATCATATACTTGTGATCCAATGTGCTCGTCATCGCGTGCCCTTTTCGGGCTGGATATTTATAGAGCTTAGCATTAGCACCCGCTACCACAGAGGTACATAATTGCTCAAGGATTTCAACGCTGTTAATATCTATGCTCGATCTTCTTTCTGGGCATTTCAAGCTTATTGATCGTCACAATTAGAGTATTGCGTTCTTCTCAGCTTAGTATTCTTAATGCACTACCACAGTTATTAATTGATAGCTTTCGATGCAGGTACAATTTTTTCATTAGTATTATTATGTGGCTAGTAGAATCATGACCTATGCCTAGAGCTAAGGAAGGACTCAACATTTTAATCACAATATCTTGACCAGATGCGAGGTGGCTAAGATCTTGCGGTAGGTGTGAACATCAAACACTGTTTTTTTCCTCGGAGGAATACTGTTTATTATAATTAGATGTACTTTAATAGGTATTGGTTGTTTTCAACTACAATAAATGCATCGAAATAATGATATTATTTATTTAGGCATGATCAAATCATTGGAATTATTCATGTTTTTGCTCGATATAATTAGCGATTGAGATTTTTTTTCCAGAAATCAATTAAAGTAATAACTTCAGCATTTCACAATCATTGCCGTGGACCATGTAAATAGCATCGCATCTTAATTGATTACTTTACCTAGAAGGCAGCCAGTATCCATTCTTTTCCTTGGTGAATTATTTTCTTCGAACACTAGTTATACAGGGGTCTCAGCTAACCTTTTTAAATAAGCCATGGTATCACAGCAAAAATGAGACCATCATAGTGAGCGTAGTTTAACAGCATCAAAAATACACTGTATGTTATATGTACAACCGCCAAAAATTTACTTGCTCGGCCATCGACGAGAATTTTGATATCGTGAATTCCGCTTGAAGCATCATTACTACATTCATATTTTGACGCACTCTAGAAACTAAATTATTTTTTGTTGTGCATTACCTAGAGGGAGCGAATCGGTTCGATAGGTTGAATCGTTTGGTTGATATTTTTGGACTTTTCTGGGCACAAACTAAAAAGTATGAGGGTAGTGACACGACAACATTGTTGACATAGGACCACTTTTATATTATTAACTATTATTGCTTTGAGCATAATTTGATTGCCCTGAACGTGTTTTTTTAAGTCATTTGAAAATGATATTGACGGTGTTGCTGTCCAAAAAAATACTTTCAATCATGGCTGCGGCCTCTTATTTTGATAACGTTTATCCTCAAATGACTCAACTTCAATTACGGGGCTGCAAAATGGTGAGTAGACACCTGGGATGGAGCGTGCGTCCACGCAACATAGCTATGATCCCACAAGTTCCTACCTCATGCTTCCACGGGTCAAGCGATGACAAAGACCGCCAGCTAAGGGTTGCGTACTTAGCTGGTAGTGCAGCCTGGGCACTGTTGTCCTTCTGACTTCAGCTAGATTGAGGAGGTGCGTGCCGAGCGTTTGTCCCCCAAGGAGGTGCGGCTCAAACAGCGTCAGTCCTGGCATCCAGCGGTTGAGTAAGAAACGCTGTATCGAGTCAACTATACATTAGGTGGCAGCCGCACCAAGGCGATGTAGGCAGCGTGACCCCGGTAAAGTAGCATGCTGAAATCTTACCCTACCACGAAAAATGGAAGTATTCTTTATACGGTATATAATTTCAGATCATCCATGGAATTCCCAAGTGTTTTATAATAATTTTGAATTGTTTTCTTCCCCCGTGGCTATGTTAATGCAAGTCCTTATACAATTGCAGCAGGATCAGTAGACATGCAGACATTACAAATATAATTGTTATTATCATTTTATATTATAACATCCCTTCACAATATTATTCAATGCTATTTTCAGCTTCGCATTTGCATCGTTGTAAGTTTTGGCCCACCTAACTCACGTTGAGTATTTGAAAAGATAGGATGGTTTTTACATTTTTTTTAGAGAGAGGATTATAAACGACAAATTCTACAAAAAAAAAAAAAAAAATTCGTCGTCCAAATTAGTTAATTCAAAAACTAACATTGTTTATGAGCCTACCATTTCTATTTTCTAGACATAAAGAATCATTTATGGGCCCAGTAGGAAAAAAGAGTTATCGGAGAATTTTCTGTCATTCATTTTTAATTTTTTGTTTTTTTTGGATTTATTGAGTTTCCGTTTTTGGGCAGTAATCATACTCATATGAAATTTATTTGCCTAAATTTTCTTTGCTATCTTGCTAGGATGCCAGGTGATCAACTTTATTTCATTATATCACGTTGGAATTTTCGCTTTTTTAGAGTTTCAATCATCTAACATCGCAGCGGAAGAGGCAAATAGCGGCATTTAATTATTATATGTACATTATGTAGTATTCCTTTACAACATCTTATTATTTCCATCATATCATGACCTTCACATTTTCATGCAACAAAACAACTTTAAGTGATCGACAGGGTACCCGGGTACCCACCCAAATCAAATGATTATATCTGGCAATTATTGACCGATTTTATTTATTTTGGCACCGTTAGATTCAAACACTCATTCGCTTTAGGGACATTATCAGCTATGACCATTTTACTTTATCTGGTTTCCGTAAATCCGGGTCTCCGCGGCAGTGGTCCGGTACGGAGACACTATTTGGAGATATCTATTGAATTTCCGGGAATGGATGTCAAAATCTTTGGAATAATTCCTAGAAACTATTTCTATTCCATTTTGGGTCATATGCTGACTTGTTCCTGGAGCGGCCATTCTGTAACAGGTTCCCATGGGGCCTAGAGTGGCCATGAACATAATTGGATGGAAACCTTGGCAATATGGGTATCAAAAATCATGAAATTACACCAGTAGGATAATTGCCAAAGTTTTGTGGCCATCTGATGATTTGTCCATGCACCTGTCTTTCCGGAACTGGTTCGTGTGGGGCAACGAGTGGCCATGAACATTTGCAGCAGAAAACCCTGGCTATATGGGTATCAAAATTCATGAAATTTCTCCAGTAGGATATTTCTCAACGTTTTGTGGCAGATCTGATGATTTGCACTAGGACTTGTCTCTATGGAACAGGTTCCTGTGGGGCCTCGAGTGGCCATGAACATATTTAAAAGGTTACCCTGGCAATATGGGTATCAAAATTCATGAAATTTCTCCAGTAGTATATTTTCCAACGTTAAGTGGTCATTTTATGATTTATCCTCGGACCTGTTTTCCGGGAAAGGTTTCCGGTTCTTCCATTTTCATGTTAAGAAGGAAATCCTGGCAGTATGGATATTAGAATTCATGATATTTTTCAACGTTTTGTGGCTATCTGATAATTATTCCTCGGACCGGTCATTCTAGGACAAGTTTTCGTTTGGTCTCGAGTAGCCATTAACATATTTTGAAGGAAACCTTGACAATATGGGTTTCAACGTTTTGTGGTCATCTGATATTTTGTCATCCGCTCGAAGCCCCACGGGAACCTGTTCCGAAAAGACAGGTCCGAGGACAAATAATCTGATGGCCACAAAACGTTGAGAAATAGCCTACAGGAGATATTTCATGAATTTTGATACTTTTATAGCCAGGGTTTCCTTCTGAATATGTTCATGGCCATTTTAGGTCCCATGGGAACCTGTTACAGAATGGCCGTTGTAGGAACAAGTCAAAATATGGCCCACAATGGAATAAAAATAGTTTCTAGGAATTATTCCAAAGATTTTGACATCCATTCCCGGAAATTCAATAGATGTTTCCAAATAATGTCTCCGTACCGTACCACTGCCCCGGAAACCCGGATTTACGGAACCATATGAACTGAAATGATCATTGCTGATAATGTCCCTAAAGCGAATGAGTTTTTGAATCTAACGGTGCCAAAACAAATAAAATTGGTCAATAATTGCCAGAGTTACAATCATTTGAATTGGGTGGGTACCCGGGTACCCTGTCGAACATTTAAGGGGTAAGAAAATCAAAGTCTCCCCCTTCGGCCCCCCTTGCTACTATACGAAATTTTTTTATGCAAAAAGTTACCTTCCAGCTGTTATGAAGATGTCACTGAATTTCAGCTTCCTGTTTTAAAATAAACTATGAAATTTCGTAATGTAAAACATGAAAAGGTACCCGGTTACCCTGTCGATCACATAAGGGTTAACTGCCGGCCCGGGCCCCCGGACCCCACACAATGATGTTACTTCATTATTACTGATTTATTTCATTTCTCTCGGATACATAAATTAAAAAATTCATTCGCTTTACAGACATAACGGACCATTTCTTTGGTTCCATATCGCCAACCAAGCTGTCTGTGGTTGTGGTTGGCCCGCACGCAGAGACTCTTTGGGAACAACCAAAGAATATTCCCGCTAAGGTGTCACAACATTTGAAAAAATACCTAAAAAATTTTTTTTAATTATTTTGTGCCTTTCCCGCCGTCTCCCCCCCGCACCCACTCCCACACAAGTCCCCAGGGGGCCCAGGGTGGCCATAACAATTTCCCAAGAAAACCCCCTCAATAAGGAGTGTATCGAAAATAAGCTATCCACAAATTTCTTTCAAATTAAGTTCCGGACAAGTGTTGCATCGCATTTTTGGACGCTTGAGCCCACATTTTTTTGAACTCCTGCATGTTCCCGGATGCCTTACCAGTCTTCTTGAAGACCCTCTTCACGATTGCTCAGTAACGTTCGATGGGTCGAAGCTGAGGGCAATTTGGTGGATTGATATTTTTCTCAACGAAATCTATACCCTTTTCCGCAAGTCAATTGAGAGTGGTTTTGGCATAGTGAGCCGACGCTAAATCCGGCCAAAACAGTGGAGGTGTACTATGTTTCTTATATAAAGGCAACAATCTCTTCTGGAGACACTCAGATCGATAGATTTCCGCATTTATAGTTCCGGTAGTGTAAAAAATGGTTGACTTCAAACCACAGGAACATATTGCTTGCCATACCAGTACCATTCGACCGAATTTCTCCACTTGAATCGACCTGTCCGCGTCGCTCACATCCTTCCCAACGACGGCAGTATTGTGTAAAGTATTGTGGACCTGGAAGGGTTTTTGAGTCCTCCTTTACATAGGTCTCATCGTCCATCAAAACCCATGCATCCGGACGCTGCAAAAGACGCGAATACAATTTCCGGGCCCTTGTTGCTGCTCGCTTCTTCTGTTCTGCACTTTGTTTCGAGATTTTCTGCTTCTTGTAGGTCTTCAGGTGGTTTCGTCTCTTGATACGCTGGATCGTTCCGACACTCGTTCCTGCTTTTTGGCCAAATCACGTATTGACATTGATTTGTTCTTCATGATTAGAGATACCACTTTCTGCTCCAGTTTCGGGTTGGAAGAACCGGGTTTTCTGCCTCTTCCTGGTAGCTCATCCAAAGAATAGTGTTCCCCAAACTTATTAATGATAGTTTTAACACTCGCATGATGAATTCCAAACCGCTTTGCCAATTTTCGCATAGTAATACCCTTCTCACTTAGCCATGTGTCCAGAACCTTAATTTTCACTTCCTTTTTAATACGCGACGTTTTGAAAACGCAGAATTTGAACCGCACAAACAAGTAAACAAAAGAAAGCTGACAGTCAAACGCACAGCATGCAGTGTTCAGAGCATAAAAAACCATCACAAATACATGCGTACAACGCAAATGTATGTGGATAGCTTATATTCGATACACTCCTTATAATACATATATTTATTTTATTTTTTCTGCACTCTATCTCTCGCCATACCTTTGTCTTTACTTCCTATACGACAATATGTGTTTTCTCGTCTCTCGTTCTCCTCGTACAGATAAACTATTATTCACCCTGTCCCCTTGTCGTCACCCCACCCCCTTTCCTTTCTCACCACCACAAAAAAAACTATGCTTTTATTAACCACTGGTTTGTTGTATTTACAAACCAGTAGGCGCTGCCTAAATATAATTATTGCAGAAAGTATGATTGAGGGATGCATTCGAACCATTCTTGGCGGGTAATCTACTTTCGGTTAGTCCAATTTGAATGCAAACGGTCGATGATACCCCGTTTGGCATACGGACGTTTGGCATACGGACGTTTGGCCATAAAGATGTTTGGCCGAATGGACGTTTGGCCGAATGGACGTTTGGCCGAATGGACGTTTGGCCGAATGGAAGTTTGGCCGAATGGACGTTTGGCCGTCAATTGTGTATTAGCATAAATGTATTGCAGAGAAAAGAAAATAAGAATCTAAAATAGTATTTTCAAACGTATTAGATCTAAGATGGCAAGAACACAACCGAACAATGAAATGAATCAATTACAGTGACAGAATCATGGTTTGCAAAAGCATGGCACTTTACTTTACTTCATTCCTAACAGCAAAATGTTTCCATGACAACTATGAACTGTTGACATAGAATAGAGCTCAAAATTTGGAATTTTCTTGAAATGAATAATCCACTAGAGCAACTCTCAAAAATAAATCGGGAAAATCAATATTCGACAGATATTCTCTTCACAGATCAAGATGTTTGCAGTCCAGCCTACAAGTGGCCGAAGCATATCAAGAATATTATCGTATCCCGGACATTTTGTTATGCGGAGAGAATCAAGCTAACAACCTTTTTTTGGGTCAACGGATACCGCGATTGTGACGGATGGCTCGAGTTTTTGGTGCGCATCAAATGACCTTCTTTCAATCGTTTTGAACCAGAGCTGAAAACTCTTTCAGTTTACTATGCGCGAGGTGAAGTGTAGAAAAAATATGTCTCGTTTTGTCTCTTGCATGGCAGGCTGAGTTCTTAGATGGATTTGATCGTGATATTGAAATAAAATAGGTCAATGTATATTCATGTGTATTCTTCATTCAAATTGTGAAACTCTCACATACTTGTCCCATTTGTTTTGCTTTAGTTTGATCATTTTATCTCTAACCATGTTTTGATATTCGTCAGTCATTTTGAGGCTATTTTTTTCTGAGAAAGTTTATTGTAACTATTTTTCATAAAAAAGAATAACTCATTTGAGAAAAGTCGAACTTAAAAATCAGATTCTACTGTGAAATGCCATGCCAAGTAATGTTAGGGTTCGAAGCCATTTAGCCAAATATCTTTTAATCATTTAATTCCAAACAACGTCTCAAAACTAAAATTAGAAAAATGCAATTTTATTAAAGCACAAAATTATGAAATATTAGTTTCTCACATAATTCACCAGTCGGTTCAAATTTCTTAAATTGATATGCATGAAATCATGAGAACAACATTTGTTTGATCAGTGAAACTCCAAAGAACTGCTCATGTTTGAAATTACTGCAAATGCGCAGACATATTGATAAACTCTATGTTTAATAAGTCTAGAATATCGAGATGCTATCTAATGCGTTCGAGAATGTTTTTTTGGTTCTTTATTTCCTTTTAAAGATCTAATGCGTTTGAAAATACTTTTTTAGATTCTCATTTCTTTTTCTCTGCAATAAATTTATGCTTATAGAAAATGTTCAGCCAAACGTCCATTCGGACAAACGTCCATTCGGCCAAACATCCATACACCAAAGATCCATATGCCAAACGTCCCACCCCCAAACGGTAGTATAGGAGTTACCAAGCAATACGGCGCATGCAAAGCGATAATTAATCGATCTTCTCATCAGGGTCACATCCGAGAAAGTTGTTTGTTTTTAAGATTATTTATTTTTACAGGCTCAATCGAATCAACTTTATAGAGCCAAGTTATCATATTTATATACATCAATTATCTTAAAGCTAACGTTAAGGACCCGAGCAAGTTGATTCGTTTATAATTTACTTGGAATTTGTCCATGAACATTTTTAAGATACATCGCCTTAATATGATATACAGTGTGTCTCACAATAGGTGTCACCTTTTTTCAGTCTTGGTTTATATCAGCTGGGTAATTATAACAGCGAAATTGGTTATACCCGTTTTGAGTGTTTTCTTTTGACAGCTTATCGCTGAAGATAAATAAGCGCTTTCTTTTGTTTATATTTATCAGCTACCATGGAAGCCATACGGGAGCATGCTCTAAAATTACATTTGCAAAAGCTTAGACCGTGTCAGATATTCAATAGCCTTAAGCAGTTCGGAGTGAGTAAGCGTTTTGTTTTTCGTACCTTGAAACGGTTCAAGGAAACTGGAAATATCCATTTTCAACACAAAGGAGGTGCCAGACCAACTGCCAGAACGAAGAAAAAGATCAAATGTGTGAGGTAGCGCATATGACGTAATCCGGCCGTATCTGGCCGTAAATTGAGCAAACACTTTCAAATGTCCCCTGATTCAATAAACAGGCTCCTCAGGCATGATCTGGAATGCAAGCCGTACAAGAAACAACGAGTTCACGGAGCGTCAAAAGCAAGCCAGAGTCCAAAGATGCAGAAATCTTTTGGTTCGGCACGGTGACTGCGCGATTTTATTTTCAGATGAAAAGATTTTCCTTCTTCAGGACAGTCATAATCAACAAAATGATCTTGTGTATGGCAAAAGTCTTGCCAATATTCCAAGAGATAATCTAGCTGTAGAACGCTATCAGAATGTATCGAAAATCATGGTATGGAACGCCGATTCACGAAAAGGAAAACTTCCTCTTTTTTTCATAGAACCTAACGTAAAAATCAACACTGAATAATACATCGAGCAGGTTTTGAAGAACCATCTGCTTCCTCATGCTTCAACGTTGTATGGGAATAAACGATATTGTTTCCAGCAGGACTCAGCTCCAGCTCTCAAGGCAAATAAGACACAAGCGTGGTGCGCGGAAATTTTTCCCGATTTCATCACAAGCGAAGAATGGCCTGCATCTTCACCGGATCTCAACCCACTTGACTACTTTGTTTGGGGTTATATGCTTCAACATATAGGCCCTACAAAAGGGCTCACTTTAGATCAATTCAAGAAACATTTGGTTGATATTTGGGACCGATTTCCTCAGGAAACCGTGCGTGCCAGCTGCGATGGGTTTACAAAGCGTTTGCGCAAAGTTATCAAAGAAAAGGGCGAGAGATTCGAATTGAATTAATATGGTTAATTTCTTTAACATGTATCTTTCAAATTAAAAATAAAAGCTATGATTTGGTTGATTTGTTTTGCTGTAATCTAATCTGGTTTAAGTGACACCTATTGGAAGACACCCTGTAGAAGTGATCTGAAAGTTTTGTTTCTTTATAATTTGTTTGAAAGGTTATTGTTATGATAAGAAAAGACTCTAAGCCATGAAAACTATTTTTTTAACAGTATGAGAAGTTGAGCAATATGGTTCTAAAGTATCGAGATATCTCGTTTTACTTGCGTATTTAAAACATAATTTTTCTTATTCTTAATTATTCTGCAAATGCGCTGAGTGCTTCGATGAAAAATAACATAAACGTTATGCAAAGCCAACTTTTCTTCTACACGGAAAAAATCCGTTCTCACATCCGTGCACAAAAAGTCATGAAAAGCAGAACTGCTACAGCGCTTGAAATCATGACAAAGTTCACTTCAACGTGAAACCAATCCCACATTCATGAATTAACCCTTTAATTCGCAATGCTGCTGTAAATCAACATACCGGAAAACGCTTAAAAATAAATTAATTCTATACCTTTTGAGGAAATAAACCAATGAAACTGTTATACAGACTTCGATCCCAAATAACACGAAATGTATAACTGTATGCATTTTTGCTTTAAAATGACAAATAATAATGTTGCCATTCCGGTGATTGAAAACTTTTTAGGATACTACTATAGAATTGAAATTGCGCAGAAGGTGGAGCCTGCTAAACATAATATAAGTTTGAGAAGGGTCATAAACAAAAAAATCTTAGGCTTCAGTAAAACAAATAATTGTCGATTTTCAAAAAGGTTTCCGTGAACTACTAGGTGAACCATGAACTCTAAGCTTACTAGATCGCTCTTCTGATCGCTCGACCATTTCAACATGTGAGAAATAGAACAATTAGAATCCTCTTAAGCCATACCATCATTATATAGCGCCAATGTGATAGGGGACATGATTACTCATTTTAACGTAGGATAACTCAGGCGTAAGAAAGTAAGCTTTTGAATTAAATGGATTTACATACTTTGATGATCGGTTGATTACACTTCAGTTTTTGCTAATACATCATCATACTAGCAATTGTACCCGTGCAAATAATGTTCGATGGTACAAGAAATAGGCTACAGCAATATTTTTTTTTTTATTTTTTTTTTCATCATACTGGCATAGCAGAATTAGAATTCTTGAATGTTTCAACGGTAAACATAAATGTGATATAAATAGATATTTGATAGTTTTAAGTCTTACTTAAAAATATTGGAACAGTCATTCGACGGCCAATACAACACGAACAAAACATACCTGACTAGTTGTGTTGGCATTTGACGTTTCAAAAATATGTTTGTTTCCTAATATACGGAAGACTTGCGTTGCTACATTTATGCAATATAATATGCAAATAAGCAAGATGTCAGATGTAAACAAACATGTCCCAACTTAAAAATATCAAACACATATATGACAAATCAATAAGTCATAAATGAATCTAGATTCAAAATGCATGAAACGTTCATCTACATGACTAAAATAGTCAAATTGCACTTTTATAGATCTACAGCATGACATATGAAAATAATAACTTTTATATTTATGTTTTTGGTGCTACTTGGGACCGTGCCGTGGGCGCGGAGCCCGAGGAGTTTTTTTTGTTTATTAACCCCCACCACACGGACAAAAAAATATATTTTTTTGTTAATATTTTTTTATTATCTGCCCCTTTTAGGGTTATTTTTTCTCTTTTTGAGCCCCCCTTTATATTTGTTACCCACTAAAAACCCAAAAAAAAAAATTAAATTCGTGATACAATAAACGTATACTTGTGATTTTGTTCATGAACTCGCGAACTCATATCACGCCCAACTGCAGCTGTCATTTTGCTTGTTTTGTTTTGTAATGAGGATTATACGAGATAAGCGATTTCATCACCGCTACACAGAAAAAAAAAAGCGTTCCAGAAAATGAAAGCGGACCGTGAACTAGTTCACGTTTTCAGGATGTTTCCCTTTAAACGTTATTTAGATCACGGTGTATTTTTGCTTGCTCTCGAGTTCATGACAGCAGTTTCATGCAGTGAGCATTTCATCATCCTTTCTGGAAGAATTTGGCGTCATTACTCTAGCTACTAGGATAGAAGTTGTCAAGCCCTCCCCACACCTAAAAAAGGTCCCAGGAAGTCTTATGATAATAGAATAAGTGTAAATAAATAAATCTTCGGTTATTTTTGCATTTTTTAAACAATGTGATGGTGGTGAATCTGGTGAATTTTTCCTCTGCACGGAAAAAAATCCGTTCTCATTTTCTAGAACCAAAAATCACGACATCGTGAACTGACAAACACCCCATATATGTGACTTTATACTCATAAACGTCATTCCTTAAACCATGCTCTCATGAAAAGAGTCACGATTCCATGAACTCAATTCACGTCTGTCTGGCATTTCGTAACAAAATAAAAATTACCTGTAATCATGATACTCGGATCAAAACAACGTGACTTCATAAAACCTTCTCCGCGATTTTGTTCATGTCTTCGTGAACGTTGTTCATGAACTGTCAATTCATTGTAACGCTTGTCGTAAATCTAGTCAGTCATTGTTGTGAGGCGTTGTAAATGAGAGTGAAAGTTTGAAAATGCCGACAAAAGAAGAGATTAACACTTTGCTGCTGCACCAATTGCAGGAAACCGTTAAACCATTGGTAGAAAACATTTCAACTGGAGCGGTACAACAACCAGTTGAAATATTGGATTAAAGTGACTGCAACGTCGGGAAAAATGATCAGGATATTTAGTATGTTTTAATTGAAGAAGAAGAGATAACCTCCTCAAAATGCAACCACTGATGTACCAAATTCTTTTGAGGGACTTTTGGGATCAATAAGAGCTGAAAACTACTATGACATTTTCATAAATGTGGATGGTATTAGAAGCAGACAGGTGTTTTCCGAGATCGACAGAGATGATATCAATCTGTTTTGCCACATCATAAGCCATCGAATTGTTTTTAGGAAACTTTTAGCTGATCTGGTTTGTATTTAAAATTGTAGAGTACGTTGACTCGTTCACCAACAACGATAAAAACAAATGTTCCATAGAAAAAAAATTACCTCCGATGACTCTTCAGTCGACATAGCTCGACACAGGTGAATATCATATTTATCAAAAGGTGGGTTCAATCATCTTTTCATGTTCAATGTTTTTAATTTATACATACAATAAAGAACGCATGTATGCGTATTATCGGAAGCTGTGAAGATTTACGCTACTCGTCATGCAAAAGTATACTTTCATGTATTTGTTAAATACGTGAATATTGTTCTAATATTCAAAACGCTGAAATTTTGTTTCCAATACAGCCCATGTGCCTGCTATTGTGAATTGTATCACGATATTAATCCGACTTCGGAATCTTTAATCATGAATACGTGAACTACAGGGTGCGGCAGAAAATAATGCGAAAATGTTCAAACTTGAGTATTGGGTTAATTCGTGTAGCTAGTGACTAATTTTTGTTGAAAGTGTATTTGTTTATGTTTACTTCCAAGTGCTGCATCCCAACATTCTATTTGTTTCATTGCAAATTCGTCAAAATGTTCGCGAAAGAAGTGATCACCAGTTTGTTGCTCGCCCAGAAGAAGCCGAAAGAGATTGCCAAGGTGGTAGGGTGCCCTTTGGCAACAGTTTACCGCATAAAAAAGTCCCTGCAGGATGGTCCTAAGCAGCGGAAGCCGGGAAGCGGAAGTCCGCGCTTTGCACGCACGCCGAACGTGATCAAATCGGTCCGTGCAAAAATTGCTCGCAACCCGGTGCGTTCCATAAGAAAACTTGCAAAGGAAGTCAATATTTCGGAGAAATCCATGCGGAGAATCATCAAAGAAGACCAGCATGCATCTTCCAGAGCCAGAGTGAAACGCCACTTGATTACGGACCGGGTCAAGGAACTACGAGTGACTCGTTCCAAGAGATTGTTTTCCTTGTTGAAGAAGGAAAAAATGATAATCCTGTTCTCCGACGAAAAGCTTTTCAGCATCGATGCTGTGGCCAACAGCCGCACGGACCGGTTCATTTCACCGCAGAAAATGGAGAACGTTCCGGAAAAAGTGAAATTCAAATTTCAAACCAAACATCCGGTTGGTGTCATGAAGTTTGGCCTGGTGGCGTCCAACGGTTTGAAAATGCCGCCTGTTTTCATTGATGCTGGAGTTAAAATCAATACCGAAGTGTAGGTATATCGGTATTTTAAAGGACCAAGTGCTTCCCTGGATGAAGGCCAACTTCTCCGAGGACCAAAACGTTGTCCTTCGGCAGGATGGAGCGCCGTGTCACACGTTCAATCGAATCCAACAATGGTTGAACGATAACATGAAGGTTTGGCCGAAGGATTTGTGGCCCCCTAGCAGTCCAGATCTTAATCCGTTGGATTATTCGATTTGGGTATATGTTGAAGCACGAGCCTGCAAAACATCACACCCTAGCGTGAAAACCCTGAAGTCAACCATAACACGCACATGGCATTCAATGTCGGAGGACTACGTCCAAAATGCATGCTCTGGCTTCCGGCGTTTGTTTAAAAGGACTTTTTAGAGATAACTGCACTCGAAAATGTTGATATTCTTGCTTGAATTAGTTGAAAATGAGATTTGAAAGAAATAGAACAAATTTTCGCATTATTTTCTGCCGCACCCTGTAAATCATGATTATCAAGAAAATTGTTCACGTTTTATGACACACGTGCGACTACGTTACTCTGGCGTTATGTTAATTTTGCGGAACAAAGATCACGTATTCATGAGTATTGTTCATGGTGTATTTTCGAAAGTTTTGCTTGTTCAGGAATTCGTGACTCGGGGTTGACGTATTCTGGAACGATTTTTTATCCGTGTGGAAGCTCAAAAAGCGTGAACAAACAAAGTGACTTCGTTTGTGTTGCACTAAATGCGGATGTGTTGTGATCAGTTCTTGTTGCCATGCATAATGATATCGGCTTTAAATTGTTTAAAATTGAGGAACGGTTTATCAGATTGAAAATATTGAACATGAACAATAAATTTTTGTCATTTAATAGTCTAAATTATGTTTCCTCATTCGTGAACCTCATCATGATATCAAGAACGAATAATGAGCCTGAGTCACGTTTACCGGAATCAAATCATGATATCTAGAACTAAGTTCGGGCATTCCTTTTCTTTGATGGTGTCCGTTACGCCGTTAAGCAAGCGTTATGATTGTTTTGCGAATTGTGTTCATGTTTCCATGATTTTTGTTCATGGTGTACATTCGTAAAGGAAAAACCGACTTGTTCCGATATTTGTGACTCGAGGTTGGTGAATTCTAGAACGGATTTTTCTCTGTGAAGGTAGAAAAGCTTCGTTTGGAGAAAGAATATGACTTGTATGTTCCTCAAAATTAAATCAAACGATACTATAATCACATATTATCACTCCGTTGAATGCTTGTATAAACTGAGCTGTGTTCATCACAAATGGCAGCATCCAAATGAAGCTGTCTTCTCCATGTTCAACAGGAAAGCAATAAACCGCTATTACATTTGGAAGACTAGGCATTATGTCCAGACTCCTTTCAACAAATTTGCATTAAGTATAGCATATGTTCTCTCCGGTTGATTATCGCCGTCTAACTCGTATGTCTGGATGTCTGACACCGTCTATTTCCCAAGTTGTTTGTATTTAATTTGAATTGCTATCCCAACTCAACCTTTCATGTATACGAGGAGGTTGCTGTCGTACGTGATTGCGTGCATGCGTATCAACTGGTCCTTTTTAGCTTTGTCTGTCAACACCTGACTGTGTTAGGTACACATGAAACTTACACGCACCATGTATGCCAACCGACACATCTGCGGGTGAAAGCAATTAAATGTTAAGGTATTGGTATACATCTGAAGGAAAGTTACCCAAAACTTGGCAAATAATTATATTGGATGTGACACGGCACCCGAGAGGTCTCAGCAAGTTTTCCTAATGACGACAACTCCCGAAAGTTGTTAATTGGATGAAAGTTTGGAACCAGGTGAAAGTGTAATGTATGCTAAATTTGTAGATGCTTTCAATTAAATTTACAGATCACTGACTGGAAGAATGTCATCAGCTTGGTATCGTCCCTAGCTGCTAACTCAACCTATAATTAAATAAAGATCGTTCAGTTCATCAAATTACACGTTTCTGCGCCATTGCATCGCAAAAGCTATAAATTAATTATGACAACCCAAAACTTCCTGAGGGGTGAGAAAGGTGTATCGATAATTTGCGTACAACCATTTGAACAGAAGCTGTGAACAAACTATGTCCAACAGGTACTCGTCATTGGCAAACAGACAAAACCCAAAGGAAGCGTCCTATTTCTTCGATAGCACTTGTATTCATTATACTGATATCAATCTAGGGAATGGATCTAACTTTTTGCACTCCTCATGGCGAAGAAGATTTTCTCTCTCTCTCTCTCTCTCTCTCTCTCTCTCTCTCTATCTCTTAGCAAGGACATCATCGTCTACAAAAGGCACATCGGAAGCAACTCTCGGTGTAGACATTGAGAAGGTAATTAGAAGCAATTAGTGCGCTCTGATAAGTACAGCAGTGCTGGTGTTGCAAAGGGACCATCCGGAGCTAACGACTTATTTGCTTGGAAAGTATCGTAACTGAACAGCTCGACGAGTTACACAATGCTTCGAGAATGGGATGATTTTGCCTTGTTCTTCTTGTTCCACTACTTGGCGAAGTGCAACAGAACAGGATGATGATGTAATTGAACTTGGAAGACCCTTCACGCGACCGAGCAGGGACGACAAAGTTGGACGCAATCCAAGCACTGTTGGACTGACTTCCTGGACTTGCTTTTTGAATAATTAAAGCGTCCCTTTATCAACCACCGTTGGAAGAGAGAATGCCATTAAGGGTATTTATATTCATCTCAAATTGAGAAAGTAAAAATTATCGAAACAAACGTCAAACTACCCGTTAATCATCTTCATGGTGTCTTCATATCAGTCAATTTGCTCCTCACAATTATGTGACAGAGGACAAATGAAAAATAGACGACATTCCCCCGGCCCTGCCCTTCGATGGAAGTTCTCCGGTGATAAAGCAACTCATCCTCATCGTTAGTCTGCCACCGAGCCAAATGCCTATCATAATGTAGGTCATATTTCAAATCCCACAAGAGCATAGCTTTGAATAAAAGCAAATTTTCGTACTCGTTATGACGAGTGCTTGAGTTGGGTTGTACAGGAGGACCAAAAAAAAAACATCATCACCAAAAAAAAACACACATAAATGGAGAGAATGATGCCACTCACCTGATGCCTCCCACGTTGAGAATGATACGATTTTCGCCATCCATCGCGTGCATCTGCTGCTTGTCCTCTGCTTGGCTTGCTCAGCGTTAAATCATTTTCATAATTCATGACAGTCCATTTGTTCGCTCGGTTGGAGGGTAATTTTTTCGCTCACTTTTTATGCACTCACTTGTTACAAACTTTTGTGTTCCACTTCGGGGCTTGTTCTCTATGCTAGGACCAACTGTGGTTCGTCCAGCTGAAGCATTTCCAGATTGGATCTCGTCATTTCATAGTTTGCTTTGTTTTCGCATTAATTGTTCTGGAAAATTACAACGGGCCATTGCGATGAGTACTTTTTCAAGCAAGGGTTTTCGAAGGCAAAAAAATGCATTTCACATTGAACAAAGGTTGACCAATGGGTGAAAATGCTTAATTATAGGGACTATTCTACAGAGCACAGCTATGATTTTCTGGGGAATTTGAGGCTGTCATAGACGTTAATTGGGTGCTATTTTCAGTCAGATTTTTTTTTACAATAGAGAGGACTTTCGAACATATCATATAATTAAGTTCACACTGATTGCTGTCTGTTCAAACGCAATAATATCAACTCGATTCGCAACACAAATTGCTTCACTTAAAAAAAAAAAAACTTTTTAAAAAATACTTTAAAGAGCGTTTTGCTAGAATGGTTGTCACTGGAAAACTAGAAAAATTTAAACTAACACTTCACTTGATCACTTTTTAAAAATAAAAAATAAAAACATAAAACACTTTTTCAAACTATCCCTAGTAACTGCGTGAAAATTCCTTTAATGTCCACTAGAAAAAGCTTATCCATTGACAGTGTCTCACAGACTTCTTCAGTGTCGAGCTAGGGGTGAGACAGCTCTACTCTGAGTTGCTTTGATGCACCGAGTAACTCGTGAGAAACTCAATATAGCTTAAAATCGAATCAATCTTCATCGGTTCTTATCGGTTGCCAGGGTTTCGAAATGTTTGACTTCCAATTTGCATGAACACATTGTGGACATTCTGCTTATGGCAATGAAAGATAGCACAACGGTGAGCCCTATTCCACGACTATGAGGGTTCAGGCAATGTTTATTATGTGATACGTGATACGGACGGCTTTACTGTAGTGCAATGATTAGGCATGATAGCGATATGTATGGATTGGTAATTTACTAAACATTGATTATAAGAAGTTTGAAGCTTGGGTAGGAATGCAGCGGGCTGAGCTCATTTGTCTCTTCTCCTGCCCTTGTTCCAAAGCACCAGTTCATTATCTGGCCGTCTGGCGGGATGATGCTGCATTAGCAAATAGCAGGTCGAGCCATAACTGATGGGTTTATTCAAAGTATGACTTAATTGGAGACATAAAAATAACTTCTTCTCGAAAAAGGCAAAGCCTTACACGAATAGTAGTAAATACGATATCAAATTGTACGAGCATATCAGATATGTAGTTTGAGTGAATGTAGGTTGTTTTCAAAAGCAGAGTTAAATAGAGAAAATTAAAAACATTGAACATTGCTAGTGTCCAATTTTGCACACTTGATAGCTCATGTACTAGCGTCGGTTGGTTTGACAGCTGCTGTGCAAAAACAGAGAGAAAACAAACCACAGTGCTCGCTTGCTGAGCAACGAAGGTTACTCGAGGTACCTCAAAAGCAAATCCGAAATTGCTCGCGATGATAAGCTGTCTTGCCCCTTGGTGTCGAGTGCTCGAGTTGATTTACACTTTGACTTAGATTAAAGGTGAATTCTTAAGCAAAGTAAACACTTTTGACTTCAAATGTCTGCTATTTTGTTATGGAATCAAATATGCCAAAAAAAATCAGTAACTATTTAAGGAATGCATCGAAAGTAAACTATCTACGTACATTTGCGTTGTACGCGTGTATTTGTGATGGTTTTGATGTGTTCATCATAGCATGCTGTGCGTTTGAGTGTCAACCTTCGTTTGTTTACTTGATTGCACGGTTTCAATTCTTCGTTTTCTAAATTGAAAATTAAGGTTTTGGACTCGTGGCTACGTGAGAAGGGTGTAAGTATCCGAAAATTGGCAAAGCGCTTTGGAATTCATCACGCGAGTGTAAAATCCATCATAACCAAGTTTGGGCAACATTGTTCTTTGGAAGAACTGCCAGGAAGTGGCAGAAAACCCGGATCTTCCAACCCAAAGCTAAATCAGAAAGTGGCAGCTCAAATTCGGAATAACAAATCAATGTCGATACGTAATTTGGCCAATAAAGCGGGAACCAGCGTCGGAATAATACAACGTTTCAAGAAACGGAACAACCTGCAGACCTACAAGAAGCAGAAAATCGCCAAACAAAGTGCAGAACAGAAGCAACGCGCAGCAACAAGGGCCCGGAAATTGTATTTGCGAGTTTTGTAGCGACCGGATGCATGTATTTTGATGGACGACGATATCTATGTCAAAGAGGACTCAAAACCCTTCCAGGTCCACAATATTACACTGCCGTCGTAGGTGAGGATGTAAGCGATGCAGACAGGTCGGTTCATGTGGAGAAGTTTGGTTGAAAAGTGCTGGTATGGCACGCAATAGGTTCCTGCGGTATGAAGTCTACCATTTTTACACTACTGGAACAATCAATGCGGAAATCTATCGATCTGAGTGTCGGCAGAAGAAGTTGCTGCCTTTATATCAGAAGCATAGTACCGCTCCACTGTTTTGGCCGGATTTAACGTCGGCGCATTACGCCAAATCAACTCTCAATTGGCACACGGAAAAAGGTAAAGATTTCGTTGAGAAAGACATCAATAAGCCAAATTGCCCTCAGCTTAGGCCCATCGAACGCTATTGGCCGTTAGCGAACAGAGTCTTCAAAAAGACTGGTAAAGCAGCTGAGAATATGCAGGAGATCAAAAAAGTTTGGGCTAAGGCGTCCAAAAATGTAATGAATCACTTTTTCTGAACTTGATGAAAAGTATTCGATCAAAAATTTGCAAATTCGTAAAAGAATACTATTAATTTCTTCCGGTCTTCAAAATGTTCAAGCTCAATCCCGTACAATAAGGGATCATCCATTTGTTTGAATAAAATATCATTTTATTATATGATTTGAAAGAAAAAATGTGGATAACTTATTTTCTATTGGCGTACATCTCATATCATTCTCGAGCCCCCTCCCCGCCACAATATTTCCCCCCTTCCTTCGCCATGAGTAAACCCAAATTGCATTCCAAAATCTCTAGTGCCAGGCCCCCCCGTTTTTTGTGTTTTTCTTTTCTCATCCCTTCTGTTCCCCAAAGTGCATTGTATGTAGCGCAAAAGAGGGCCACACTTCCCCCCCCCCACATAACGCCACAGAGAAGAGATCGCCGAGCCCCATACCCCAGAGAGCGCTTTTCTCCCCCCCGGGGGAGACCCCCGCGCCGCGGCTCCCCCCGCTTCCCGGGTTACTGTTCTTCCCCGTCCCGCCCCGTCTGATGTTCTGGAAGAAATAAGGAAGCAAAAACTTTACTAATGGGCAGGGTTACTGATATTTGCATCGTACGACTCCAATTCCCCCATCCACTTCGAACGCAACCGAGAAAACAAAACAGAGTAAGCACTCTCGAATGAACCAATCGATGTTATGAAGAGAGTATCTGTGAGTGAGTAGTGAGCGAGGTTGGTTTATGCTATTCTTGCTTTACTTTCTTCACCCTCGATTCATCATCAACGTTCGTTTCAAGCAAACGGATCGAGTACGAAGTGGATCGGAGGTGACGAGATTCGAATGAATCGTAGCGATCGAAGCGATGCGATCGTAGTGATCCGATCTAAGCGATGAGAACGGTGCCATGCGATCTAATCTGGTACTGGAAATACTTCTCTCACGGTGGTTTTGTGACGGGATGTTTTGTGATCAGCTGATTTGTCGTTCATGGCAGTGTTCATGTGTGTGCTTCCTACGGCTGTCAGAAGCAATATCGATAACATCAGAACAACCTCGTAATGTTGTTCTGATGTTATTGTTTCATGTAAGGTTAAACCAGCAATAAACGACTAGCTGTAATTAATATTGCCCTTATGTTGTAAGTTATTTGAACGAGATTTTGGAAGAATTTGCGACAACAGCTCACAAAATTACGGCCTATCTTTGCTGTTAGGTATAACGGGTTAAAAAATTGATATCGTTAGTCGTTTTCTTTCAACCCCCCACAATTTTATCAAAACTGAAAGTCAATCAGAAGTGAAATCAATAAAGTAATCATCGCGGACAAGTAAAATTAAAATGAACCGTGGTTAATTGAAAGAAAAAGTGTGTGATGTGGTGGAGGTAAAATCGGATACTAAAGGTGTAAATGTTTATCAGTGCCTTGCGGATATTGACGCAGAACGTCAATGCACCTATCAGCAGAAAAAGAAACTTATCCGGCGAATTTTACACGTAATATCATTGCGTACCATAAAGATGTTGCTCGACAGTTGAACTTGAAAGTCAAAGTGACTGATGCTGGTCAAACAAACTCCTGCAAAGCGGATTCGGCCATCACTGCCGTCGAAAATATCCGTGGAAAGTAACAGGAAACAAGTGCTTCTGGGAACACTTCTGCTGGTTACAGAACATAATCTGCCAATAAGATTTCCACAGTGGCAAGGTATACAGTTACTGGCTGGGCCCTCGTGGAAGGTGTGTGGGCTTACAATAACTAGGAACACATTGCTGACATTAGTTTGCTAGAGCTGCTGAAATTATTAAAAACATATGGCAGATAAGTTCCAGAATAAGCTCGTGTGTCTGAAAGTTGATTCAGCAACCAGACATGGAAAATCCATTTTTAGGATCAACTTGACCTAAGCAAATGATGACGGCAATGTTCAAATCTTCAAAATTATGTATAGTATCAGAGTTATTTATAGAATTTTGGCGAGTTTTCAAATGTGAAATTATCACAGAAAAAGGCATTTTATATATTTGTTAGGGACTCATGATGAACCTATTTCGATTTATTAACGGTTCACGATTTTGTTTCGTAAAGCACCTAAATCTTTTATATCTTAAATGGATGGTTGTGTCTAAGAAATTTCGAACTCTTTTTCTGATTTTTGTTGGTTTTCAAGAGTTGGGATATTGAAAATACATTGTGGATGAAATTGCATAGTCAGTTTAAGATCATTTTTTAAAAAGGCTGAACTAATTATAATTATTAATGAACAACCGATGATAATTTTATAAATAACCAATAATATTCTGAAAACTAACATTTCTTCATTGTATTTTTGTGATATTTTGTTCCAATCAGATCTTGTAAAAAAATATATGCAATATCTGTTACAGTAATACTCTTTTTCGAAGATAATTTTGTATGAACAAGAACGTAATGGTAGGGTTGTGGGGATTTGGTTCCAGTTATAAGATTTAATGATCGAAAGTGTTTAAATTTTAATTTGTTGAACCTTAACATTACCAATTAATTGCTATTTAGACTTCTATTACTTTTCCATTAAAAAATATTTTTAAATACATCTTGAAAATTTTATTTATTTCTTATTGCTTCAAATAAAGCGGCGCATGAAATGTTAGATCGCCAGACAAAAGAAAATTTAACGCGAGTAATCGACGAAGAAATCAGATCATTTGGCCTCGAGTATAATCAAATTCTAACTATAACGTCTGATAATGGACAAAACATATTGTCAACTGTCCTGGAAATGAAGAAACTCTTTGTTCCAGGCGTAACAGCGCCTTTGGCAAAAATTCTATGTAAAGAGAATGCATTGATTCGTATCATGACAGAAGATGCTGAAGCGGATAGCGATGAGGAAAATGTGGATGATTTTAAAGAGGGAGCAGGAAGAGCTCGACGATGTTCTTATACAAGAGCAGGATATATTACCGGAGAACGATGATTTTACTGTAGGTTATGAAGAAATTTACAGAAGTTCTATCGATATTAAATACAACAACAAAAATGCTTCACGTGACGTTTATAGTAACAGCTCAGCGTAGGACAACTCAAACAAATCTCAAGTAATTCATGATTAGGGCCTAAAAGCCATTTGTAAACAATGACTTTAAACCTTAGTCTCTCACGAATCACGAGAATCCCACTATATCCTGCTAGTCAATGTGGTAGAACTAACATTCTTCTACAAAATGCTGCTTTCATTTCACGAGAGTGATTTAAGATTCCAGAGAAATCGACATTTAAAGTCATTGTTTACAAATGGCTTTTAGGCCCTTAACATGAATTGCTCGAGAAATATGCATATTCGTAATCATTCAACAAGGGTAATTCGCAACAAGGGTTTCGTACTGTACGCATTGCTAAGTTTGCATGCTTTCACTCGCATCGCATCACAACGATTCAATCACGGCGATCGTACCGAGGCATTCTTTGGCGATGTAAATCAGCTGTGAGTCAACTAACCTCCCCCCACAATATTTCGGCCTTACAGCATTTTATGTATAAAATAAATCTATATTCCTTTGCTCTCGTGCCCGGCACGAACAAATGCAAAAAAACGGCACTGATCTCTTCTTAACACCCACCCGGCCTATCAGTACCCCTTCACCATATATACAGTCCATCGCAAAATTGAGTGCACACACCTGCTAGTTCACATTTTTCTAACATTTCCAAGACAAATATCACTATGCATGAAAATTTGCCATGGAGTTCAATAAATTAATCTTGCAGCTAGTGATGGGTGCACACATAACATGCACACATTTACTCAGTTTTTAGAATTGTCGAAAATATGATAAATGAGCCATTTTCAATCTCGCAAAATTGAGTGTCCACTTTTGTGTTCGTCAACATATTTCATTTTATGTATTTATCAATTGAAAATTTCTGTGATGTTTTATAACAGTGTCACTATGAGCATCTGTCAGCTGCTAGCAGAGTGGTCAAATTCATTGTTTACTGCAATTCAACTGAGTTCTAATCGAAATTGCTACAAAAAGAAAGGAAACGGATATTAATACGCGAACTCAGGTAATAAGTCTGTGCTGCCGTGGAAAATCATTGCGAGAAATTGCTGAAATCATTGGTGGACCACATTCGACAGTATTCAAAATTATCAAAAATTGGTAATGCGAAGGGACTGTGAAAAATCTTGCTGGTAGAGGGCGAAAGCGTATTCTAACACCTGGAGATGAACGGCAAATTGTGAGAACATTACGAAAAAATCCTAGAACAAGCATTCCGAAATTGGCTGTGGAGGTTGCTGACAAAATTAAAAGACCCGTTATGCCCATACCCCCCACCCCCCCGCCCCCCAGACATAATTTGCATGGCCGAGTTGCTAGGAAAAAACCACTTCTCTCAAAAGCAAACATCAAAAAGCGGCTGGAATTTGCAAAAGAACATGTGGACAAACCTCAGGATTTCTGGAACACAGTAATTTTCACCGATGAAACGAAAGTGAACTTGTTTGGATCGGATGGAAGGCAAATGGTGTGGAGAAAGCCAAGATCGGAGCTGCAATCACAAAATTTGTGCCCAACCGTTAAGCATGGAGGAGGAAGCGTAATGATGTGGGGCTCGATGGCGGCTAGTGGAACCGGCACTATGGAGTTTATAGAAACGACCATGGATAAAATGGGTTATCTCAACATCCTGAAACGAAATCTTCAACCTTCGGTGCAAAAATTGGGATTACCACGGGTTTATTACTTCCAGCAAGATAATGATCCCAAGCATACCTCCTACGTAGTACGTGAGTGGTTGCTCTATAATGTCCCGAAACAACTCAAAACTCCTCCCCAATCACCTGATTTAAATCCTATTGAGCATTTGTGGTGTGAGGTTAAGAATCGACTAAAAAATGTTAACCCAACAAATAAGAAGGATCTCAAATCGGCGATTCAGAACATTTGGGAGAATATTCCATCATCGGTGACTAAGAAGCTAGTGGAGTCGATGCCGCGTCGCTCACAAGCCGTGCTGGAGGCCAAGTGAGGACACACCAAATATTAAATAATTTGTTTTTTTTTATGTCTACGGGCATTTAAACTTGTTTTTATTAATAAAAAGTTGACTGTGCACTCAATTTTGCCAGGTGAGAATTGATGTTTTTTTTTCTTTTTAATTTTTTTTGTAATGAATTCATTTGTTATTGTTTTTATTTTGCCCACCAATCATATGGAAGAGAAATAAAGTTATTGTTAAACTATGATTGATGTCATTTAATTTCTTTTAATCCCTGAAAAACGTTACATTACTAATGAAACTATAGGTGTGCACTCAATTTTGCGACTGACTGTATTTTTTACCACAATCAAAAAAAAAAAAAAAACCAACCCCAAACACAAAAAAAAAAATAAAAAAAAAAAAAAAAAAAAAAAAAAAAAACACCCCAAACCACCCCACCCCAAAAAAAACCAAAAAAAAAAAAAAAAAAAAAAAACACAAAACCCACCACAACACAAAAAAAACCACCCAAACTTTTTCCCACCCACAACAAATCCCCCCCCTTCCCCCCCCCCCCCCCCCACCCCAACCCTACCCCCCCCCCACCCAAACTAACAATCCCTTTTTTTTCCCACCCCCCACTTTTTTTCCCCCCCCCCCCATTTTTTCTTATTCCCCACCACCCTGACTCCACCCCTAAAAAAAAAAGGAAGTGCACAAAATTTGCAATCAAATTTACATCACTTTTCGCGGTATTTTTCCACCTAACGACTGCATCCAACATTGCGGGACATTTTTTTATTCTTTTTCGGCGCACTTTTGTACAATCGGAACTTTCACATGTGCGCTCGATTCAAACACACAACGGCGAACAGGTTGGGAAGGAAGTTCTCCGGCCTCGTTTCATCTACGAAAGGCAGCATTCGAATTTCTGGCTGCAGGTGGTTAGTATGTAGCACGATGCTAGGATGATTACGGCTTCCGGAGTAGATTCACTAGGGCACTGGGCGGCACTACTGACGGATCGAAAAAAGAAACTCAACGAGGTTTATGATTTATGCCGTTGGTTATTTATGTATTCATTTTGTTGAGTGCAATTTTTTATGTTCCTTTATCGTTTCTGTATTTTTTTATTCGGTTGTACCTTGACAGAGAGGCACATCGAGAATAAAAGAACACACGCTGTTGATTTGTGACTCAGGTGAAAACGTTAAAACACATGCTCTTTGGTGGTCTGGTAGTGGTTGCTAGTTGAATAGTGCTTTGTTATCCACTTGAATGCTTCCGAGAAGGGCGAATCTGTGGGGATGAAAAAGAGAAGAGAAAAAAAAATTGTCATACGGATGCAGTGCCATTTTTAACCATTTTGTAGCAATCATTTCATGTCCCTAAGGGAACGCGATCACTCTTGCTTTCTGTTGAACCGCCAGCATTCAAGCTATCGACAATGATTGCATTAAAATTCCATTTTCCAAATTCAATTACGTGTCACTATGAGTGAGAAAAGGCAACGCCCCCAGTCGGCAGTATTATGGCATGGAGGAAAAGTGGTTACGGGTAAATGTTATTCCGGTTGAATGTGATATAATTAAACAGCACATGGATGGTTTTATGTGAAGCATGATAAGAGAAAACATGCGTTTAATCTGCCGTACAATCTGTTGTCAGAGCTGAACGATTGTGTGGCGAAATGTGTTTTCAGTGCCGTTATCGATATTATTGTACTGTTTCAAAAATATTTTGACTGCGATGTGACGCACATATAAATTAATTGATACGATCTAATGTTAAAGCATTAGCTAATGTAGCTGAAATGGGATGGAAGACTGGTATCGAACTAAATTTAAAGTGATCAGAACGAGAATGTTTAAGCATTTCATTTGCTAAGTGTGTTCTATAAGGTTCAATAGAAACATGGTTATATTATCAAGGTAGCGGATGGGAACTCCTCCTCGTGCTCTCTTGTCATGCCCGGCATACAAACAACGCGAAGCAAAACGCTTGCTAAAACAACGTCCCAGGCAATCTTTTGCAGAAATAGGAAAAAAGCTTCCCCATCACCCAATTCCAAAACCAATCCCTTTGCTCCTCGGTCAGATGACGAGTCTGACTGTGACTTGGCTGACGAGGGAACATCTTTCAGTTTTACAACGGGTGTTTCACGGAAGCCAAGACGCATCCTATAAGAAGCTGAACAGAAGTCCCAAACCAGCTTACTCAATTGATTTACTACACACAGGACTTTCCAACTCTTGCATGACATCCAAAACCCCTGATGCCCCGATTTTAAGAACAGAAGCCTCTTCCTCGACTGGGCTGTTCTCATTTGATGACATTGTTGAAGGTATCTTCAAGTTCCTTGAAATTTCTGACCCTCTCAAAAGCAATGTTCTGGCAATTCTTCCCACTGTGAAAACATTTTTGAAGCAATTGATAATGAAGTGACCCCCTTGGAGTCATCTTTTTTTTTATGGATAATTTTCCAAATGAGGTCGGGGATTTGATCACTGTTCTATAAATGGAATTGTCGAAGTCCTGTTCCTTAATTGGAATCGTTCAAATTTTTTGCTCACAATACCGATTATAATGTATTTGCTCTTTGAGAAACATGGCTCTCGCCAGAACTCGATCTTATGTTTCATGATTTCAATATAACTCATCTTGATCGTGAGGATTCGCGTGGAGGAGGAGTACTTTTGGGGATCAAAAAGTGCTACTCCTTCTATAGAGTGAGTTTTTCTCAGATTTCAGGACTTGAAATTGTCGCTTGTCAGGCTATTGTGTGTATTCCTCCTAGACCCTCAATTGAGCAAACACAACTTACAGATATGTGTTTCGTCCTTCCTGCTACACGGTTGATCATGGGAGATTTAAACTCTCGTGGTTCAGGCTGGGGAGAACGATGGCAACCGTTCTTCTTTGATATTTGACCCCTGTGACAACTTCAATATGACAGTTCTCAACAATGGAGAAGTAAGACGTTTGGCTGGTCCATCCTCAGTTGGCAGTAGATTAGACCCCACAGTTTGTTAGAATTCATGATCGTTTGATTTCGCATGGAATGTGATTCAAGATCCCCACGGTAGTGATAACTTGCCAATAAAAACTTCGATTAACACCGATACATAACGGATACGATCTTACCCGTAATATCGATTAGCCAAAATTTAGGACAGCAATAGATGAAGCCGTAACGACAATAGAAGAGTTTCCAGCGCTGGAGGAATATATCTTCCTTTCCAATCTGATCTTGGACAGCACGCTTCAAGCTCAAACATGACCAGTTCCAGGAACGTCATTTTGCCGGAGAACGCATTCTTCATGGTGGGATCAGCAATGCACCGAGGTTTACCGTTAAAAGTCCGACGCGTTTAAAATTTTCTATTGACGTGGAACACTTGAGCACTTCGAAGTATACACAGCTCTCGAACGCGAACTTAAGACCCTCATCAAGGCCAAGAAAAGCGGATACTGGCATCAAATCGTGGACGGGCTATCACGTGAATCGTAGATGAGAGAGTGTTTTGTAGCACGGCGCGAAGATTGCGTAACCGAACAACGAATAACAAGAGCGGGGAGTACTCCAATGGATCCTTAAGTTTGCGCGAAAATTTTGTCCAGATTCTGCGCCGCCACAGTTGATTCCTCGCGAAACCACGAATGTGATAGATGAGATTGGCCAAAACATGTTTAATGGTCTCTTGCATTCCTCTCGTGTGGCAATACAGCTCCAAGGGCTAATCAAATTAAGTTCAACTTGCTTAAGAACCTCCCAGACGTCATAGAGAAGTTGTTTGATCAGTTTCTGGAGCTTAACGATACTCCTGATAATTGGAGACGGGTGAAAGTTACGTCCATTCAAAATTACTATAAACAACTCGGGTCCGACTACAACTCTAATCGACCCATCGCACTACTGAATAACGCTAGTGCACCCTCCAGAGTGCAATACCATCGGCAGGCGCCAGCAGCCAATCCATAGTGGCTCGATGCTCTGCACAGTTCCAGTTCAGTAACGCGAATGAGAAAATTTGCAAAGGTTTTATATCGTTCACTACTACAAATGAGACCTCCCTTGCTCACATTTGAAATCTGTGATAGGAAAGTACTGTGCATTTAGTTAAATTTGCCTGCAAAACAAAATATTAAGACATCACCTTATATATTCGTTATTTTCAATAGTTTGAAATTGTTAACGGATTATGTTTGATCGTTAAATTTATACGTGGGAAAAATTACAATCGATTGATGTAAACATCTTGAAAATCAATTGAGTATTTATTAATTTATAAGCGTTTAATTCGTAACGATATTTAGTGACGGTCGCTTATTTTTAGATTTTCAATTGACACCCTACCTTTGCCGTAAGACGTCTACGTCAAAAAATTAATTCGATTGAACCTTTGCAAATTTATGAACTTGGTGAAAACAAAATCAAATTCCATTATACCAATCGGTATTTCCATTAACAAATTGAAGAATAAACTTACTGAGAAGCACATCGGCTGGACAAAACAATATTTAAGATGCCCATAAACATCAGGTTCTTTCTCGTTCAGAAATGTGCCGCTTCCATTAAAGAACAGCTGACCTTTCTGTCCTAATTCTTTGCCCATACCGGGAAAAGATTTTCGTGTGAATTCCCGAGCAGGAACGAATATCTCGATAACTGGCCTTGGTATTCAAGAGCGCTGCATAAGAGGTAAATACCAGAGGATAATACCATAAAAATATTCCCACAATGTTATGCGAATACCAAATTGAGGTAAGACAATACCAAAATAGTACCTTTCAAATATTCCCAGGTATCCGAAATAACAAGTTTTGTTATTCGAGAAATATTTTGCTTGCAATTCTTAGGTTTTTGCTTAGGTATTTTACCTCCTATGCTGTGCTCTTAAATACCAATGCCGGTTATCAAGATCAAAATTAGGTATTCATATGTTATTTTCTTCTGCTCGGGTATTGTTCTGCTTCCTTCCAAAGTTCACCTGGCACTACTGGTTCGACTATACCTATAATTGAATCGAAACGATCGGTTTTTAATGCGCCGTCCTGGATATTCCATAGCTTGAAAGGAAGCTGAGAGTGCTCCACGCAATATTTATGAACTGTGAATGGATTCGTTCTCATTCGTTTTGTTAATATATAGCGGAAAGAGTTGTGCTAAAACAAGTGGCAGAATAGGGAGGTGAGAAATACATAACTGTTCACCATTGCGTTTCTAGTTTTTTTTTCCAGGAGATGGATGGCGATGCCTCCTGGAAACTCGTTGAAACTCGGTTTGTTCAATACGGATAAAGTGCAAAAAACGCTTTAGTATGTATGGTTTAGATTTGGCTATTGTGGGAAGTTCATTCATTTTACGAGCCTGTGTAAAATGTTGGAAATGCAATCAAGTTGAGCAATATTTCGTACAGCAATATGGATATCATGATTCTATTTTCATTACGGTGTATGACTCCCGAAAGCCTTCCTGTAAACATCAAACCAAACATATTCACTCGTGTTGAACCAATCCTTATAATTTAAATTTTATGGAACACAGCATACCACATTGGACTATTTTTCTCTCATCCCACACATTGTTCCCTCTTGTCATCAAATGTTCATCAAAGCTCGTATCTTGTTGCACACTTTGAAGTCTAGTCCTTTACTGGTGGAATTCGATTTTTTTAAGAACTAGCTCTACACTACCGTCAAACCTGCTTTCGAAAAGAACCTACAAAAAATGTAACTCCCCAGACAGTGTAATGAAAAATTTACTCCCCCGCCAGAATGAAAACGGTTTTGTAAAGGTGTGCTTCCTTTATCACATATACAGGACACACACACACACACACCGACGATGGGGACCGACATACGTGAGGCGTGTAGCAGTTCACCATATTCAAAAAACTTTATCATCCCTTGTTACTAACTCGTCCGAAAAGGTGTCATTTTAACGACCAGAACTTTTTCCACTCGCCCGTGAAGCCAGAAATCCACCACCGGAACACATGTATACGTGGAAGATATGCCAGGAATGTGGAAAGCTGTATCAACCACAGTCCCATCAATCTACCGGAGATCGCTCTGGGCTCCGCCGGGATGGGCCAGAAGGGATGACACACGAGTTCGGGCTGTCATTTATTAAACCGTAGATTATTCACACAATTTAACCAACCCGTCAGCATTCCCCTCGCCTGGACCGAAAATTGATCCCGAATATGGAAAACAAATATTTTCCCTCGCATCCAGAAAGCGGCAGAAGCGATCAAATATTGATTCAGCTGATTAAGCAGGAAGCAAACTGCAAAAATGCCACCGGGCGAGGAACTTTTCCACTGCTCTCTGATTTTGTGGAGAGGCAGCTTTACGATTGACGTTCGGCACTTTCTCGGAAAATTAACTGCGATAGAATGTTTGGGGATATTTCGTTCGCTTCCCCTCGGGAGTGACTCACCCGTCTGAGAAATGGGAATCCGAAGGATGACCTCTCCTTTCAGCTGAAGAGCGATTTCAACGAAGACTTTTTCGTGCTATATTTATCTGTGTCCTATTTATTTTTTAGCGAAACTTTCCTCAACAAGTGGCTCTACATGACACACTCCCACACAGCCGTCGGTTGAAGGCAAAGTTCATCAACAAATCAGATTATGATGAAGACATAAAGTTGTGGCACTTGATGGAAGTGTGGCTGGGTGTGTATGCCGCAAATAGCCATAATAAACAACGATGTCTATGACCTGGGATGGAGTGGAAAAGTTGTTCTCCGTGGAGAAGGTTATTACTTTATCAATCAATTTCCCCTTCAATTCTGCCATGTACTGTTGGGCTCTTGACATTCAAGAACGAGCAAACCACGTCTAGCTTGAAGATGTGGCAAAGTGACTCATTCAATGGAACGTTGGTGTTTGGAGAAAAAAGGCTCATCTGGTTGGTGGAGATTTCGCGTGCGGCGCATTTGGTTGGGAAATTAACTTAGCTTATTTAGAATCGGTCAAGTGGACTAGCTGTTATCTATAATAATTAATTAGCATTTGTTGATTAAATTCAGAGATCGAAATTCTCGCTCAGCTGGGTGAAAACCATGCTCTCTCTCAAGCAGATTGTCGATGAGTAGCGAACCGTTCACATTTTCATCTCTCCTTTTTCGCCGATAATTCATTATCCTCTCTCTTGCATACGCGAAAATATCTCTCTCCACAATTCAACGAAAATATTTTCTCATGTCACATTTTTCACTGAAAACATGCTACCTAGATCGCATACGAGGAGCAAAAACTGAAAATTAGACCAAGCCAAGTGTTTTTGTGTGTAAAGGTGATAGGAGGGGGTGTGGAGGTGATGTTGGGTGGTAGGCTGTGTGGTGAGTATTCGGTTGAGCGGGTGGTACAATTAGAGGAATCTGCCGAATAACCAATTTGTTAACTGTTTTCCAACTAATTGAGCTGATTTATGGTTAACCTCACACACACATAAAAATCAGCTAAATTGGATGGACAGCCGAAAAATTATGATGGGTGGAAGGCACCACTCACCGCACTATTCGGGGATAGCTGTAATCAAATAATCAACAGTTTTCAACTTGTTGTCAAACAACGTTAACGGATATAATATTGTGTAATATATTTTCTCTACCTATACAGATATGTGTGACCAGTGGTGTTTAATTGATGCTTACGTGGAAGCTTTCGAGGCACTTTTCGATTGCACCATTGCAATTCAAAGCCTAAACTACACCCTCAGCGACTTTTTTGGACACTGGATGACAGCGTTTGGACGAGTGGCATCCATTCAGTCCAATATGTTTCAAACCGGTATAATGGATGCCATGCAACGACGGGAATCGTCCCTTCTGAACAATTATGCGATACAAGCTGCCTTATATATCGACCCCAGGTTCTCCTTCCGTAGTTCAGGATTGTTTTCGTCACAGCAGAAGGAAAACATCATACTAAGGAATACTTTGAGTGGGGTTTACATATTTATAATGAAAATTATATTTTCAGGAATTTCTTCTCCATGTTCATAAAAAACTTAATAATCTGTCCATCCAACTTATTGAGGAACCGGTGGCTGGACCATCATCCTCTTCAAATCAAAACACAGCAATCACGTCTACTACTCGATTCAGCTTGAACGAGTTCCTTTCTCAGAGGATTGGTAGAGGAACTCAAGTGGCTGCAAATGTTTCATAATTAGAGCAAAGAAAAAGGAATATCGAAAACCAACCTCGCAAGGACGCTGACCAACACGGATTCGATATTATTGATTTCTGGGCCAAACAGCGCTATGATGACCCAGAACTTTGGTAATTGATAAATGTAATACTGGGAGCACCGGCTACACCATGCACTATTGAGCGAGATTTCAGTCAGTTCAATAGTTTTCACTAAGATCAGAAATCGCATAAGTGGAACTAACCTGGAAAATGTGCTGAAGATAAGATCAAACAAAGATCTTGTTCAAACAGCTTTAGCAAAGTCATTGGATCAAGCCAAGGATTGAATCGCTTTAAGAGTTAGAAAAAAAACTAAGAAATATAAAAAATTCACACTACTTAATTTTCTATAAAATTTTCTTAAAAATTAGATGATTTACCAAGACTGTTATAATCTTTAATAATCATTGAATAAGGTATTTTTTTAATTCGTACTTTTCATCGTTTTTGCATCTTAAAGGGGACATGGGGCTATCCACAAATTAAAAGGGTTTGTGAATGATTTTTAGACCCCCCCACTCGCGCTATGTAAGACACTATAAGATTTTCAGATAACCCCCTCCCCACTAAAACCTTACTAAGTAATCTAACAATTGAATCTCATATAAGAAAATCCCCTTGTAAGAAATGTTGTAACCCACCCCCTTCCTCCTTAATCCCTTACATAAGTTATGGATGACCCCTTTACCGCTCATAACTGCCACTTGCCCCCTGAGCCCCCTTTGACCATCATTGACCACCATTGACTCTCCTTTGACCCCCCCTTACCCCATTGACCACCCTTGACCAGACCTTGCCCCCCTGACCTTCCGTTTACCTTGACTGCCCATGACCTCATTTGACTGGCCCTTGACCCCCGCTCCTCCACTGACCACCCTTGACTCTCTGGTCCCCCTTGACTATCCATGAATTCCACTTGCCTCCTGACCACCCTTTGACCATCATTGACCCCCTTGACCACCCCTGACTCCCCCTCTGACCACCATGGACCTCCCCTTGACTGTCTCTTACCCAGCCATGACCTTCTTTGGTTGCCCCTTGATCTCCCCTCCCCCACTGATTAACCTTGATCCTCTTTAACCGCCCCTGATTACCCCTCAACACCACTGAACCCCCATTATTTCCAGCACTTTTTACCGGTCACTGAACCGCCGGATAAGTATCTCAATGAATGGCCTCTTAGTAGTAACTATTGCGCTAAAAAGAGATCAGTGGTAAATCCTGAAATGTCATTTCAATTATTTATACGCAAATATTTGTTCATTTTTTTCCATCACAAACTGCCTAATGGGTAAATGCGGGGGGTGCGACACATCTAAATCCAGATTCAAGATGATCGAAAAATCCCACGCTAGCGAATCAATCTTTGAAGAATCTTGTTTCAGCTTGTGAATCTTAATCCATCAACTTGCATCGTGCTGCATCTTTTTGCAGTAAATCTTTAAAATCTTCATCAAAATCTTTGAAATCTTCTTTCTATCTACTAAGCGTGCGCACATCACACAAAAGCAAAACGAAAAAAAAATCCTGCCTCTAAATTTATTTTTTTACACGGTGTTCAATAAGTTCGGATACACTTTCAAAATTTGTTAAAAAAATGAAAACATGTTTTTTTATTTTTTGGATTTATGTTATTGAAAGCTATGTTTACAAGGAACGTTTACAACATTTCTCTTGGAATGACCCCCCTTTGTACTCCTTAACGAGCTTCAAACGTTTCTCGAACGCGTCGCAGGCGGCACGCACGGACTGCATGGGCATTTCGTCCCAGATTTTGAGAATTACCGTCTTGAAATGATCCAAAGTGCTGACCTTGTATTCGTTCAGCTTCGCCATCATATAGGACCAAACAAAAAAGTCGAGAGGATTCAAGTCCGGGGAGCTGGGAGGCCACAAAGTTTTGTCCAGAAAGTCGGTTAAATTGTCCCGACACCAGGCTTGAACCACATTTGCCGTATGGGCTGGTGCACCGTCCTGCTGGAACACGTAGTGCTCATCGCCGTAGAGGCTTCGGAGACTGGGGGCAACAACCTTTTCCAAAACCTCAGTTTTGTAGTACGCCGCGTTGATTTTGACGTTTTTTTTTCAATAAACACCAAGGGTAGCTTACCACGTTTGCATACTGCCCCCCAAACCATCACCGACGCGGCACTTTGGAACCGAGGGATGTTTATATTGGATTCAGGAATGCTGTCCCTCGATGGCGCCCACACCCGGTCATTTTGCACATTGTGCGGCTGCTGCAGCACGAACAGTTTCTCGTCCGAAAAAACAAACTCCTGACCAGCGTGCCGAGAGAGGATCCTCTTAGCTCGATCCAACCGCTTTTGCTGGTAGCCTCCGAAACGCCATGGACCTTACGTTTTTGTAAGGCCTGAAACCAAGGTCCTTGGTGAGTATGGTGTGAGCGGTTCCAATGGAAACGTTGAGATCTGCAGCCGTTTTCCGGATTGAGCGGTTCTTTTTGCGCCGAATTCGCTCCCTCACGATCTTGATGACCCGTGGCGTCCTCGCTGAACGCGGCCGACCGGATCTCGCACGGTCATTGGTCGAGGACGTCTCCCGGTATCGCCTGATGGTCGTGTAGACAAAGTTCCGCTTGACCCCATGCGATTTCAGCAGCCGGAATATATCGCCGGGTCGCTCACCGTTCAAAAAACGCTTAATTACGAAGTCCCGATACTCTTTCATCGCGCGTAACAAACAAACAACAACTAACAGAATGTCAACACCGCGCACATTCGGTAGCGTATGAATGAAGCTAAAGCTGACACCAATACCAATGCAGAATATGTACATGGCGCATACCTACGCAATGATGAAAACTTGTATTCGAACTTATTGAACACCGTGTATCGGCCCAAAACGGTTCAAAGCGGCAACTAAGCGTTGTTTAAGAAAATGTTTGTATTTTCAATAAACTGAACCATCATCACACTTTGTGAGTGGCCTCATTAAAAAACCTTACTGTTGGGTTAAATCGTTTCAAAGTGGCTACTAAGCGTAGGCTTGTAGGATATTTTCTGTTTCGCATCGTTGTGGGTTTCGGCCAAAATGGAAGCATTTTTTATACGGTATATAATTTCAGATCATCCATGGAATTCCCAAGTATTGTATAATAATTTTGAATTGTTCTCTTCCCTCGTGGCTATGAAAATGCAAGTCCGTCTACAATTGCAGTAGGATCAGCAGACATGCAGATTTTACAAATATAATTGTTATTACCATTTTATATTATAACATCCCTTCACAATATTTTTTTATGCTATTTTCAGCTTCGCATTTGCATCGTTGTAAGTTTTGGCCCACCTAACTCACCTTATGTATTTGAAAAGATAGGGTGGTTTTTTATAGTTGTTTTTTTTTTAAGAGAGAGGATTATATACGACAAATTCGACAAACAAACAAAATTCTTCGTCCAAAATAATTAATTCAAAAACTAAAATTGTTTGTGATCCTACATTTTCTATTTAACAGACATGAAGAATCATTTACGGGCCCAGTAGGAAAAAAGATTAATCGAAGAATTTCCTGTCAAATATTTTTAATTTGTTTCGTTTTGGATTTATTGAGTTTCCGTTTTTGGGCAGTAATCATACTCATACAATACTAATCATAAATTTATTTCGCATAATTGTTTGCTTAAATTTTCTTGGCTATTTTGCTAGGCTGCCAGGTGATCAACTTTATTTCATTATATCACGTTGAAATTTTCACTATTTTAGAGTTCTAATCATCTAACATCGCAGCGGAAGAGGCAAATAGCGGCATTTAATTATTATATGTACATTATGTAGAATTTCTTTACAACATCGTATTATTTCCATCACATCATGACCTTCACATTTTCATACAACAAACCTGATTTAACGGTATCTGACTTAATCACGAAATATACCTTCAATTTATGACATCTAGCATTCCATATATGCCCAGTATATAACGCAGAAAATTACAGCTGTGGTAGGCTTTTGAAAATTACGGAATCTATGGTAGCCTTTTGCACTTATTGCTGAATGTATTTTTCATTTCCGGTTTGCAAATGGACTTTAAATTATATACTAGATCAAGATAAGACGTTAGACATAAGACATAAGGTGCTGGTAGAAGTTATAAAGGGTGTCCACAGTTAAATTGCATCACTTTCAATAAGCTGTAACATTTCGTCTTTTGGGTTGATTTCAACGAAATTTTGAGCGAAATGACCTCAGCGTGTATTGTTTACACTGCGTGAGTTTCAATGTGAAATGTGTCGTAGTTTCGAAAATTGAGTCGAATGAACAACAAGTGCGCGAGAACATTTTACACACGCACCTCGACAACCCACTTCTTTCGCACCGAGCCATCGGAAAAATGTCGAAAATTCACCAGTCTACAGTGTCTCGTGACATAAAACGTTTCGGGGAACGTTAAACTGGCGATCGAAAGAAGGTGAGTGGTAGAAAAAGTGTTCCGTACTCTGTGAAGTATCACAAGCGAGTGGTTGCTGCCTTTAAACGCAAACCCAACAGTTCCGTTCGGGATAGTACTTATCATATCCCAGGTAACCAATAAGCATTAGCATATGCAGTAAATCAACCCTAAATCTGCATTTAAGATGCTACAAGCACTATATTAGCATTATATCAGTATCTTGAACGCTATCTGTTGTAAAGTTGCATTTCAAGTGCTATTTAAATGCTTGTAGCCTGTAATAAGCATTTTGAATGCAAAATAGCATTAATGAAGCATTATCATAGCATTTCAGTAAAGCAGCCGTATATTGGGCCAAAAGCGGCACATATGTTGCATTTAAGGCGACTTAATTGCTTGATAGGCTGCCGTAAAGACGCTTTGGAACTGCTTATTGGTTACCTGGGATATTATCAATACTGAGGCGCAAACATCGATTCAGACCACAAATGATCGCATTAAAATATAAATAGATATATAGCAGTGAAGCAACTACAAGATCCGGCCGCTCCTGGAAAAAGGTAAGAGCATTCAGCGGAAACCAGGTTCCGGCCTGAAGTGGAAGACGGAAGGCAAGGTGCGGAAATCATTCATCGCGTATTGGGTCGGGAGGTTGCTGTGACCAGCCAGACGCGCAAAAAGTATTTGCCCAGCAAGGACATTGTCATGAGGAAGCGGAGATTGAGGCCAGCCGTGTCGGAAGCGCAACCGGCCACCCAAAAGCAGCGGCTGAAAGTGCTCGTCAATGAGGTCTTCCCTGCGAAGCGCAACGTGGATGTGATCATGGATGACGAGACGTACCTAACCTGACACTTGACGACAATAACTGGCAGGCGACCGGCTATTTCACGTCCCTCAGGAAGAGGTGAGCAGTGCACAGTGGTCCAGAATGCGAATTTAGCTGGAAATATACGTTTTCAGGTGAAGTTTGAAGTTTTGAATAAACAAAATTTCTACAAAGTTGTTTCTAATAATGAGGTCCTTCTTTTGGTTTGAATAAAAACTAGGGTGGTTCTTGTTTTCAGAGAAATCGAAAATCTTATTTTTTATTAGCAGAAATAAAGGCATGTTTTCTTGGGAAAAGTTGTAGATGAGGAAATTTCAAGCAAATAAGACTCGGCAAATTTTTCTGTAGCTTTTGAAATGACCAAATTAGAGCAATTTTTACGACTTAGCTTAGGGTGTTCCTTTAAAAATCAGTTATTTTGCTCTAACTTTTTTATTTCAAATGTTCAGCAAATTTGGTTGTCCATTGATACTAGAACAATATAAGATACAATTTTCGATGTACTATTGTGGTTTTTGCAAAAAAAAAACAGGCCTTTTTGAATCTCATAATTTTGAATGTTGATCTCTCTTGTTGGGGCAGATAGAAAAAATATTTCTCAACTGCATTTGGAAGGTTTTATATTATTGCATATTATATTTGAAAACTGGAGATTGTTTATTTTTTGAAATTGAGTAAAACACATTTGAAAAGGGCTTAATTTATAAGAAAATCGTAAATAACTCGCTAACGGTAAAAGATATTGGCAAGATTTATAAATCAACAGTTATATCTTTTGAAGTTCTAAAAACCAATTGCGCGTCGTGAAAGCATTTAAGCGGAATGCTTCGGTCAGGGATGCGGCCAAAAAGTTGAATCTGTCCAAGTTTTTCGTTCAGAGAGCTAAGGATCGGGAGGGACTGCATACGTACAAAGTGCAGGAGGCTCCAAATCGTGACCAACGGCTAAATATGGTGGGAAAGTCCCGGGCCCGGAAACCGTACACCCAGATGCTGACGAAGCCTCATTGTCTCATTATGGATGATCAGACTTACGTCAAGGCGGACTTCTGGCAGCTTCCGGAGCTAATATTCTTCACCGCCCAGCACAAGTTTGATGTCCCGGAGGAAGTAAGGAAGCAGAAACTTTCAATGTTTGCCAAGAAATACATTATAAGGCAAGCGATCTGCTCATGTGGCAAATGGAATCTCGCCGTTCGTGACTATCGGGACTGTAAACGGGGAGATCTACCTCAAGGGGTGTCTACAGGAGCGTCTGCTTCCTCTTTTGAAACAAAACGAGGGCCCTACGATTTTCTGCCACTATTCAAATATTGTCCTGGAGTGATACGAAGTCAACGGGGTTTCTTGAACATGAACACCCCCAACGCACCGGAACTAAGGCCTATCCGAAAATACCTGGCTATTATGAAGCACTTAGGCTCTACGGAAGCATCCCAAGGAGGTCAAATCTGAGGAAGACATGAGGAAAAAGTGGGTTTACGTACAGAAGAAGCTGCAGCCAGCTGTTGTACAGAACCTAATGAGTGGCGTTAGGCGTGAGGTGAGAGCGTTTGGTTATGGTGTTGAAGTTGAATGAAATAAATATGCCTAAAACTTACTAATGGGTTTTATTGTATTATCTGAAAGTTTCAAAAGGATCGGTCAACTAGGTCATATTCTTCAGCGTTTTTTCCGTGATGCAATTTGATGGGGGACACCCTTCAGAATAGAAGATTAGACTATAAATAACAATAGCTGCATAAATGAAAACTTTCTAAAATAATATTCAAAGGTTCAACGCAAAAATGACGTAAAAAAAATCATTCAAAATATCAGTTTTTGTTTTCTTAAACCAGATTCGTTTTAATAAAGATATTAGATTTATGGACTGTCTCAAAAATCATAAGCACACTTTCAAAATAATAAAAATGTGTTGTTTGTTTAATATTTCAATTATTTAATTTGGCAGATCTAGAGTTACATTTTAAAAGGACGGAAGAGCCAAAATGTAAACAAATCATATTGTATTATATATTTATTGAACAACTTCAGAGCAACTAATTAACCTTGACAATGACAATCAATTATGCACTTCTTAAACAAAAAAAATAAATTATGGCGTTCTTCCGGATCACACATTTCTCTAGTTATTTTGCTGTTCCGCCACTTTTGTCAATTAGCTTAAAATCCTGAATTATAGGTAAAAAATTCAGACAAACACTATTCTAATCATCAAACACTTATTTCGACTTGAGCTTGAAGTATACACACCAAGTTCTAGTTTTGATGTTCAGTAAAAACTTTTACGGCTTTCATCGGTAAAATTTAATTTCTACTGAATGATTTGTTAAATTTCTACAATTTATAGATACCTGTCAAAGAACTACAAGTTTTCGGTTAAACGTATGAAAATATCACTGAACGTTTCTATTTATTTTACAGAAGTACTTTGTAAACTAATGAACTGTCATTGATCATTCACTGTTCAGTGAATGTTTTACCAATTTTCAGTAAAACCATAATAAATACTGACGCCAAATGTAAAAATCACTGGATTTTTTTACTGAATGTTTCAGTACATATCATACCTGTCAAACCTCTCCCATTTTTGCGTGCTAAAGCGGTGAAAGCTGTTTAAGATAAGATTTTAAATTCGTAGTAACTAGAGTTTACGGATGTCGAAGTAAAGGAGCTCTTTGGTAAGTACAGTTCAAATGTTTTCAAAATGTTCTCATTTTTAGTACTCCAACAACATAGGTATCAATAACATAATTTGCTTTTTTTGTAGGTTACCGGTTCCGGAATTTGTTAAAGAATCCATTTGAAAGGATTATGAAACTTAACGTTACGAGTTTCATATAATAAAGGCAATATGCGGACATCATTTTTTTATCATGTATACATTATACTGAACAGCTTTTATTTCATATAGAAACGGAAGTTTCCCTTTGCATTGTGCTTCTGCATGATAGGAAGAGAAAATTAAATTACCAAAACAACTGTAGAGTTCTGCAGCATTCCCAATTTAACATTTGTTCCTGTAAATTTTACCGAACTTCGGTATTAATTGATGATGTGTTCAGTACATTTGGTAGTTAACAGTTCTTCTATTTTCACAGTTTTTATTTCTGTTCATTTTACCGAACTCCGGTACTGCTTAATGAGTTGTTCAGTAATTATTGAAAGTTCAGAGTTCATCACTAGTTTGACGATCGTAAAAATACTTTTACTGAATTGCTTGCTGTTTGAAAGTCAGTAAAACTTTTAATGACTTCAGTATAAAAAACTTGGTGTGTATATTTACGGATTTTATGCGTGAATAAAATTTTCTTTATGAAAACTTGAAAATAACCATTACGCCCTAATCACAAAGCAGAAGTTAAAATGTCAAATTGGAACTATGCCGTAGAAATGATGCTGTTGACTTTCATTGATTGTTGTTACGTCGTCGATAGTTTTTACCTGTTTAACTTGGTAAGGATAAGGTTTCTCGAGATTTCATCAAATGATTTTTCTTCGCGTTGAAGAAAACAAACTTATTTAAGAAATTTATGAGCTTTTTTAAGATCAACTCAGATTTCGTAATAAAGAGCCATGTTTGCCTCCACTGTTTAGACAGCCGGACAATTATAACGCCGTATATCACCTTAGTTAGGCAAAAATGTTCGCGCATTTCTCAACTTCTTACCCGTTTCCTCCACGGTCACCTAAACCAAAATATATGCAGCCCTCAAGTCTCCCCATTCAATGTCGTAGCATTGATTCCATCGTGTTTTCTATGTCCATGACTGTATAATCATGATTAAGATTCAATAAGTAAAATAAGAAAAATGTTCTGTCGAAAGCATCGCCTACCTCTGATTTTCTTAGACTCATCTATAGACTGTTCCAGAAAGTATAAGCACACTTTCAAAATAACAAAAAAGTCATGTTTTTTAGTTTTAATAATTTTATTTGGCAAATCGTATTCGTATTTGTGTTTTATATGATATTTTACTCTCGTTTAATCAACATATTTAATCATAGCCAAGACTCCTAACTTTTCGTCGAACATGACCCATTAGCTTCTGCACAGTGGTACTTCCCACCATTTTGACCACTTTTGGCCAATCTTTTTTAAATTTTAGGATATCGTCAGCTGGTATTATGAATTTTCGAAGCTTTGCTTTGGTTAAAGCCCAAAAAGTCTCGATTGGCCGTGCCTCCGGGCAGTTTGGCGGATTCACACATACATTTTGACTTTTGTACCATTCTAAAGTGACCTTTGCGTAATGACATGACACCAAATTAGGCCAAAACACTACTCCCGAGTAACACATCTTCATGCTTTTTTGTTGAGTAAGCTTCTTTATAACCAAATCTAGTCATATAAAAGTATTTTCAATCATTATAAAACTTGTGTGTTGCTTCGTGCTGCCTGATCATCATCAATAATCGCTTCTGGAGACATTCCTTAACGTATTTTTGAGTGTTCATCGTCTCCGTTGTGATGTACGGACTAGATGTTTTACAACACTCGCATATTGCCTGCCAAACCATAACCTTCTTACCGAATTTTTCGGTAAAAATTGCCTTCTCCGTTTCGCGAATGTCTTTGTCTTCACTTACACTATAAAATTGTGGTCCGGGAAGCGTTTTGTAATCTATTTTCACATACGTTTCATCGTCCATTATTATACACCCATAATTTCTACACAATAACGAATCGTAGAGTTTGCGGGCCCGTGGTTTCACGGACGCGGCCTGTTTTGGGTTCCTTTTGGGTTTTTTCTGCTTTCGGTATGTTTTTCGCCCAAGTCTCTCTTTTGGCACGCATGACGTTACTCGACGAGGTCCCTAGTTTTTTCGCAACATCCCGAACGGAAGTCGCTGGTTTTCGCTTGTATGCATCCCTGATCTTTTTATCGATATCCAGACTAACAGGACCGGATATCCGACCACTCTTCGGCGCATCTTCAAACGTACACTGTTCTCTATATATTCGAATCGCAGATCGTACCGCTCCGACGCTTACACCCTCTTCCTTGGCCAATTTTCTCAAGGAAAGCCCGCTCACAGTGCACCATTTGTGCACGATACTTTTTCGTTGTTCCGGAGTAAGACCGCGCATTTTGATAGGTAACAAACTACTTAGCACTTTTGTGATGCTATGTAATGCGATACAAATAAAAGGACGCAGCCAACACATGTTGAAATATTTCATTATATTCAAAGTGACCGTAAAAATAAGGTGTGTCTACACTTTTTGGAACAGTCGTTAATCAGTAAAATTAACTGTTTTGGTACGTGAAGCATAGAATCCGACGTCTTTAAAACTTGAAAACACTGGGTAGTAATTCCTCGCCACTTGATTAATGTGACTGAAGAGCGTAGGCGAATAACAAACAAGAAGCCAGAATGTCATAATTTAACGGCAAGTTTCCAGTGTTGGCAGTTTAACAGGCGAAAAACCTAAGGCGCAATAACACTCTAAAAATAAACAGGGCGTATTTTGGTTGTTATCAATTTTTAACCCAATACAACATATGTCAGCATAAATTGTGTGAAAAGATTTAGCACTGCATTATTATACAAGATGTGAGCATAATAAATTGTTCATTGGAGCTTTCTATGGAAAATAGGATTTGATTTTCGTATTCCAATCGTTGCCTCCAGTTTTCTCGGTTTCGTCATTTTGGAATACCGCCCTTTTCAAATGGTAGTCTAGAAATTATATCAGCACTGGTGTTCTACATAACAATTTGCTCTTCTTCAATCAAAATCTTCAATTATGTCCAAGACATCTCACTTTTCCTCGAACATGACCCGTAAGCATCTGCACAGTTGCACTTCCCACAATTTTTACTGCTTTGTGTTGCTGGTTTTGCGAATTTCCTTAGTTTTGCTTTGGTCAAAACCCAGAAAGTCTCAATTGGCCGTGCCTCGATGCAATTTGACGGATTCGTGTCTTTTGGCACGAAACAAACATTTTGGCTTTCTACCACTCTAGTGTGTCCTTGCCGTACTGACATGATACCAAATCAGGCCAAAATATGACTGCACCATATATATGACTGCTGGATCATCGGCAATAAACGCTTCTGGGGGCATTCCCTGATGTATTTCTGGGTGTTCATTGTCTTCGATGTTACGTACGGACTAGATATTTTGCCGCATTCGCATATTGCCTGCCACACCATCACCTGTTTGGCAAATTTTTCGTTGAAAATGACCTTCTCCTTTTTGGGGATATCCCTGTCCTTGCGTGCAGTGAAATATTGTGGTCTATAATCCAATTTCAAAAACGTTGCATTGTTCATGATTATACACCCAGAATTTCTACACCAAATTGTATCTTATAGTTTCCGAGCTTTCAGTTTCACAGACCCGGCCTGATTTGAGTTCCTTTTGGGATTCTTTTGCTAAAGTCGCTCTTTTGCACGCATCACATTAGCCGTCCCCATCTTTTTTTGACAAATCTTGAACGGAAGCCAATGGCCTCTGCTTATAGCCATATCTGGTCTTCTTGTCAATAGCAGGACTCACAGGACCGGATTTCCAACCACTCCTCTGTGCATCTTCAAGAGTGCATTGTTCTCCATATTTTATAACTGCAGTTCGTACCGCTCCGACGCTCAAACCCTCTTTCTTGGCCAATTTTATTGAATAGATTCCACTCACAATGCATTATTTGTGTACGATACTTTTTCTCTGCTCCGGAGTAAGACCACGCATTTTGAAAGTCAACCAGGAACTAAGTTCTTTTTTTAATGCTATGACGTACAGAAATGTGTAAACGGAAGGACGCAGCCAAAATTATTTGGAAAATTTCATTCAATTCAAAATAGCAAATCGCTAACATTAAGAGTGCTTTTATTTCTGGAACAGTCTATATATGATACAAAAAGTAGGAACCAACTGCCTTTTAAACGTATACATAAAATAATTCGAAGATTTAACAATTTCACCTATCAAGTGTAAATTCCTCCTGAAAAGATCACTTCCATTGCTCGAAGTGTTTTCAATGACTTACTGAGACATAAAGAGAACTTTTGCATCCTCAACAAAGTCAAAACCAACCATCATTCTCCGGGGTAAACAAAAGTTTCTACTTGTTTCTTAATAATTTTGCTTTTGTCCCAGTTGCTGTAAACAGCATCAAGAAAGTTCTGCTGAAACAGTTCTGTGGCTGACATGAATACCTCCTTCTTACTTTCACAACACTTTACAATGTTTCTGAAAAGAAGCAAATTTGCTGCTTGAAACTATTTGACTTCCTTTTTTTGCAGTCACCTGAAAACTTGTTATAAATCCTTTTGAGTTGATAGGAGAAAACAAGAACTGTTACACTACACTAAATCGGAGAAATGTTGTTGAATGGGCGTGAAACTAATACGATTTGACATGCCATAAATCTACCTCCAATCAATTATTCCAAATTGCAAAAGGCACCTCTTTTCATATCCGGTCGTGAGACCCTCAAACATGCGGGGTTTTTTTTTTTACTTGAAGCCGAAGATAATTATACCAAATGGTTCCGGTCTAATTGCATCCGATTTCTACCTGGTAAGAGCATCGTACCGCTTCTCTGCTCAAACAACCATCAATGAAATTAAACTCCCATTAGGGAGAAGTGATCCCTTTATTATTTTTTTTTTTTCAATTTCCTCGAACCTAGCTGGGAAAAAGGAATACGGATTAGAGAGAAATATAAACGAGCTAAACCATCAAACCACACCCGGCGGAGGATTTTGAAAAGATTTTCGAGTAAGAACTGAGAGCACGATTGGATGCAATATGAAAAAACCGTGGAAAAAGTTCCTGTTCTGCAGGTCCCCGGGCAATGAATGATGCTTACACTAGCCACTTTCAGGAGGGTGCTGCAAGCTGCGGATCAGCGAGATCAATTTTTAACGCTGGAGGGTGGAGTGGTCGGGTTATCACATTTCATTGAGGTGATTAAATAACTCTCGCTCCCAGGCCAGTAAAATTCACAATTCATGGGACAATTTTCTCCAATTCCCCGAAGCCTCCAATGACCGTAAATATATGCTCAGCTAAATTTATTCGCTGTTGATCCGACTCATAGACCCCGGAGCTCACAACGCATTCTGAACTAGAACAGGCTCTCCTCGGAAGCCTTTTGTTACGATACGGTGATGATGCTTTCAAAAGCGCGTCACAAAGCACACAAAAGACCATTAAAAATGTCAACACAACAAAAAATAAAATAGGAGGAAACCTCTCATAACCATAAAATTATATCGCCTCACAAATTTGACACAACCGTTGTCCACCGACTCCGCATCAGTAGGCGCTGCTGCCATTTGTTCACCGCACTCAGTGGGTGTTTTCAGCTGATTTGGTTGAATTTTCTCCAACCCTCGCATCCCGAACACCAAGGAAAAGAAATGAACCGAAACAGGCACCATAAAAAAAAAAAGAATCACAAAACCAGAATCAGCATCCCAAAGATGAAGTGCGTTCAAGATGGAGAGGAAAGAGAATCCTTCGGGGAATTTGCCTTCAACTGAACTGCTATGCGATCAGGTCACGATTTTCTCCTAAGGTGCCGTCGAGCCGCCGGGTAAAAAATGAACCCTCCAGGAGGGAAGTATTTGGCCCAAATCGAAACGTGGAAATGATTGGAAATGGCATCTTATTGTCGGAGGTGACTTCTGGAACGGAAACGTTGGGATTATATGGTATGGAAAGTTGTTCATCATCGATGCCTCGTTGGAGGTTGAACAGGTTAACAACCACGGGTTGTGGAGGACAACGTGAAATTGCATTGGTTCAGATCAGTAGTTTGGATTTTATACTGGCAACTGGTAGAAAAAATTCGACCTTTCGACAAATTCCTACTTTGAATATTCCATTCCGTGCAATCCGATAACCATTACCGTTATCTGTGGACCTCCCCAACCAGAAGCTTCTTTCCGTTGCGGAGCCATTATGTTTATTGAAAATGCTTGGTTTACCTTTTGCGTACTTTTCAGTCTTGAACACACAATAGCAAAGTCTGATGTTGACAAACAAACAAACGAAGTTCCAGATGCAAACTGACTGACATCATCCACGGACGACAACGGCGACGGGTTGTTATTGTCTTCCTTTGTGGTGTGGCGTTTCAGCTTCAATGCTGGTCTGAACCGATAATTAATTTTAATATTTTATGGGGCCAATTATACAAGTCGAGTCGACCGTCGCTTTGCTCGACAGGTCTATTTTGCTATTATAGATGTCAAGATCGACGAAATTTTGTCGAGTTGGTCAACTCAATCGACCACTCGGAAACTTGTGACAGATCTGTCTCATTTTGTCGATTAAGAGTTTGTTTTGATACGCGTTTTTCATCGGTTAGTGTTAATTGGCTGAGCAAGGTAAGAAATACACTAAATCATTATTTTTTTCCCAGGTGAACTATCAGAATAGCTATTTCCTTCTAGCAAAAAAAAAAGTCTAATCCTGTTAAAAACAAAACAAATTACCGTCAGTTTGAATGGCTCATCGAACTGATGAACATTAGTTTAGACATTGACAGAGGCGTTTGTGGCGTGAAGCCAGCAAAACTAATGTTAAGCAGAAGGTGTGAGAAATTGACCAAGACCTCAATTCATTAAGATTTTCCTAATGAATCGGAATTAGGATGCGCCTTAGTTCGGAATAACAAAAAGTAAATTTTATTGTCTCGTTTCTATACTATTACTTTTGTGATCCTAACATTGGTTCTCAAGCACAGTTGGTGGCCGCACGGAGACTCAGAACAACAGTAGAAGTTATGAGCTTTTGAAATTAATCTTTGACTATGATTTTTTTTTTTTCTAAAGTGCTTCTGAGCGCATTCTTTTTGTACATTTGCACTTGGGATTTGGAAGTTTAGCCTCAAGTTAAGGGGTTTATGAAATTTATCCTATATTTCCAGAAGTATAGAAAGAAACTACCCAGAATTCAGGGCACATCCTAGAAAGTTCGGAAGGAGAGTTCCCAGAGCTTCAGGAAGATACATTCAAGAAGTTCAGGAAGATATTTCCTCGAAAAAAAAAACTTCTCCGAAGGTCAGGCAGAAACTTCTCAGAAGTATAGGAAGCACATCTTAGTAGTTCAAGAAGGAATATCCCAAAATATTCAGAACCAAACATCCGAGAATTTCAATATCATACTAACCAAAAGTTCGGGAGAGAACTTCCCAGAAAATCAGGAGAGGACTTCGCAGAATTTTCGGAAGAAGTATAGGGAAAAGGAATTCTTAGAAGTTTGGAACTTTCCAGAGGTTTTGGAGTTTTGCCTAGAAATTCAATATGGAACTTTCTAGAAGTTTAGGGAAAAAATACACCCCCAAAGCTCAGGAAGAAACTAACCAGCGAGGGCACCTATAATTTCTCATAAAATCATGAACAAATTTCCACAAAGCTCAGGACGATACTTCAGGAGACAATTTCTCTGAAGTTTAGGAATGGACTTCCCAGAAACTCTGAAAGAAACTTCCTAAAACTTTATTTGCAATTTCCCAGAAGAATCCTCTTAAAAACAGAAATAAACTTTCCAGAAGCATATGGGGTACTTCCTAATAGTTTGAGCAAGAATTTCTCAGAAATTCAGGAAAAAATTTCCCCAAAGTTCAGCAAAAAACTTCCCAACAGTTCAGAAGAGGACTTCTCAGAAGCTTAGTAGAAAACTTCCAATAACTTAAGTGGATTTTTCTAGAAATTCTAAAAACTTTCCCAAAGTTACGGTTAAATTTTTACTAGGAGTTATCAGAAGTTTAGAAAAAATAGCTCAGGAAAAAACTTCTCCAGATTTCAGGAAGAAACTTACCAGAGAGGGTTCAACAAAGTATTTTTTCAAAAAAATTACGAAAGAACTCCTCTGAAGTTCAGGAGAGGTCTTCCTAGAAATTCCGAAAGAACCTTCCCAATAGAACTACCCAGAAGTGCTAGAGAGCTTTCCTGAAGCTCAAAATCAAACATTCCAGAATTTCAGAATGAGGCTTTCTCGAAGCTCAGGAATTCCCAAAAGTACAGGTAGATACTTCACAGAAGATCAGAAAGAAATTTTCCAGTAGTATATGGGGTACTTCCTAGTAGATCAAGCAGGAATTTCTCATAAATTCAGGAACAAACTGCCCCAAAGTTCAGGATAAACTTCCCTGCAGTTCAAAAGACTGTTCAGAAGTCCAGGAAAAATTCCAAGAAATTTAAGAAGATTTGCCAAGAAACTCTGTAGAGAACTTTTCCTCGCCGTTCCAAATGGGATTGATTAGGAGTTTCAAAAATTACTAAGTTCAGGAAAAAACTTACCAAATGTTGGGTTGTTAGATGTGAATTTCCAAGAAAATCAGGTTTAACTGCCAAGAAGTTTATGAGGAAAGTTTCCAGAATTTTAGCAAAGAGCTTTGCAGAAAATCAGGAAACAGCTTTCCTGAAATCCAAGAGATAATCACTGACAAATCAACGGAGCATTTTTTACAAAAAATATTCATATGACAATAGTTATATTCATTACCTATGACACCATATTAAAATATAGTAAACACCATCGTACCAATCATTCGCATCGTCCTATTAGCTAGGACACAAACTCATTTAGGAATTACAATTCCTTGGTTTCTATGTTACCGCGTTTATGAGATTTGATCGGTGAGAAAACTTCCATGAAGTTTAGCAGAGAAGCAAAAAAAAATAATTCAAGAACTTTATAGATCTTGACATAAAAAAATATCGAGGAAATATCAAGAATTTTTCCAAAATTCAGAGAATCCTCCAAAAATAAAAATTCTCGATTCTGAAAAAAAATCCCACTTAGGGTACTAAGAGATTAGGAAAAAATTTGAACGCTTTACCTTCTGGTCAGCGAAAGTCGAGATAAAATCGTTGAAGTGAGATTGACCATTGCATATCTATACAGCAACCTTTGAATGTTAAATGTTAAAAGAAATAATGCTGTCAATAGCTTCATTATCGTCAGGCCCCCCCCTTTTTTTCCCTTTCTTTTTTTTTTCAAATTTTTCTAACTTCTTTTACCCTAAGCGGGAAATTTTTCAGAATCGAGGATTTTTTTTTTCTATTTTCGGAGGATTCTCCAGGGGGTTAGTCACTCTGCCACTTTGTGTTTGTGTTTCAGTTTGTCGGAAGTTGTTTCTGTGTATCAAATTATCTGTCAATAATACAATCGAAAATTTATGCTTTTTGACATTTGATACACGCACACTTATGCATCATCTTAATTACATCAGTGCAAGAGAGAGGGAGAAAACAAACAATCATCGATTCGTGTAAGTGGTTCCAGAAATAAATTTGTATATTATATGGTGGCGAGTGTATTTGAAGTGTGGTGGATTGTGTTTTAGAGGATGTTCGTACATGGTGGCCGAGTGACTCACCCCCAGAGATTCTTTGAACTTTGGAAGCATTCTTGAATTTTGGTATCTAAACTTCTTGATTTTTTTTAATACTTCTCTGCTAAACTTCAGTACCACTCAAATATCTCAAACGAGGTGAGATGTAAACTAAGGAATTGTAATTCTTACATGAGTTTGTGTCCTAGCTCATAGTACGATGCGAACGGTTGAGAAGATGGTGTTTGCCATATTTTAATATGGTGTCATGGGCAATAAATATCATAACGCCCATATGAATGATTTTTGTATAGACTGCTTCTTCGGTTCGTCAGTGATTATCTGTTGAATATCAAGGAAGCTCTCTCCTGATCTTCTGCAAATCTCTTTGCTAAAATTTTGGTGAGTTTCCTCCTGAACTTTTGGCAAGTTTCCTCATGAACTTTTGGCAGTCACTCCTGATTTTCTTGGAAAACCAAACCTTCCAGAAACATTTGGTTAGTTTCTCCCTGAACTTAGTTACCTTCTAGACTTTCTGTGAGGATTTTTTCTCCAAAACAATGGGAAAATTTTCTACAGAATTAAAAAAAAAATCATCTTAATCATCTTGCTCCTGAATTTTTGAAAAATTATTGCTTGAAGTACTCCCTATAATTTTCCCTGTTCTTCTGAGAAGTATCTAACTCCTGAACCTCGAGAAAGCTCTCAGGAAAGCTAACACTTCTGAGTAGTTCCAACTAAACTTTTGAAAAGTTTCCTTTGGAACTTCAGGGAAGTCCTCTCCTGACCTTCAGATAAGGTCTTTCATGAAAGTTGTGAAGAATTCCTTCTCAGCTTCTAGGTTGTACTCCCTCTCTGGTAAGTTTCTTCCTGAAATTCGGGGAAGTTTTTTCCGGCGCTCATTCTTTCTTAACTTCTGAACTCCAAGGAAAATTCTACCATAACATAGGGAATGTCCTCTCCAGAATTTCTGGGAAAATTCCCTTAAATGTTGTTGGAAATTTCATCCTGAACTTCTGCACTTTTGGGATGTTTTCTCCTGAACTTCAGGGATGATTGTTCCTAAATTTGTGAGAAATTCTTGCTCAAACTACTGGGAAGTAACCCCCATAACTCTGGAAAGTTTCTTTTTGTTCTTTGGAGAGGTTTATTCCTGAATTTCGAGAAATCCTCATTCAGAAATTCTTTAATTTTCTCTTCTGAACTTCGGGAAAGCTCTCGAGCACTTTTGGGAAGTACGGAATAAACTTTTGGGAAGTTTCTTCTGGGACTTCTTGAAAGTCCTTTCCTGAACTTCAGCTCTCCAGAAATTCTAGGACGTATCGTCCTGAGCTATATGGCAGTTTGTTCCTGATTTTTTGTGAAATTATAAGTAGTGGTTATTTCCTCCTTTCCTTATTCCTGAACTTCTGGAAAGTTCCAGTTTGAATTTCTGGGAAGAACTTCAAAACCTTTGGAAAGATCCAAAGTTCTAAAAAATCCTCTTCTCTAAGTTGCTTCCTGATGCTCTGAGAAGTCTTCTCCTGATTTTCGGAGAAGTTCTATCCTAAACTTCTGGGTATGTTAAGTCCTGATTTTTTTGGCATAATGCTGCTTGAACTACAAGGAAGTGCTCCCTATCCTTCTGAGAAGTTTCTGCCTGATCTTCGGAGAAGTTCTTGTTTCGAGGAAGTATCACTTTTACTGTTGTTCTAATTCTCCGTGCGGTGACCGACTGGGCTTGAGAGCTAATGTGAGTATCACAATAGAAATAGTATAAATAAACGAGAAATAAAATTTACTTTTTGTTATTACGACCCAACGCAATAATGGTCCTAATAAATAGAACTCCTGGCCAATTTCCTACCATTTCTATACGCAAAAAACAACCACAGTAGAAACTACTATTTCGAGGGTTAAATTAAGCGCAAACACCAACAATTTTCAGCTGACTATAAATGCGTTTGATTTTACCATGCCTGCGATTAGATCGACCATGGTGCGGTTGATATCAATACGAGGTCTGTTAAATATACCACAAATGTTGAAGGTTTTACCATAAACGTAGTCAATTTTACTGAAATTGCATGGTAGTTTTAAAGATAAATAGGCATAGTTGGGTAAAATGGTAGTTTTTACTACAAGATTTTTTTCTGTTTACTTAAAATTATTTTTGGTGGCTCCTCGCCACAAAAGCCTCTGGCGATTTCCAGATAAATTTTAATCAGTTCGATGAGCCATTCGAACTGACCGTAATTTGTTTTGTTGGACATTTTTTTGCTAGAAGTAAATTGTTTTTCAGTTTATTCACCTGCAAAAAAAAAATGGTTTAGTGTATTTCTTACCTGTCTCAGCCTATTACCACTAATCGATGAAAACGCGTATCAAAACAAACTCTTATGGCTGACCCACAATAGATACGTTGCGGATGCGTTTGCGTGAATTTGACAGTTTTCTCATAGGTTTTCTGTCAAATATACGTCAACGGATCGCAAACGTATCTATTGTGGGTGACCCTCTACTCGACAAAGTGTGACAGATCAGGCACTAGTTTCCGTGGGGTCGGTTGAGTCGACCAACTCGATAAAATTTCGTCAATCTCGACATCTATAATAGCAAAATAGACTTGTCGAGCAAAGTGACGATCGACTCGACTCCTATAATTGGCCCCTATGTGTAGGTTCTCGTGCATTTGGCTTCAAGTTTAGCTAGCAGTTTAAAATATCGAGTATATCGACTCAGTTAGGTTGTACTCGGAAGATAGACTGCATCGTGATAAGGAAGGTGAGTTCTAAGTAGGAAAAAAGTTAGTCTGGATGACTTGTAATGCCCATGATCTATATAACGAGAACGTATATTGCTAATCTACGGATCATTTATGTTGATGTATGACTACTAATGCCTTAAGGACAAGTAATGCAAGCATTGTAGTAGTATCTATGAAAACAGACCTACGGAAGCCGTAATAATTCTGCTGGGATGACATTATACCTTCCCAAGCCAACTATTTGCCTCTTATTTGTTTCGCAAATTTTATTCAAATTTTGAGCGGGCTACTGCGTACAATGTTCAACGTTCAATATCTATAAATATATAAAAAAAAACTTCGTATCTTTTTTTTGCTTATGGATATTTGTAAGGTTCCAAATTTGTAACCAATTAAAAACATAGAAAAATTGAACCTAAAAAGAGCGCCTCGTTTAGCAGACCTCAGTCGGTGGGAGCATTCTTACCATTGGTTTACCGTTGATGTGATCTCCTAAGGCGTAAGTCATAATTGAATATCATTGTATAATTGCGATAAATTAAAAATGTGCTACTATTTGATCATAAATCATATTTTGACATTCAGCCTCTAAAATGAGTTATCCGTTAATGGATTGTTTTCAATCCATATGTTTAAAGTCTTGTCCATTTAGAATTAAGTCGCACCACAAAATACGCCATTTTTCCTAAGAAGAAATAACGTTAAAAAAAGCTAAGTAAATCATTCTGTAGGTTTTTCATTAAGCTTTACGGGAAAAAACAAATTTATCAATTTTCAAAATGAATTGGATGCAATTGTGCAATTTGATAATGTTTTGATTATTTTGCAACACTCATTGAAATTTTGCATGGTGGTACCGATTTTTTTTTCGATTGCACATTATTCTGCTAACACCATTTTAATATACATAAAGTGGGGCTTAAAATGCGCGGGAATGGCAAAACTCTCTTCTAGAGACACTCTTCTTTTGAATGTTGGCTATTTTTGCCGCACCAATATTAAAAATCTTGATTTTCAGCCCACAACTTTTGGTACTTTTTAGCTTTTAAAGCTTATTGCTTTCACGAGTCGCTTATTACTAACACTCAACTTAGCGTTCTTCCACAGTGATTAATTGAGAGCTTCCGTTACCAGGTACCATTTTTGCATGAGTATGATTATGTGGCAAGTACAATCATACCATATTACCAGGAAGTCGAGAAATTTTCCTTAAAGAAAAAATCCTAGACCAAACCGGGAATCAAACCCAGCCACCTCCAGCATGGTGTTGCGTGTTTACCGACTGAGCTATGGGAGGGCCTAAATCAGGTTTTTCACTCTAGCATTAACCTCCGAGTGAATTTATCTACAAAGACAAATTTGAACTCACCCAGAGCATCTCTGCTACGTATACCGCGGTCCGGGATTTTTCCAAAAACAATTTGTACGTATCTTTTATATTTGGTCTGAATTAGAACGTACAGCTTCTTTGCACAGTTTTTGGTAGCCTGGTGTTTCTGCAGCATCCTGTTGGGATGTTTGCTGGCTTGGTACTGCCAAACATCTTCTTGCACTCAGAATTAACAGTTGAGTTGGGAAATCTACCTGAAATTCAGTTCCGAGACCCAATCTCAAATTTCAATCCCGAAATTTAATCTCAAATGTCAATCCCGTAGTCCAATCTTGCAATTCGATTCCAAAATTCAATCCCGTAGTCTCAAGGGGTCGGTCAATCTGATCAATTTAAAATCTTCAAAAGATTTCAAATCGTTCAAAAAGACCGGGCCACTGATCGGGCAATCTTTGTACAATCAACATACACTTTTACTCCAGTCAATTAAATGTTTTCAGGCACCTCTATTCATTGTTTATGTTTTCACCGTCAATAATGGAAATATTTGCTGTCAACCTCTGGTAAATGGCTAAGTGACGGTCAATCAGCAACAAACGGACCAAAAGAAGAGCGACGAGGATGTGAATCATGCTAAGAAGGTCTCTATCAGAAATTTGATTCAAACGGATTTGACGGAAGCTGTATCAATCCGGATAAGGAGACTCGAAATGTCACGCGAAATCCGCCGGAATGCACCCGATATGTGTTCAAGCATCGATTATTTATGGTGGCAAATCGATTTTAGAAATCTGACAAAGCCAAAGGTTTCCTCCCGCATTGGGATCCAATTATCGGTCGATTGAGTCGTGAGGTAAAGATCAATGAATCACCGGCTATCTTGGCCGAATAGGACGACGGGCGCTTCGTAGCCATTAAAACCATGTTCACTGGTTCGGTGGCGATCTACATTGCATTTAGCCGGCAGTGATGCACATTCCGAATGCCCATGGACTGTTTGTGACAGGAACTATAACGGCCTGGCCTAGAGATCAACAATTAGGCGATCCTCTCTAGCCTGATCGATAACCGAGTGTGCGTTCACAGTTTGCAGTATAGACGTAAGATCCTTCTTGGGCTTACCTTGTCTAATTATTTATCGTAAATTCTTTTTTTTAGATTCACTCCCGACATGGGTTTCGATATTGGCGAGATAGGCAATTAAGTCATAACGTTCTGCTTCTGTAAGTTGGACTGTAGTTATTGGACCGGTATTTTTTGTTGTAATCAAGAAAGTGCATGTGTTGACGGCGAAGAACACGTGGACGGCTCTAAAAGAACACCACGAGAAAACCACTCTAGGGCAACGAGTGACCCTTCTTCGGCAGATCACGAACCAGAACTTCAAGGAAGGGGACAATATGGAGACCTACCTGTCGGAAATCCAAAAGCAGTATGCAGGTTTGGAAAATTCCGGATTCGAGATGAAGGAGTGCCTAAAGGTGGCGCTGATACTGCGGGGGGACTTCCGGAATCATTTAATCCTCTAACTACGGCAATGGAAGCGCGGAACGAGGATGAGCTTACAGCTGATGGACGAAGCGGATAAACTTCGGAAGCGATCCGGTTTCGGTGAACAAGTGCTACAAATGGGCGGAAATAGAGCGTCACAGAAAAGTGTATTGTGCTATCATTGCGGTAAACCGGGGCACAGAAAGCAAAATTGCAAGGTGTATCTGGCGGAGAACAGCGGTCAGGCCGAGAAGAAAAAAGAAAAGGCCACGGCGAAAACAGTACGTGAAAATGATAAGTCGTTCACATCATGACGCAACTGCGTGGGTGATCGATTCGGGTGCGACGTCACATTTGGCAAGAAATCGTAGTTCTTTTGTGCGTCTCGATGAGAGTGTACGTCCGGAAATTTCGACCGCGGACGTACGTAAGTTCTTCGTACATCAGGTATCGGTGACTGTAACATTGAGTGCATGAATGATCGTAGCGAAAACGTGTCGATTACGTTGACGGGAGTAGTTTTTGTTCCGGGTCTAGAAGGCAATTTGTTTTCCGTGATGAAGCTCGCTGAAAAAGGTGTTCGTGCAGAATTCGATGCAAATCAGTGTCGGTTAGTGTACAACGGATCGGTAATTGCGACGGCGGATCGCGCTGGTGGCCTATACCAACTGAACATGGTGGAAAAATCGTTGCAAGTAAGTGATAAGCAGCACAACGTCGACTGCCTGCATATGTGGCATCGAAGACTAGGCCACAGGGACCCGGATGTGATTGGCAAAGAAGAGCGGCGTAGTTTGGTCTCTGGAATGAAGGTCAAGAGTTCCGGAATCCAGCAGACTTGTGAGTGTTGCGTCAAAGGAAACTTGGCACGGCCGTCGTTTCCCCAAGCAAGCGAGAAAAAGTCGAAAGCAGTATTAGATATCGTGCACAGCGATGTATGTGGCCCTATGACGACATCGCCGGGCAGGTGCCGTTGTTACATGACGATGATTGATGATCATAGTCGTTATACGGTCGTCTATTTCTTGAAGGAAAAATCCGAAGTTGCTGACAAAATCCGTGAGTATGTAAGGTTCAGTGAAACTCAATTCAAGCGAAAACCAAAGGTCATCCGTTCAGACCGAGGTGGTGAATATACGGAGGTGGTGAATATAGGCTGAATTCACTTCTGGTTACGCTCCACAGCAGAACGGCGTGGCTGAAAGGAAAAACTAGACGTTCAAGGAGATGGGATTGTCTATGCTGTTGGATGCTGGATTACCTCAGCGATTTTGGGTGGAGGCTGTGAATACTGCAGCATACACCCAGAATCGGTTGCCCTCATCAGCGATTGTATTGACGCCGTATGAAATCTGGTTTGGTACGAAACCCGATTTGCAGCACTTGAAGGTGTTCGGTTGCAGTGCATATGTGTGGATCCCGCCACAAAAGAGGAAGAAGTTTGAAGAAAAATCAACCAAAATGACATTCGTTGGATACGCATCGGACAGCAAAGCCTACAGGGTTCGGCAGAAAATAATGCGAAAATGTTTAAACTTGAGTATTGGGTTAATTCGTGTAGCTAGTGACTAATTTTTTGTCGAAAGTGTATTTGTTTATGTTTACTTTCAAGTGCTGCATCCAAACATTCTATTTGTTTTATTGCAAATTCGTCAAAATGTTCGCGAAAGAAGTGATCACCAGTTTGTTGCTCGCCCAGAAGAAGCCGAAAGAGATTGTCAAGGTGGTAGGGTGCCATTTGGCAACAGTTTACCGCATAAAAAAGTCCCAGCAGCGGAAGCCGGGAAGCGGACGTCCGCGCTTTGCACGCACGCCGAACGTGATTAAATCGATCCGTGCCAAAATTGCTCGCAACCCGGTGCGTTCCATAAGAAAACTTGCAAAGGAAGCCAATATTTCGGAGAAATCCATGCGGAGAATCATCAAAGAAGACCTGAATGCATCTTCCAGAGCAAGAGTTAACTAAGGACTGGTTCATTTCACCGCTGAAAATGGAGAACGTTCCGGAAAAAGTGAAATTCAAATTTCAAACCAAACATCCGGCTGGTGTCATGATGTTTGGCTTGGTGGCGTCCAACGGTTTGAAAATGCCGCCTGTTTTCATTTATGCAGAAGTTAAAATCAATACCGAAGTGTATATCGTTTGCTGAATGTGTCTACTGGTCAGATAGTCATCAGTCGTGACGTTCGATTCATGGAGCTCGGCGAAGCGGATAAGAACGTGAAAGATGTAACCATCCGTGAACTACCAGGTGAGTCCCAATGTGAAAACGAGTACGGTGCGGTGCTCTTATTCGATAGCGGACTGAATGCGGAAGTAGAAGAATTGCAAGACGATGATGAATTTTTCGAGTTCGATGAAGATAACGATAACCATGAAGATGTTGATCCCGACGAGACAGTACCAATACAGGAGGAGCAAGCTGCGGTATTTCCAGTTGCTCGTGATAGCGTGAGGCATTCACAGAGAGCAAACTTCGGAGTCCGACCGGCGCGGTACAATGATGTGGTTGGTCTGGCCGTAAACACGTGCACAAAGCCAAGAACGTACAGTGAAACGATTGCGAGTCAGGAAAGTGAGAAGTGGAAAGCGGCCATGGACGAGGAAATAGCATCCCTTCGTGACAACGAAACATGGACACTTACCAAGGCACCCCAACATCGTAACGTAATTAGCTGCAAATTGGTGTACAAGTGTAAGGAAAACGAGCTCGGGCAAATTGTGCGATACAAGGCCAGGTTGGTCGCACAAGGTTTCTCCCAAAAGTTTGCACCAGTAGTGAAGCAAATCACATTCCGAGCCGTACTGACGATAGCAAGCAAGCAACGAATGCTCGTTAAGCACATCGACATCAAGACCGCGTACGTGAATGCCGTATTGCAGGAGGAGATATTCATGAAGCAGCCACCGGGGTACTCGAAAGGTTATCCAAATACCGTGTGCTTCTTGAAGCGGTGTCTTTACAGGCTCAAGCAAGCTGCGCGGGTATGGAACCAGCGGATTGATGCGGTGTTGAAGGACATGGAATTTCATCGATCATCGGCTGACCCGTGTCTCTACTTGCGGATTGTCGACGGTATGTATACGTATGTGTTAATTTACGTGGACGATATCGTTGTTGTATGTAAAACGGAGCAGGAGTATCGAAGCGTTGTCAGAGCTTTGAGCAAGACCTGGATGACCTGAAGCTATTCTTAGGAATCCACTTTCGTCAGGAGAACGGCAGGTTCGTTTTAAGCCAGAAGTCAGACGTACTGAAGATTTTGTCCCGGTTTAACATGGAAAACTGCAAAGCCTCTCGTGTTCCGATGAACAGCGGCTTCATACAACAAAAGGAGGAGAATAGCGACGCATTGGCAGATGGACAACAGTACCAAAGTCTGGTCGGAGCTTTGTTGTACATCGCGGTCAATACACGCCCAGATATTGCGATATCGACTTCCATTCTCGGGCGGAGAGTCACCAAACCAACAACAGCGGATTGGAACGAAGCGAAGCGTGTGCTTCGCTACCTGAAGGGCACGACTGGCCACGAGCTACATCTGGGTGGTGGTAGCAACCTTCAAGTGGAGTGTTTCGTGGACGCCGACTGGGCTGGTGAAGTTGACAACCGGAAGTCCAACACTGGCTATATTTTCAAGTTCGGTGGCGGACTCGTTGGCTGGGGAAGCAGGAAGCAAACGTGTGTATCCCTGTCCAGCACCCAAGCGGAGTACATCACACTAGCCGAATGCTTGCAGGAACTGCAGTGGTTACGTCGATTGGTAGATGATTTGGGCGAAAATCTGGTTTTGCCCATTGTAGTCAACGAGGACAACCAGAGCTGTATCGCACTTGCAGCAGCGGACAGGACGTCACGAAAGTCGAAACATATCGACACTAAGTACTGTTTCGTCAAGGACTTGGCTGCAGCTGTTAGCGTCTGCATTCGGTACTGTCCTACAGAGCAGATGGAAGCGGATCTTCTCACCAAACCTTTGGGTGCAGTGAAGTTGCGACAACTACGAGAAGCCATTGGAATTCTACTAATTCTTCTTCTATGATGTTGAGGAGGAGTGTTGAGCAATCGGTGAAAATGAAACATCGTAACTATGTATTTTCAATAGCAACATCATTTCGTTGCTATGTATTTTAGATAGCAACCATGTGTTATAAATATCTAGCTGAAATAAAAATTATCTGCATTAGTAGTTCAATCATCAACTCGACTTGTAGTCTCAAGATATTTTCTCCCGAACCTGATCTGAAACCTCGAACATGTCTAGTAAGTAGGAGAGATCAATTTAGGCGCTTCCTAAAAATAATAACTCGTATTTGCTTTAATATATAATATTGTCACAATATGTAAGGAAAAATATGTTCGAAGCTGGCTGAAACCTCCCGTGTGAAGCAACAAAAACAATCATTCATGAGGCTTCACTTTTTTTTAAAAACAATTTAAAAAAAAAAAACACTTCTGCGAGCGTACGATTTTAATTGAAAAACTAGGAATTTTATTTTAAATAAATAAAAAACTGAAACACGTTTTTAAACTTAACGCGAGCAAATTCCGTTAAATTCCACTACAGATAGCTTATCTTTTGACAGATAGGCCTATTTCGTCTGCGACTTACAGACTTCTTCAGTGTCGAGCACTCGACATACAAACTTCAAAGAGCCAGTGCAGTACGGGACTCGCAACCAGCAGAGTTCAGCAATTCCTAGAACACAATCAGTTTCAGTAAACCAACAAGTGGGCCATGACCCTCCGATTGAGAAACGCTGCCATAAAGCAATGGAATATCAAATGAGTTTCGTCCCCAACTGCGCCGAGGTGTCCTATTTCGTAAGCCTGCGCTCTCTCCCGATATAACAACCTCATCTCATCTTTGTCTCTTGGTGATACACTCGGTAAGCATACTTTCCATACAAGTGACTGAGTCCCACGACCGATGATGATGATGATGATGATGATGATGATGATGTCGTAGATCGAAATCCTATGAGCTTTCATCTTATTTTATGAAGTTTTTTTTTTCATTTTTTCCTTCGTGCGTACATTGAACGGTAGACGCCATCATTGCTTCACGTTTGCACCATTAAATGTCGAGCAGCCGGAAAGTGGGTGCGTGATTTCCAGTTTTCGTTCTGTTTTTCTCTTTCTTTTTGAATGTCACTCTGGGTTCCAAAAAATCACAGGTTGCTTGGATTGTGAAAGTTAGCTTGATATATTTTTAATAAATATGAACGTTGGTCTCACAGTTTTAAAAGAAACATTTTTGTTATCTTATGTTAGATTTAGCATAAATTCAAGGGATATTTCATGTAAACTAAAGCCCGATATCGCCTAAATCAGAAATGTTTTAGGAAAGATTGCAAACGATCTCGTTGTTAACGGTTGCTATGGCTTGCAATAGAACGAGAAGAAAATTTTTCGCGGCTGTTAAACGTCATATTTTTCTGTGCTTATAAGGTACAAAAAAGCTTGATGGTGATCATAAATATTCGAAGTTCTTTGCGGCCAGTATTGAACTGAAACAAGACATTTGATTTCACATATCGGTTTTTTTTTTATTCTGCCAAATGACCAGTATCATTTTTTTAAACGAGTCCAATTCATTTCAGGCTACTCTTCAGAACAAATAAAAAACAGCACAAATAATCAGGAACACATCGTTTGTCACTTTTTATTGCCCTGTAGTTCCACTAGAACAAAAACCAATCCGCCCCTAGAAACGGTTTAACAACCAAACAAGCATAAATTTTCCTCTTTGTTCGATCTCATCCTATAGTTTCTTCGCCAACCCCATTCGACGATGAAAGCAATCGAAAAGAAAGCAATCGAAAAGAAAGCAATCCTTCCCATTCAGGCAACCGAGAACAAAAGTGCGAAAATAATCATTACTAGCCATCGCCAAAAGTGGGGATGACGCGTCCCGAGATTTTCCCTAAAGTACCCTCACTGGTGGATTGTGTCGTCCCGATACGGTTCCGATACAAAGAAAACATCAACAGCAGCAGCTCCAAACGCAAGTCAACGATAAGAACTTTTTCCATTCATTTTCCCGGGAAAAAAAAGCGCTGTTGAATGACGACACGGATGACTACAGTCGGAATTGAATTTCGCTTGATGAAAGGCGTCCTGTGGGTGTCGTGTTTCGATCCGGAACTGACCTTGGTCTAAGCTGGACTTTCCAAACTCTTCCACTCAGTAGGAGTGCCTTGGAGCCAAGTAGGCTTATCGTGCATCTTCATCTTCGTTCTGATTATAATATGATTGACATTTTGACTTCCATTTTATCTGACGCAACAGTTGAGAAGTGGCTTCTTCATCTTGGAGGCTTTTTAAGGAATTCTATGGACGCTCTTCCCCAATTAATGGTAATTCAGGGCCTGCTGTGCCAACTTTGTTTTATGCCCTGTTAACATTTGCGCTGATGTGTACTAAGACTGTGCTGTGTGACTTGATCTTGCTTGTGAACCAGAACTAAAAATGTAAACAGGATTTTAACCGACCAGCCTCGCTGGAGCCCCTTGAGACTAGTGCATGGAAGACATCTCGGTGAATTATGATTCTACCGAGTGTGATACTGTGTGAGTTTCTCATATTTAGGATGATTTACAGCACAAAAGTGATTGAGTTTCAGGGAGGAGTTATGTATATTTTAAATGTGATTAATGGATTCTTGATCTGCATGTTATCGTTTAATTTATAACATACGATAACAACTGTCAGCCATGAGTGAGTATGAACGATACAGATTGCACGAGCACACAGAAAGTAAGGATTATTAAGTTCTACATTTATTGAAGCGATTTATGTTCGATCAGTTGGCAGAATTGAATCTTTACAGCACACAAATACTTCTTTGGATAAGCCGTTAAGGCAACAATATAATCAATGTCCGGGAAGCAATAAACCTGTTGATACATGAAATACGGTTTCCCGCTGTCGAGCAATTTACGTTCGCAATCGATTCGGAGAACCAATCCATATCCACAAAGTCAGGCATTCGAACGATTCCGCTCCCTTTTTCAGGTTTTATTTTTCTTCCTTTAGTATTATCGTTCAATGGCAATCCCGACAAGACAAACCCAAACCGAAGGAAGCCATAAAAAGCTAGCGGCCATAGCGCGGAGAACGGAGGCAAAATAATTGATTAATTATACCAGTCAGCGTATCAGATTAACCCGGGACGCTTCTGCTGGTTGTGATGCTTCGGGTCAGTTTCCTCGTCGGAGGAACCGGGAAGATAACAGCGGATGGAACGTGCATCGCAATTAAACTAATTTGCGGAGATCTTTCCCCTATCTCTGCGGTCGGTCAGTTTGCACCGGACGACAAAGGAAAGCCTCCATATAGCTCGACAATGCCTGGCGAAGCTCGATGATGGGGGTTGTTCTTATCTCGGGAAGAGAGCAGTTTTGTTGGTAGTTTGAACGAAGAGATGCGTCAAATCGATTTAACTGCTCCGTTTGCTTGTCGTCGATTGTTGTTGCTTTGAGGGTATTCATAGTATGACGTCAACCTCAGAAGAGGGTCTCAATATTACGAATTGATCCGGTGTGATCGATGGACAAAAGGGTGTATGGAATCAAATTGCGACACACAAAAGTATTCGGCAAAATTCGCCCGTTCAACCAATCATCTTCAAACTTCCAGGGAGTAGTATAAAACATGTTATAAATATTTTCCCATGTTTGTTTTATTCAATTTCAATTCCATGTCCAAATGCACGAACCTTCTTCTTTACACTACTCATAAGGTCCTGTACAACATTTTGACCAACTTTTTTTTGCATGGCAGTCCATTTTTTCTTCACATCTTCCTCCGATTTCACTTCCTTAGGATGCTTTCAAAGTGTCTGCTTTATGATGGCCCAGTACTTTTCAATTGGCAGCAGTTCCGGTGCGTTCGGGGGGTTGAGATGCTTCGACACGAAAATGACCTCCTTAGCCTTGTACCACTCCAAAACTTCTTTCAAGTAATGGCACGAGGCTAAATCCGGCCAGAAAATCGTAGGACCATCGTGTGACCTCAGAAGAGGAAGTAGACGCTTTTGGAGGCATTCCTTTAGGTACACCTGCCTATTGACCGTTCCAGTTGTCACGAATGGCGTGCTCCGCTTTCCACACGAGCAAATTGCTTGCCAAAACCTTTTTTTTTTTTTGGCAAACGTTGACATCTTCTGCTTTCTAACGTCCTCAGAGACATCGAATTTATAATGAACAGTGAAAACTGGAGCCCCAAAAGCTGCCGGGAGTCTGCTTTTACATACGTCTCATCTTCCATAACGAGGCAATGTGGTTTCGTCAACATCTGGGTGCAGAGCTTCCGTGCACGTGTTTTACCTACCATATTCTGCCGTTCATCGCGATTAGGCACCTTTTTTTGTACGTGAGTAGTCCTTCACGTTTTTTGCATCTTGCACGAAAGTTTTGGTTAGATTCAGTTTCTTCGCCACATCTTGAACTGAACTGTTGGGATTCTTCTTGAAAGCTTGAACTACCCGCATGTGATTCTTAACACTATACGGAGATACATTTTTGCTACTTTTTTCTTTCCGATCGATGGTCAAATGTCCGTGGTACCGATTTAAAACACGAGACACCGTAGAATGTACCATTCCTAGCTTCCTGCTGAGAAAGATCCGGATCTTTGAGGTACGTGCACCAAATTTCTTTGCGCCGCTGCTGTTCTTCCGACTCCATCGTCACAACGATTGCACATCTGCAAGTTAAATTTACACAGCGTAAACAAATACACATTGAACTAATTCCACCCAAAATGTCAATAGAAATACCTAATGGGTAAAAAGTTACAGCCATTTCAAAGTGGTGCAATTCGATTCCGTACAACCTTAATATTATACAAAAAAAAAAAAAAAATAATAATCAAAAAATAACCAATAATGATATACAAAAAAAAAAAAAAAAAAAAAATATACAATAAAAAAAAAATTAAATTTTTTTTTGTTGCGGTGCAGCACCACCCCCCCCAAACAAAAATATTTATGATAAAAAAAAAAATAAATATATTTTTCTCCCAAAAAAAATAAAACAAGGGGTTTTTGTAGTAATATTTTTAAATTTTTGTCTAAGATGTCTGCAAGAATCTTAAAAATACTTCCATAATTTCTTCAAGTATTCCGCTGGAGAAGCGTTTGTTTTAAAGTTCCTCAAGAGATCCACAAATTTCGGCAGAATTTCTGGCAGAGATTTCTACAAAAATATGGTTCGTCCAATTTAGAATTATTTTCATGCATTCACGCACAGGAATTTTTGGAATATAGAATAATGTTCTCGATAGTTATTTTGGTTATTCAGAGCATATTTATTTCGAAAGTGATTATTTGCTATTTTTAATATAATCTTGAAGTGCGTAAACCTGTGTATATTTTGTGCAGTTCGATGGCACCGATTACAAAAAAGGTCCGTCAAGAAACAAGCTACACATGCAAAAGGCCTCCATTATACTTGGACAGTTGATCCGATACGATCCAAGGAATTTCAGATGATACAAAGTATCGTGGAATTGAATCCTTTAAAAGTTGTACATCCATCTGCCACCAGATAGCTATCATTGAAGTCGGTTGTCAAAACCAAACTGCGACAACAATCAAACCGCACAGCGCATTGTTTGTCATCTTAATGACCAGATGACGCAGCCACTTCTCCACTTCTTCAGCTACGTATAGCCCCTTATCAACAAAGCGAACCGTATCTTCAATCTTGTTGGAGAAAACTGCTGTGTTTCAAACGAGCAGATGAGAAGCTTGCTTTTCCTTTGCTAAGAAAGATCAATTCGAACTTTCTACTAACGTAAAGTGACCAGATGTCCCGGATTGGGCGGGACAGTCCTCGATTTGACCGATCTGTCCCGCATTGCCATGCGTCCCGGAAGACATCCCGCATTACCAAATGTATTGGAAAATGTCCCGCATTCTTAAAATGGTTTCAATTTTTTTTTCAGTGCATTCGTTTGTTATTCTTGTCTCTGTCAGATGGAGCGCCCATCGATACAATTGCATTTCTAAAGGGATTAAATCTTTATATTCCTGAAGGGCTTTCAAAATGACGTTTTGTGCCGCGTGCTGATGGTTACATGTTGCGGAAAAAATCGACAAAGCGAGTGAAAAGAATTTTGGTGTCGGTGATGATTGGATACATATTTCCATTCCGTCGATAAGTTTTCTGTTCCAGTATAGCTTCTTCTTGCAAATTTAAGAAACAAATTCTAGTCGCACCAGAAAGTTCGGAGGTAAGAATAGAAAATCAATGCGTATCAACTGGTTAAATGGTGACTTAATCTAGGAAACCATGTCAAAGAAGAGGATGTGCCTGTTTACGGATGAACTGAAAGCTTAATTTCCCTTCATAAAAAAAAAATCCAAAACGCAGAACAGCGTTTATTGCGGACTTTGCAACAGTGATTTTTCGATTGCTTATTGAGGAAAGAACGACATCACTCGACATATTGCTTCTGAGAAGCATAAGAAAGTATTGATGGCATCATCTTCATCTTCCAAGGTGAGTTCCTTTTTTCGAAAGTTGCTGTTGCTGAATTGCACACAACCAAACCTTCCGATCGTTGGATTGCACTTCCAAACTCACCCGGACGATGTTCGAGCCAAAGCCATAGTAAAACACGTTTTCTGTTCAGGAGATGCTGAAAATACAAACAAATCTAGGGTTTTTTTTATTAGGCCGATCTACAATTGAGAGATTCTCTCCGGGCTCGCTCTCTTTCATTCATTACAGCGCCGTTATAAAACATTCGAGGGATTCTTTAAAACAGATCGAAACACAACAGTGCTGGCTAGCATACTCTACAAATATTAGAATGAAAAACGTAAAGGTGATTGGTTTATGAATGAAAGAGAGCGAGCCCGGAGAGAATCTCTCGATTGCAGATTCGCCCTAATGAAAAAAAAACCCTATAAATGTTGTTTTTTTTTGTCAATTTTTACTGATGCTTCGAACCATCAAGACATTAAACTGTTTCCTTCTCTGATTCGCTACTTCGATTGTAAAGCAGGAATTCAGATAAAACTGCTTGATTTTGTATCTCTCCCCGGCGAAACATCAGCTATTATTGCGGGTTCCATTCACGAAATTTTTAAAAAAGATGCTTTACAAGGCAAGGTAGTTGCACTATGTGCTGATAATGCAAATATAAATTTTGGAGGATTGCAAAGACGACGAGCAAACAATGTGTACAGCAAGCTTAAAGATTTCTTGAAATCGCCGATTATCGGTATAAAGGGTGATACGGTCAAAATTTGGTCAAGGGAAAACGCGTGTAAATCGGTGAAATCGTTTATTTAAAAAATCAAATTAAATTTCTTTTTCAAGTTCAATTAGTATAAAATTCAGGAAAAATATTCAGTTAGGCTTCCGCTTTTCCAAATCCGAATTGCCGGGCCTTACGCTTGACCCCTGCCATCAGATTTTGTACAGCCACCTTGTCCACCTTCGCCGCAGAAAGCCAGTTTGCCTTGAACTGCTGCTCGTCCTTAGCAGTTTTTTTGGTCTTCTTTAGGTTCCGCTTGACAATAGCCCAGTATTTCTCAATTGGGCGGAGCTCTGGCGTGTTGGGAGGGTTCTTGTCCTTGGGAACCACCTGCACGTTGTTGGCGGCGTACCACTCCATGGCCTTTTTACCGTAATGGCAAGATGCCAAATCCGGCCAAAACAGTACGGAACAACCGTGTTTCTTCAGGAAAGGCAGCAGACGTTTATTCAAACACTCTTTCACGTAAATTTCTTGGTTGACAGTCCCGGAAGCTATGAAAATGCTGCTTTTCAAGCCACAGGTACAGATGGCCTGCCAAACCAGATATTTCTTTGCGAACTTTGACAGTTTCGTGTGCTTGAAAATATCTGCTACCTTTCCCCCTTCCTTTGCCGTATAAAACTCCTGTCCCGGAAGCTGCTTGTAGTCGGCTTTGACGTAGGTTTCGTCGTCCATTACCACGCAGTCAAACTTCGTCAGCATCGTCGTGTACAGCCTCCGGGATCGCGCTTTGGCCGTCGTATTTTGTTTATCATCGCGATTTGGAGTCACTACCTTCTTGTAAGTCGATAGTCCGGCTCGTTTTTTGGCTCGATGCACGGTTGTAGACGATACACCCAGCTTATTTGTGGCATCTCGGAGAGATAGGTTAGGGTTTCGCTTGAAACTACCGGCAACTCTCTTTGTCGTCTCAGCGGCTTCCGGTTTTCGATTTCCCCCCGATCCAGACTTCCTGGCTGTCGACAAACGTTCCCCAAACACTTTAATTACATTTATAACGGTTGATTTGGCAACTTTTAGCGATTTTGCCAACTTTGCGTGCGAGTAGCTCGGATTTTCGCGATGCGCGAGCAAAATTTTGATACGCTGCTCTTCTTGCTTGGACGGCATTTTAACAACAGAAGAGTGAATTCCAAAATCAAAATAGGAGCAACATTCTACACACACACACCTTCAAAATGAGGGGTGTTCAGGTTTTTTAAATGCAAAATTGAAAGAAATACGTCAAGTTGATATTGACCAAATTTTGACCATATCGCCCTTTAGGATGTGCAGCACATATTGTGCACAACACCATACAGTCAGCAGCAGATTAGTTACCGATTGAAATTGAAGGAGTTCTCGTTAAACTTTACGGACATTTTCATATTTATACAGTGAGAGTTGAGTTGTTGAAATGTTTTTGTGATGAAGCGGAAGTAGAGTACAATCATTTGTTGGAATACAGTAAGACGAGATGGCTGGCATTGCAGCCAGCAATTGAACGTGTTTTGAAGCTTTTTTCCCCTTTAAAGTCCTATTTCCTTTTGATTGATAACTGTCCAAAGATTCTTGAAGAATTCTTTAATAATGATGCATCTGAAATGTGGCTTTATTTTATGCACAATCAAGCAGCAGTAGTCCATCATACAGTGAAAAAGATTGAAAGTGATTATGTATCATTGACTGAGGTAGCTTCAGAACTAGCGATCTTAAGTTTAAACTTGAAGAAAGATTGAAAATTGAATACCTCCCATCAAGAGTACGTAGCCAACTAACACAATTAAAGGAAAATGGCTACGCTCACTCCATCGTATTCAGGGCTAGTGTTAAGGACTTCTATCAGAAATGTGTCTTATATTTGGAAGCGCGTTTAGCGCAATTTGAGAAGGTTAGTTGCTTCTAGTGGGTGTGTCTAAACGGTGAAGTAGAATGGGAAAGTTTTACGAGTATGTTTCTGAATTCACCGTAAATATTGATTTACACGAGGCTCACAAACACGAGCGTGATCTATTTGATGAAATATCCAATGTTAAGAAATATGTTGATCACGACAAAATTGAGGCTTGGAAGCAGAATACAGTGAGGTTTGAGGATAGGTGGGTAGAGATATTTGCTCATTTTGAAGAGAATAGTATTGCTTTTGGTAATATCAAAAGAATTATTGAATTTGCTTTGTGTCTCCCAGGAACAAATGCCGTTACAGAACGAGTTTTTTCTGTAGTAAATAAAATTTGGAAAACTAAAAAACCGCAACTAAGCGTTGATACACTAAAAGCCATGCTACAGGTCAAACAACATTTTGCTGATACATGTGAAACATTTCATCTGCGCATTTCGAATAATGAAGAGTTGCTTAAAAAGATACACTCTGCTTAGAAATATGTATTTAGGGGATTTTTTATATGAAGTTTGTTATATGGCAATAAAAATGTTATGTATTTCTAAGTAAAACGATTGTTTCAATAATATAAAATTTCATGCACAGAACGTCCCGCATTCGTCCGAGAAATATCTGGTCACTTTATACTAAGGGGCTCTTCATAAACCACGTAGTTTCTGGGGAGACCTGAAGTCTAAAGTCTACGCTCCATGCAATTTTTTTAGAAAAAATGTGTGGAGAAAAATCTACGAGGAGGGAGGGAGTGAACAGGCCCTAATTCCTGTACTACTTATTTCCAGTAGAAAGACGATCCGTTTTGCTGTAGTGTGATGTAAAGAAACCGAAAGGCACGTGAATAGATTGTTTTTTTTTTTTTTTTCCCACACAAAGTATGATGGCTGGATTGTATGCAAACAACCACCCAAAAAAATTTTTTTTGCAAAAATTAAAAATGGGTTCCCACACGGGTGTTGGCCCCGCGAAAAAAAGTTTTGCGCAAATAAATGAACGAAAAATTATGTGGCAACCCTGGTGCCATCACATTTAATCTCCGCTCCAACAGGTAAGTGAATTGCCAAACGATCCTTGACAACTTAGGGCCTGTTCATAAACCACGTAGACTCATTTTTGAAAATCTCAGACCCCCCCCCTCCCCCCTCGTAGACTTTTCTCCATACATTTTTTTGAAATTTTGTATGGAGCGTAGACTTTGGTCTCGGTTATTGAGTACGGCATGCCGATCTGGGAGAGTTGCGCAAAAGCACACCACCTAAAGCTCCAGCGGGTTCAAAACAAGTTTCTCAGGATAATCCTGAACACACCTCCACGGACGAGAAACACTGAGATTCACCGTCTGGCCGAGATTAAAACATTCGAAGATCGTTTTAGTGAGACTATCAATAGGTACAGAACACGTTGCCACCTATCAGACCACCAAGTCATCCGCGATCTGGTACCCCTTCCCTAGGTTTTTCAAATTGTAGTTATTGTAGCTAGGTAGGTTATCAAATTTTATAATTTCAAACAACCAATCCCCATCAGGGATGACATGTAAACTAGATTATCAAATTAACAAAGCACACCACAAAAATAAAACAAAGAACAAAGATGAAGAGCCCTTCTGGCTAAACAATTAAACTGTAAAAATCAAATGTAAAAATTAAAACAAAGACAAATAGAGACACATTTTATTAGTAGTAGGGCCACTATCTCTAACGCGTAGAAGATAGTTATGGATCTGTTGGTTCATTGGTTGTTCAACGCGCTTTGCTATTTATTCCGGGACTCAGCGTTTAAAGCAATGCCATGTTCAGCCAGGCGCGGTAATAGAAATTTCAAACAGCCCAAGAGAAAATGTTAACCAAATAAACTCTTTAATTGGAAAATTGATTTGGTCGACCTGAAAAGGACGGATTTAGTTGACGGGGAGAAACAGTTCGCGATTGAACTTGGGCTTTCTTTCTTGGTTCATCTCGTGGGATGATTGATTCTTGTCTCGTTGTCACGGGCGGCTTTTTTCCGCCAAATTGTAGGCTTCAGCAGCCATATTTCTCACAGCGAGGTTGACGGAAGCATCGGCAACAACAGCCAACTGCACCAACGCCTCTCTAGGCAGCGACTGCTCGCCGCCGCCAACTGCGATCCTCAGACCACTGCGCAGCTCCACGACTGTCGTAAGACTGAATCTAAATGTTCTGCTAAAAGCTATGAGGTAAAGGGGTCGAATGCTAGTGCACGAAAGAAGGCGGTACCAACGAAGGCAATGTGAAACAAATTGCACCAAAGGGGACGAAATTCAGTTATTGCGCCACAATAATTAGTTTTAATTACTGCACGCTAGACGGATGATTTTCTTAACAGAAATATGCCTTAATTATTTGCTATCACCAGCAACTAATCCGCTATGCACAACTAGGAACTACAACGAACTCAATCACATGGTCGGTCTGAAGTGTCGCAGTTCGGTTCGAATTATCCGTTCTAGAATTTCGTTCGTTGGTTGTTCAACGTTCTTTGTCATTTACTCCGGGAAGCGGCGTTTACTTAATGCTATTTGCAGCCGGGGCGCGGTGATTGAAATTAATTTGAAACAGCACAAGAGAAAATTTTAACCAAATAAACTCTTTAATTGGAAAATTGATTTGGTCGTCCTGAAAAGGACGGATTTAGTTGATGGGGGAGAAACATGGTTCGCGATTGAACTTGGGCTTTCTTCTTGGTATTCTTGGTTCAGCTACTCGTCGTTGCGGATGGCCACCTCGGGTGACGTGGGATAGTTGATTCTTGTCTCGTTGTCACGGGCGGCTTTTTCCCGCCAAATCGCAGGCTTCAGCAACAATGTTTCTCGCAGCGAGGTTGACGGGAGTATCGGCAACAACAGCCAACTGCACCAACGCCTCTCTGGGCAGTGACTGCTCGTCCAACTGCAGATCCTACTCTGCACAGCTCCACGACCGCCGGAAAACTAAATCAAAATGCGAAGGTGTACCCGTTATATAACATTCATGGCTGCCTAGGAGTCGTTCGTTACTTAAATATGAAATCTGTGCTAGAAAAGTACTGTGTATTTGGTAAATTTACTCTGAAAAAATCTACTTTATAAGACATTACCTTATATTTGCGTTAATTTCAATAGTTGAATGTTATAAATCAATAGATTCAAATATTGGAATCGAAGCGTAGAAAATGTCCCGATCGATTGGTGAAAACATTTTGTAAATCAATCGTGAAATGACTTAGTAATTAACCTATATATTTTTCGTGACGCTCCAAATTTTCGCAATTCGAACGTGTACCCCAGTATTGAAAACACAGACGTAGTCCTACGTCAAAAGTTGAAATGGTATATTATCACAAATCAGCATATCTTTGGAAAGGATTACTACATAGGGGAACTGTTCCATTATTCATCTCATGATCCTTTATTCATATTGATCGGAAATGTGGCTTTGATGTATGAACCATTTGGTTCCTTTTGTTATTAAGTTTACCTAGGTTCAATAAGAATTAAAAATACATAAAAAGTAAGAAATAAGATGGTTATGCGTCAATATTTTGTGTTCGAATAGCACAAACTGCAAGGTGATGAGATGAAAATGGGATTGGTAACCCTAGATACTATACGTGTATCGAGTTCTTGTATCGTGAAGCGATTTTGCTTATATAATTCTAGATACACAGTCTTGATGAAAAAACGCAGTTTCAGAGTATACATTGGTATTGGACGATGTACTACGTCATCAAGAAGAAGTTTGGCTGAAAAATACATAATAAGACCCGCAAAACTGGATGGAGAATCCTGTCATGAACTAATTTATCAATCCACGGAACGGAAGATTAAGTCAACATGCTGAACGAGAGAACAAGCTCTAAACAGAAGCAATTTCAAGCTGAGCAGAAGGGCTGTAAAATTCATGGACCAGTCCAACTTGCTCAAGCCTGGCCTACAAGCGGCTTTGGTATGGCAATGATAGTGTGATTGAGGAGGCGGACATGGGTGAGATCTATCTGATTTGAACTATATAACAATAATCTTATTTTCAAATAATACGAAATACGTGCCTGGTTTGGAAATTTAAAATTTCCAAATCTGGAAGTGTGTTGCAGTGCCCTTATCAGTAATGTTTACATGCGGGGCTTATTGGCAACCATTGCTGGCCGATGGGTGTTAGATTGGACACACACACACCTAGAATTTGCATAATTTCAATTATATTACTGCTATTTAAAGAATCGTTTATTAATTTCAACTCTTTTATCATAACTGAGTTTTATTATGGGCCTGCAACTTTCTGAAAAGCATCACCACACAGATTCTACGTTTGATTTGGCAGTTTTTGGCAGAGGAGCGAATATTTTTGTTTACTTGTAGAACTAAAAAAAGAAACAATACAAGAATCAGGAAGGCTAGGTTTGGAGTCTGGTAGGGTCACAGTGGAAGCAAATCCGAGTCTCATGGCGACGCAACCTGGATAGTCAGACATCTCGGCCTCTGGTTGGAACAGGATCATGTAGCCGCCCAAGAAAGACCAACGTGGACGAAGCACTTGCATACGAGTATCATCTAAGCGGTATGTTCCCAACAAATCAATAGTAATAACAACAGTGTGGGTAAGTAAATCATTTAAAATTTCCAAAACTACATACACATCATACATACAATCATAACTTTATATTAAAAGACCGCCCACAAATATCCATGTCCAACAGAGCAGTTTATTTTCCAGATGAATCTAGCGTCAAATACTGTTTGTTCCACTTGGGAGCGTAGCATAAAGGAGATAAGGGAGCAACATTGTCACACCTGTACTATATGAAATTGCGCAGTTACCAAAAATCATACTGACAAGAATATCAAAAACAATATAATGACACGGACAAGTACAGACTGGACAGACTGACTGGACTGGACAGACTGAACACCTGGACAACAAAACGCGTACACTGACTGATTTTGAATCCCAAAAATGGTCAAGAAGATTATGTGAGCTGATTTCAAAAGCCCGGTGTTTAATTGGTCACCATAGACTAATCCTTCCGGCATAATCACTTGAAAATTTTCAAAAACCCACCCCGATCATTGTAATCTTATGGGGATAAAAAAAATAAAAAAATAACGCATGATTATTGTTTGAACTGCCCGTTGATTCAGTAAGGAATTGGGTGACGTTCCACCAGGTTGGTCGAGGCGGAAGTCAAGTAGGAGTAAGTGATGACATTCATCATTTCATTGTATTTGGATCCTAATTCTAAAATACTGGGCTCTTTATTTCACCTCATCTAGTTCAAAAGGGCCTGAACAAAATGGGTGGCTCCAGATATGTTTCATGGTCACTTGAAGATGTGACATGACGGAACATTTTTAATGTTAGCATAGAACATGAGTCGATGTTGCATAAGTTGGTTGAGTTGCTATATTGAAAATATTATAACGCATGGTTAACAAATCCATTTGAAATTGAATTAATCATCTTGTTGTTTCCCCCAAACATGCTTAATTCCGATGTTCCTTCATTTTACATTCGTTGAACCATACTGAATAGCCATTTCGTTTTGATAATATCACTTTCTAATGACTATATATTGGTTTATTTTTTGGTATACTGGAGTCAACAAGAAAGCTGGATCTGCATCATTGAACTTATCTCTTCAGACCCTTGAGAAGTGGCTGAGATCGAAGAGCATGTTGGATGACAATAGCTTGCGGTACCAGTGCAACAACAACCAATAAGAGAAGAAACAGATGAGAACTAATTCATACTTGAACTTATCGTTAACAATAATGTACTAATCACCAAACTATTATTCCGTTTTCGTTTCAGCAATCAAACGCCGCTCTCTCTCTCTCTCTCTCTCTCTCTCTCTCTCTCTCTCTCTCTCTCTCTCTCTTTCTCTCGTTTCGTCTTCCATCTTTCACGAGAATTTCCTTCACTCCGACTATCCCCTATTTTCGTCTACCCGATGAACACTAGCTGGTGCTCAACGCAAACAAATTTCGCATTCGCCTTGACGTCTGGAATATCACTGTCTGGTATTGGCGGAGGCTTCTCCACTACATATTCTGGCTCTTCCAAGAATTCTGCCACCACATGCTGTTCCTGATCATCGAAGCTGGCAGATGTCCACGTGACACTATATCGGTGAGATTTTCGTTGGTTCCCACATGCTTCCACTCAAAATCATCGGTAAGGTCGTTGATCTACACAACTCGATTACGAGCAAGCACTTCCAGAGTACCAGATGCTCAATTCAGCCAAGCCAGAACTATTTGGCTATCTGACCAAAGAATCACAGCCGACGATATCAGCTGAATAGTTTTAATGACCTTCACGGCGAGATGAGCTAGCAATAGAGCAGCCACAAGTTCCATCCTTGGAATGGTCACTGTCTTCAACGGTGCTACTCTTGACTTAGCTGTCGCTGGTCAAAGTCGGCTAGCCAAAATCGGTCTACTAGAGCGTTCCGGGAATTACTTAGGGGTTTGAAAACAAATGGCTTAAGCGCCGCCTCAACAGAGGACCACTTGTCGTTTTGGGTGCCCGGCAACTTAAACCTCAAGGCAAGTTCAGATGAAACACAAATGCATGGAATGAACTAGTAGACTAAAAGATCTCGAATTTTCTGATGGAACTAACCCAAACCATATAAAAAACCTTATCAATACTGGAGGCTTATTCTCTATATACTGTATATTATGTGAACTAAGTATGCAAAACGTGTTTATAAGACATCTTCTTCTATTTGAGTTATTTTCATAAGTGTACAATTGTTGAATAATAATTCTTGGTAATTAAAATTATAGTCAAGAAAATCTCCAACTGATTAATGTAAACATCTATCATGAAATTACTGAGTAAATAGTGTTCAAAGCATTTCTTAGCTTTGCATACAGTCTGAACTTAATTCTAAACTACAATGCAACCACATGCTGCGCGCCTCTGGACTCTACTAAAGTCTGTATCCACATTAATCCGGACACCTTCAAATCATTGTAACTTTTGAAATATTTCACGTAGGAATGAATAGCTGGTATAGCTGAGAGTCTATGATAAAAAAGACTATGATTGATGTTTACATTTCGTGTTTAGTATTCAAGATGGCGACGAAAGAAAAACAAGTGCGCGAGCGAATTTTGTACGGGCGTACGGCAAATCCTGGCTTGTCAATACGGGACCTTGCAAATACATTTGATTTGCCTAAATCCACTGTTCACGATGTGCTCAAATCATTTTCGGAACGTTTGACGGTGGAGAGGAAACCGAGAAGTGACATAAACATTGGACGCGCTGATCCAGTCATGGACCGAAAGGGAAAAGGATATTAACGAAAAACCCAAATCTCTCCATTCGAACGGTGGCTCGTAAAATAGGGATGTCGCCTGGTTTTGTCCAAAAATCAAAACAACGTTTGGGACTTAAGTCGTATAAAGTTGAAACAGTTCCAAATCGCAACGACAAACAGAACTAGGCAGCAAAATCACGGGCTCGACGTTTGTACTGCGAATATTTGACGAAGTTTGGCCAGAAATGCTACAACTGAGCATTTCAGAACGAAGAAGGCATCGAAATTTCCCAAAAAATACCTTGTGTGGCAAGCAATTTGCACGTGTGGCAAAAAGAGTAAATCCTTCGTCACTACAGGCCCAATCAACAAGGATATCTATCAGAAAGAGTGTCTGCAGTAGCGATTGCTACCCTTCATCAAAAGTCACAAAGAAAAACCTTTGTTCTGGCCCGATTTGGCATCATGCCACTATGCTATAACTGTGATGGAGTGGTACCAAGCAAATCAAGTGAACATTGTACCAAAAACCTCAAACCCGCCAAATTGCCCAGAGCTACGACCAATCGAGAGATATTGGGCTCTGATGAAGCGGAAGCTTTCTGGAAAGAAGCAAGGAATCAAAGACATCAAACACTTCCAGCAAATTTGGACAAAGACGGCTTCTACGATTTCTGAAGAGTCTGTACAAACCCTAATGGATCATTTCCTAACCCCCCAACCACATAACTTTTTATTTTAGTTCCTTTCGAGAGACCTTACCAGCCTGTTCGAGCAAGGTTTTCGAAATGGAAAATTTCTCGCTACAATCATGATTCTATTTTCCACACAATCATTATAATGCAAAATCGGTGCCTGGCATCGAAAGCTTTCAACTAATAACTGTGGAAGTGCATTTACGTCACTCAGCTAAAAGCAGACAATAAGCTAATTGTGACAAACAATAAGCTTGAAATGCCAAGAAAAAAAAACTCGGTTCTGCACCAAAAACATTCTTACGATCAATTTACTTATTTGCCATTTACTTCTTTAATATCACAACAATCACGCAACTGATGCCATTCCATCCGAATGCTGTCAGCCGGAACAAATGCGCACCACCTGCCTCCGTTGGTGACATTTAGCCTTTTCAATGTTGCCAGCATCAGAAATCGTCAGCCGCCGAATTTTCCCACTCTCATTTGCATACAGAGACCGGGCGGTTCATACGTGCCTACCCAGAAGATTTTCTCCGAACACACAATCCACACAACAACGTTACAGAGCTCCTTCCCATGCGAGGCTTGATAAATATTATAATAAACCTTGTTCGCTGGGAAGCAGCTTCTGCAGAAGGCAATTACTTTCCAAGTTGGCGTCAAAAATTGATGAAAATGTTATTTTGCTCCCGTTCGTAGTAAGGCATTGGGGAGATTACTCAATTTCACCATCCGCCGGGGTGTTTACCAGAAACCACGATCCTCCCATTCGCTTGGCGTGTCAACTCGTTGCCGTTGTCTGTTTTTATTTCTACATCCATCCATCTGATATGGGTTGCGAGTGAGTTCATCATCCTGCGTCTAACCGGCGCGTTTGTGTACCTTGATATCCATTTGCTAAAATATTCCGGAGTGCCGCGAGGTGAGAGGGAGCTTTACACTTCCTACGGAAATTTGAATCAGTACCCGCCTGGGCGTAGGCCTCTGCCAAAGAGCGTGCTAAGGTGTGTAATTGAAAAGATAAATGCTTTTCATGGAAAAGAAAAAAAAAAACTTTGCTCCGGTGGTTTATGAGTTGCTTGATTAGGAGAGTACACCGTTCGAAGAAATCGTTGAAATATTTGCGATATTTTCCAGTTAGGACTTGGATTGCATTTTCGGGGATTCAAAACTATTCGATGTTTGAAAAAACTAAATTGATAGGAGATTCTCAGTGGCTCTAAAAATTCATAATTTTTAACGGTGGCAAGTAAAATCAAGACTTAACAAAGCGTTGGATAGACAGCTCAGTTGATGTTTACTTGCTTTCAGGGTGGCTTGAGTGGATCATTTTTCGGTGATAAACCCGTTATGTTAATGTTTGTGTAATTATTTCAAACACGAGAAAATTACAAATTTATAGAGCTTTTATCTCATCCGGTCTGCTGCTGATGTGTAATTCATTAAAACTTTCCAACTTGCAGAAGTTCTTTCCAGGATCCTGAATAATTGCAAATCGCTTAAAAATATCTCAAATAATTGTGGTTGAATATAGCCAATTCAGCTTACACGTATTACATTCTGTAATCACTATGCAACTGGTGATTTTCAGCTGTAACACCTCTGTCGTTTTACGGCTGCTGTTGCATTGCTTACTTAGCAAGTGAGTTGGTGCATGAAGTCAAAGGTGTCCGTCTTATTTTGTCAGTTTTATTTATAACTTACAATTGACAATTGATCGTCCTGAGCAGCACGGGTAATACATTGAGAGTTGGAAGTTAAGCATTCTTCTTGGTCATATGTGGATGCAGTTTACTCAACTCCTTGCCAGCTCCGGTTTCTAGGAAACATATAGCCACCTTCGCAAAGTGAGGATTTTTACAAAAAAAAAAAGCTCGTAATTGTCTGCCACTTAACCCGTAAGTTGTACCATATGACTTCAATCAGGGGAAAGATTATAATTTTATTCTGCATATTTGTAAATGGTTTAAGATATGAAAAAGTCGTTATTTTACCCCAAGATCTCGTATTTCACACTGTTTTCTTTCGCCTTATGTGCTTGAATGTTACATTCAATCTTTAAATTTCATCAGACGTAGACCATATGCTATTCAGAGCTGTGCCATTGAAGGAAATATTTTGAAAATATTTGTTGGAGAGTTTTGGGTCAAATACAAAAGACTATATACAGTATTTTCAGGAAAAAATAACTACAAATAGGCAAGGCCATCTTTGATTCGGATGAAACCTTGAACATTTTAATCGGCATGGGAAAACAAACCGTTCAAGAGCTCCCTCTGAAACTAGACCAACTTTTTAAAATGTCATGTGTGTTTTAAACAGACTGTTTTTGAAATATCTTGACTTAAAATCCGCCGGTTTTATTGACATGGCGTCAAGAGGCAAGACAGCTCCTCATCGCGAGCAATTTCAGAGTTGCTTTTGAGGTACCTCGAGTAACCCTCGAGTTGCTCAGCAAGCGAGAACAAGCTTTTTTTTCTTTACTATTCATGTAAGTCTTTGCCTTTTTCGAGATGAAGATATTGCCATGTCTCCAATTAAATCATGCATCGAATGAACCCATCAGTTTTGGCTTGACTTGCTACTTGTTAATGCAGCGTAATTTCGCCAAATGGTCAGCCTATGAACTGGTAATGTGGAACAACGGCAGGAGAAGAGACAATCTAGCTCAGCCCACTGCACTCCAACCCAAGCTTCAATCTCCTTAGAATCGATGTTTAGCAAATTATCAATCTATACATATCGTTATCATATCTGATCATTGGACTTCAGTATATCCGTATCACGTATCGCATATAAAATATTCCTTGAACCCTCATACTTAGTCGTGGATTAGCGTTGACCGTTGGTCCATCTTCTATTGCCATTAGCAGAATGTCCACAATGTTTTCAAGCAAAGTGAAAGTCAAACTTTTCGAAACCCTGGCAACCGTTGAAGATTGATTCAATTTTAAGCTATATTGAGTTACTCGCGAGTTATTCGGTGCATCAAAGCAACTCAGAGTAGAGCTGTCTCACCTCTAGCATTGCGTCTAAGAAAATGTTGTAGAGAATCAACAAAACTTCATAATGTTTTTGAAGGAAATATGTCTTATCAACATGAGACTTTAGGAATATTTTTGCAAGACCGAAGATATGAAGAGATAGTTCCGTTAGAATACGGCAGGCTGTGAAATTGAATAGAAGTAATTGAAATTAAGCGGAGGGCTATTTTAAAAGGCAGTACCCGATCAAGCACACAATCTTTTATCAAGCTACCCAATGTATGATAGGCAAGGGAAAGGATACCCCCTTGACTGACAAAATAGTGTGCGCCTTAAAAACATTGTAATCGTTGATTTCACTCATGAAGTAATAAAACACATTATTGGAAAACTTCATAGAAAAAATCTACACTGAGAAAAATGGCATGCTTCTCTTTCATTAAATCTAAAGCAAAAAAAAAAGTTCATTTGTATCGTAGGAATTGTCAAGACAAAGCAGCTTCAAATGCAACATGTTTTTACAGAGATTTTTTTCCATAACCTGGTGTGAGTGTACATTTTGTGCGTATTCTCTATCATAAGAAAACATTCAATATAAAAATTGATTTGATAGACTGGTTTTCCTGACTCTGAAAATGGAGATTTTAAGCTAAGGAGTGTATCGAATATAAGCTATCCACATACATTTGCGTTATAAGCATGTATTTGTGATGGTTTTTTATGCTCTGAACACTGCATGCTGTGCGTTTGACTGTCAGCTTTCTTTTGTTTACTTGTTTGTGCGGTTCAAATTCTGCGTTTTCAAAATGTCGCGTATTGAAAAGGAAGTGAAAATTAAGGTTCTGGACACATGGCTAAGTGAGAAGGGTATTACTATGCGAAAATTGGCGAAGCGGTTTGGAATTCATCATGCGAGTGTTAGAACCATCATTAATAAGTTTGGGGAACACTATTCTTTGGATGAGCTACCAGGAAGAGGCAGAAAACCCGGTTCTTCCAACCCGAAACTGGAGCAGAAAGTGGTATCTCTAATCATGAAGAACAAATCAATGTCAATACGTGATTTGGCCAAAAAAGCAGGAACGAGTGTCGGAATGATCCAGCGTATCAAGAGGCGAAACCACCTGAAGACCTACAAGAAGCAGAAAATCTCGAAACAAAGTGCAGAACAGAAGAAGCGAGCAGCAACAAGGGCCCGGAAATTGTATTCGCGTCTTTTGCAGCGTCCGGATGCATGCGTTTTGATGGACGATGAGACCTATGTAAGGAGGACTCAAAAACCCTTCCAGGTCCACAATACTTTACTGCCGTCGTTGGGGAGGATGTGAGCGATGCGGACAGGTCGATTCAAGTGGAGAAATTCGGTCGAAAGGTACTGGTATGGCAAGCAATATGTTCCTGTGGTTTGAAGTCAACCATTTTTTACACTACCGGAACTATAAATGCGGAAATCTATCGATCTGAGTGTCTCCAGAAGAGATTGTTGCCTTTATATAAGAAGCATAGTACACCTCCACTGTTTTGGCCGGATTTAGCGTCGGCTCACTATGCCAAAACCACTCTCAATTGGCTTGCGGAAAAGGGTATAGATTTCGTTGAGAAAAATATCAATCCACCAAGTTGCCCTCAGCTTCGACCCATCGAACGTTACTGGGCAATCGTGAAGAGGGTCTTCAAGAAGACTGGTAAGGCAGCTGGGAACATGCAGGAGTTCAAAAAAATTTGGGCTCAAGCGTCCAAAAAATGCGATGCAACACTTGTCCGGAACTTGATGAAGAGCTTTCGATCCAAAGTTCGAAAATTCGTGAAGGAATAACTTAAATTTCATCCGGTCTTCATTATGTTCAAGTTTAACCTCGTACAATAAAGGATCATTTTTTTTGCATGAATAAAATATCGGTTTTCAACATAATTTGAAAGAAAGTTTGTGATAGCTTATTTTCGATACACTCCTTATACAATCAGCGAGGGGGATGTCAAAGCCGCTCTTCTTTCGCTCCGGACTGGCCGTGATCGGGGAAATTTATAGTACGAAATGCCTGCTGGAAGTTGCGTCGTTCATCAAAAAATACCATAAGGACGAAGACGCCGTGTTCTGGCCGGATCTGGCGTCAGCCCACTACTCGAAGCGATCGTTGGAGGAGATGGAGCGGCTGAATATCGATGTGGTACCCAAGTCGGCGAACCCGCCCAACGTCCCCCAGCTGCGTCCTATCGAGAATTTTTTGGGCCAACCTAAAGCGTAAGATCTACTCCAACAATTTGGTCGCGACAACTGAGGAGGAATTGATAAATAAATCGAAGAAAGAACTCAAAAACATGCCTACAGACATATTTTCGTCCGCCATGGCGAATGCTCCGGTTAACTGCCGGAAGGCCGCTCGCAAGGGCGTAGAGTTTTTTTTTTTTTGCAAGTAAGCTTAAATAATTACCGTCCATGGGAAATTTATCAAAAGCAATAATCTGTCTTAGCTTTTTTTATCATCATCCTAAAAAAGTCCATTTTTTTAATGCAAACGTTATGATATTTTTTATAATTGATTTGATAGACAAAATTTCAACTGGATAATGAAAACATCTGTAAAATCCATCGTTATACAACTGTTTGCGTTCAAAGTGTTTCAACAGTTCGTGACGGTCGCTGTTTTTCAAATTTTTATTTGACACCCTACCCGTGCCGTAGCACGTAGTCTTCGTGAAAAAATATATAATTTTCCATTTCCATCCACTTAAAAATAATTACATTTCAAACAACATTCAAAGCTGCAAGCCACTTCAGATAATAATCCAATTAATTGGATGAGCATATTGAAATCAGTTAGCTTTTCTACATCATTTAGAATATAAAAAAAAAATCGAAATTGTTATATTACCGAGCAAACAGAGTTCTACATAGAAGCCAACAGTTGCAAAAGCACATCTCAACTAAAAATCATCACGCTTTTCACTCCAAACAGAGTGCCCATTTTTTGCGAAAATTCCCGTGAAACCCATTAGCGACCACCATCGATGATGGTTGAATGTGCCGTTACGACCAACTGGAAAACGATCGCCAATTCTCGGCAAAATTGCTTTTGTCAGTTCACAAACCACATAAACCTACTCCTGTGCGACTACTAGCTACTAACGGGATGCAACAATTTATAGCAGTGCATTTGGCTGTCGCTCTGTTGCGAATGCACATCATCCACCGTGACGAAGGGAAGTGAAAATATTTGCGTACGCCGCGGGAATAAAGTTCGCTTTCAGGGAGATTAAATTTACTGCCAACCACTCAAACCCCTCCGCGCATCCATCGATTTTGGGATGCAACACACGGTGCATCGGTTGTGATGCTGTTGACACATACAGACACATTGTTTTGCGGTGTTCCGACATTTGCTTAGAGGTGCTGCTGAAACGGTGGGAAGTTCACGGAATTTTCAATTTCACCATATCTCTTAATCAAGGGATTTGCAGTTTCACTTTTGTGGTTTTGTGCTGACCGCCAGCAGTGGGATTTAGATTCTCTTTCCATAGTTCAAATCAGAGTTTGCACAGTAGGATAATACAATTTAAAACTGCATGCTAATTCCATTTGCCACATACCTATAGAGGTAAAATCAACTAGCGCTGCGGGATAAGTAAACTGACAAATACAGTGGTGCCGGTGTTTTGCATACAAACAAACGTCTCCTATTCTCTGGAAAGATCCAATCTGACGAGATCCCTTACGATCCAGCCGGCAGACGAGAAAGGAAAAACTAATTTATGCATTAATTTACATGCTACATAGTTCATCTCAAAGTTGCTTCCTAAACCAACGGTGGTCCCATATCAGTAGCGAGGCCAAACGCCTTCGGTATCGTACCGTCTGATAACTATGGTGGGAAAATGACCAGTTTGTTTGCGAAAAGCATGTTGCGCCAATAAGCGACTCGTTTTGAAGAAAACTTTCAACCCGAACCAGTTCATTCCCATCCGGAGGCGCTTCCTAGTAATTGAACATTTAGCTGATGGTGGTCTTCTAAGGATAAATTGGATCCAATTAAAACTGGAACCCAATCGAGGTGGAAGTAGTTACTATTTCCTGGAAAATGTTCAATCCCTGCCACTCCGATCGGCTCCAAAAACAGAGCAGCAGCAGCAGCAGGAAGTCATCAGTTAGTGCCATCATTTGGTTTGTGGAACTTATTGGAGATTTGCTCCACCCGTTACGGTGTTTGGTTCTGATCATTGACCTTTTTCATTGCATAGGGTGGCAGGATGAGTTAACTTCCGTTATTTTCCATCCTACCGCTTTAATACGGTGTAAGGAACATGAACATACACACCACATGGGACGCCGGTTATCGATTTCGCATTCCTTCCGATGCCAAATGTGCAAACTTTGTCTGGCTTAGCATAACGTCTTCACATGGGTGCAGAACAGTGTCGTGCACAGGGTGGGCTGTTTGTAGACACGGTGGATTTTTAAAGCTTGGTGATTTGTTTTAAAGTAATCTAATATCTTCGGAAAACTTGGATAGTTATTTTATTCCATCCTATTGTTTATGGAGAATGTGGTTTAAGAGGCTGTACGTAGGTTGTGACTCCATCCGTGTGATGAGCAGGCTTCTAGTTACGCCCAATGTCTATTAAGAAGAGGCGAATCTCCATTGAATTCACCTCGTGGACGGCAATCTTTTCTGAGGCTCTATGGTACGATCGGCCTAATTTTGTGACAAAAATCGATAACTCGAAATCAATTAGCTTCATACTTATGATGTCTTCGGAAGATCTTTCTTTTGGTTTGGGTGGTGACTAGGGTGGTCCTTCAATGCTCATAATAAAAATTCAAACTTTTTATTCTTATGATTTAGAGGAATATTTTTTCCTACAAAATTGTAGATCATTTGATTTAAGGACACTTTGCTGAATTAAGTTAACTTCTACCTCAGCTACGTATCGTTTTTCAAAAAAAAAATTCTTACTCTTTTCTTTCTTTTTCTTCTTTAATTTTTTATTTCAATTCTAATTTGAGAAGATTGTAGAAATAACTATCGAAGCAAAGAATGGCGCATATTTTAAGGTATAAGATAATTGCTAGCTATTGTTTATCAAAAGTTATAGAGGTTGAAGTGTGGAAAAAATATGTTTTTTAAGACTTACTTCCTTATTTGCAAATATTAGCAAAATCGGAACTCGTTAGATAAAAGTTAGAAATTTCATCAACATAATAAATTTTAAATCGTTTGTACCATCATGACCCCTTATGGAGAAAACGCATTTTAAAATAGGTAGTTTTGTCATTTTTTTTCTGCGTATTTTTCGATCAGCAGCATCAACAATCATCATCAAAGTGCTTAAAAACGCTTTTTTTTTAATGAAAATGTGTTTTTTAAATTAAGCCATCTATATTTATTAATTAACCTTGAAATCACTGACATACAGACATAACACATTGCACTATGGTACGAATAGCCAAATTTCGCGACAAAAATCGATAACTTGAAAACCATCAACTTTAGATATATGATGTCCTTGGAAGATTTAATAAAAAAAAAGGATCTATCTTTTGAATTGGGTGGTGACTTGGATGGTTCTTTTAAAAAACAGATTTTTTGCTCTAATTTTTTTATTTCAATTTGAATTTGAAAATTTTTTTCAGATGACTTTTAGGACATATAAGGACGCACATTTTGAAGATACAAGATGGTTGCTAGTTATTGTATGAAAAAAGTTATAGAGGTTGAAATTTAAAACAAAAATACGTTTTTTTTTTCAAGATATCTTACTCATTTATTTGCAAATATTTGCATATACCGAGCACGTAAACTGTTAGAAAAAACTTCCATCTACAAGACCTATTCAAAACCGTTTGTCCCCTTGTGGAGTAAAACTCATTTTAAAATTGGTCGTTTTGCATTTTTTCTGCATAACTTATGATCTGCAGCATCAAAAATTATCATCAAAGTGCCTAACAACGTGAGATTTAAAAAAAAATATATATATATATTTTTATGTTAACCCATCTCCAGTTAATTATCAACATTTATATCACAGATAAACAGACATAACACATTGAAAATTTTGCACTACAAATCATCGTCACTAACGAAGCTGCGCCATCTGTTGAACACACTGTGATGGGTGATAAAGCTGAACAGATGGGGGTAGTGTGCTAACGTCAAAATATGTGCGCCATCTGTGGAGATACTTCCAACCAAGAAACATTTGAATTGATCGATTAAGGTATAATCGTTGAAGAAACTGTAATGGATCCTTATGTGTCCTATGTCCTGTGCGTCCTTTTATGTCCTAAAAGTTATCTAAAAAAAGGTTTCCAAATTCAAATTGAAATAATAAAGAATAGTGCAAAAAACCTGTTTTTTAAGACCCACCCTAAGGACAGTTAGAAAAACTGTTATAAAACGAAACGTAGATGAGATAGATGTAAGTTTTCTTTCAGCAAAGTTTCATTAAATTAAATTACTAACAATTCTGTAGGAGCAACAATTCCTCTAAATCATAAGAATAAAAAGTTGGAATATTTATTATGAATATAAAAGGATCACCCTAGTCACCACTCAAACCAAAGGATAGATCTTTATTTTTGAAGATTAAATCTTCCAAAGACATCATATGTCTAAAGTTAATGGTTTTCGAGTTATCGATTTTTGTCGCGAAATTTGGCTATTCGTACCATAGTGCATTAGGGGGAGGTAACTCATCAAATCTTCCAGCCCGCCTCTAAGCATCTTGCTCCACCGATTGCCTGTCGATCTGCCAAATTTGGAAGACGTCTGCATTGAGTTATCTCAAATTATAATAATCCGTCCACTATATCACAATACATTGCGATTTGTTGAGCGGATTGGAGATAATGAAATCATTGGGTATAGGACCAAGTCTCCCCCGGGTGGTGCTAAATCGATGAGGAATCAGTGGAAGCAAAGTGTATTGTTCTGCAAATTTTAAATTTCAATCTCAATTTCAGTGAGCGAGATAAGGCGCTATGACCTTGGCAAATTATTGCCAGACTTTTGGTTCGAATGCCAAAAGTCCATCCACAGGCAAAGGGAGCATAAACTGATTTTTTCTAGCATCTATGCTCCCAAAGTCAAAAACAAATCATCACATTATTTAACTATATATGGAAACGTTTGGGATACGGGAGGTCCACGCTTTCTTCCTTCCCTTGATTCGAAGTAGTAGAGCAATTTCAGACACTCTTTCTGGAATCGCTCTATTTCTTGAATCCTCTCTGCGGTACTTACGCAGTTGGCCTGGCCGGTGACAAGAAAATTGATGCATTCAAGAAGTCATTTTCCAGATGCTTTCAAGAATTGGCAGCGTTAGTGTGAGATCCCAAGTAACACCATCCTGCTTTATTAAGTTTTATTAAAGTTTTATGAAGCCACTAGAAATCAATTTGGTTTTATTATGGCACCAAGAGGTGCCAATAGGTTTCATATTTTAGTCAGGTTTATGAGAACCTGCAACGCTTGATTACAACGATCTTAAAACCTTGTTTCTCCCTTTTACTGATAGTTTTATTCCGACTTTATGAACTCGCAAAATGCTGTATTGAAATGCCGTTTTAAGACTCATTGCTATTATCTTATTATGGTCTGTTGAAACAGCATTTTAAAACCATTTGGCCTTCAATAAATGCATTAAACGGCAAATTGGCATTGAAGGAAGTCACCGTAAGACCAAATAGTTTTATAATAGTCATTGCGAAGAAAAATTGGCTTTATGGCAAAACTGTGATTTTTTCCAACCACCATATTCAAATATAAGAAATAATTGAAAAATAAATGTATCAAATTTTCAATGGTTTGCAAATAAACTAATTTCGGCATTCTTTCAGGTAATCTCATCTAATTCCAAGCACTTTTCAGGAAATTCATGATTAATTTATCGAATATATTTGTTTTAATTTAATTTATTTTGTTGTAAATTCGCATAATTTCCGAGGCGCGTTAATTTTCGGCTCTTATCGTGCCATTATTCGCCATGAAAATAAATGCGCATATAATTAGGAGCATAATACGCTTTAGAAAACACAATTTGTTTTGGATATTTTGCAATCACACAAAATAACCCGCAACACTAGACCATTTTTTTACTGCTAAATGAATCAGAAGAGCAGAGAATCGAACCAAGCAGAACAAAAACCAACCTCGATTTCACAGTGAAAATTGACAGCTGTGGCCATTTGGCCACATTCTGGTTTTAATGGCAGCCAATAGGTTTTATGAAGGTTCTCAAGAGGTCATAACATCTTTCACTAGAACATTTTCAAAATCTTTATGTTCTTATAAAGGTTTTATTAACTTGTTTTAACAACCGTCTATAGAGTGGGCCATTTTGTACAAATTTCGGCTTAAAAGAAGCATAGAGGAGGTGTTGGTAGACAAAACAGTTTTGAATGTAGTTCTATCAACAAAGCCGGGAGGAGTGCTATACCGCTGGAATAAAACTAATATTGTTACTTGGGATTAGATTAGGTTAGACAGACAAACAGACATAACATTTTCCACTACAAATCATCGTCTCTAAAAAAAACTAGCGCCATCTGTTGCGCACACTGTTGTGAATACTAAAGCTAAACAGATGACGGTAGTGTGCTAAGGTCAAGGGTTTTCTCATGGTATAATAATTGAAAGTAATTGCACCATTTTCATAACTGACTGTTCTAAATGAAGCACATAACCACAGAAAAGTGTTACTTGAGGCGACGATGACGAGCACTGTAAATAGGACGCATAGAAAACACCATTTGAAACAAAAGAAGAGACTTTTCCATGCAGTTTGTATAAGTAACAGTGTCCGCTTAGAAATATTGTTTGCAATAGGGGATCGTTGCCCTGATATTCCCTAATGTACGTAGTCAAATCCAAGGTAACCAATAAGCAGTTCCAAAGCGTCTTAGCGGCAGCCTATCAAGCAATTAAGTCGCCTTAAATGCAACATAAATGCTGCTTTTGGCCCATTATACGGCTGCTTTGCTGCAATGCTATGATAATGCTTCATTAATGCTATTTTGCATTCGAAATGCTTATTACAGGCTACAAGCATTTAAATAGCATTTGAAATTCCGCTTTACAACAGATAGCATTCAAGATGCTGATATAATGCTAATATAATGTTTGTAGCATCTTAAATGCAGATTTAGGGTTGATTTACTGCATATGCTAATGCTTATTAGTTACCTGTGATGGTTCTTGTCTCATATTACTTAACAAGATAGAATTTAGTAAATGCGTGGAAAGTCGGCAGTGATCTCTCATATGCATCCGTTAAACCATTCTTAACAGCCGTTGTGAGAATATCACCATGAATATCTCACATGCGCATCGCATGTAGGGGAGAACAGTACAAAATGCACTGGTGGGGTATTATGACTCACTCCATAAATATGCCCAAATCTTCAGAACTGTTGCTTTAATGGAATGATACTTTATCTATTTATACATAAAACAGTATAGCTCATAATTTTGTAGTACAATAATGCACTAAAACACCAAAATATAATCAAAATTGAAGAAATTTTCATGACTGTACCACACATGCAAATAAAGGTGTTATTAAAATAAGCTTAGACAACGCGTTAGTATCCATGGTTTATAATAAATTCATTTCACATGTATTGCACACAACAAAACTTCAAGATAGTACCAAAACTTCACATCAAGTCCATGTATTTACAGAATGTTTAGACAAAACAATGCAAAACTAAAACTAGGGCAGAACGCCGCGTGGCGTTGTATACGTCTACACGCTAAGAAAAAAGTACCCAGTGGAGCGGTTAAGAGTAGGAAACCAACGTTGGGTATAATCATGTTAACCATCCGTTAGGTATAAATAACTTATTTCTGGTGAAATTTTACCCAAAAGTTAGTAATTTGAACCCAATGATAGGTAAACAACCGGTGCATGCTATCCCAATAATGTAGTGCATCATATCCCAGTGTTGTGGTGCGTCTTACCCTAATTTGAGGTGCATATGAGCAATGATACAGGCGTTTTACCCCGGGTTTTTTTTTTTAACAAATAGAAAAGTTTAAAATATCATGAAAAATTTTTTTTTTAAATTTAAAACATTTTTGATCTACAACGAAAACACCGTAATGCTTCACACACAAAACTTCTTCTTAATTTTTAGTTTTCACCCCCTAATAATTCACGATGTTGCTTAAACGATGCGTTTTGTACCATCCTCCACTACCTAAAGATTGGACTCGGAAAAAATGCGACACTTTGTTTTGGGTGTAACTTTCTATCGCGTGGGTAAAAATTAATGAAAATTAATTTTGGCAAATACAAGTTTAGAGAGTAATATTTATGTGTGCAAAATTTTATTGCGATTTGTCAAGTAGTTTTCAAGATCCATTCGAAACAAGAAGAGCTACGCCAGCAAATCTTGGGCGCGGTGATCGATAATCCTGGTCAGTCGCACAGATGGATCGGCAAAAGGCTTGGAATCCACCATGCCATCGTGTCCCGCGTTGTGAAGATGTTCCAGGAGACGAAAACCATCGAGTGGCGCGCTGGAAGCGGCCGAAAACCGAAACGGAAAACCCAGAGAAGGCGCGGAAGATAAGGCAGTACTATCCGAACCTTTCTACCCGAGACGTGGCCAAAAAGGTCAATTCGTCAAAGTGGTTCGTCCAGCAGACCATGAAGCGGGCTGGACTACGTGTTTTTAAGGTCAGAAAGGCGCCAAACCGGACTGACAAGCAAAACACGGTGGCCAAATTGCGTGCGCGGAAGCTGTACCGTGAGTGGCTGGTCAAGCCAGGCTGTCTCGTCATGGACGACGAGACATATATCAAGGCGAACACCAAACAAATCCCCGGCCTCGAGTTTTTTGTCGGTACGTCCCGCATGGAGGTTCCGAAAAAGTTCCGGAAGAGAAAGATGGACAAATTCACGAAGAAGTACCTGTTGTGGCAGGCGATCTGCGAGTGTGGACGGTACAGCAAGCCGTTCGTTACAACTGGCACCATAAACGGGCAGATTTATCGAGAGGAATGCTTGCAGAAGCGCTTGCTGCCCTTCCTCCGCTCTCACCGTGGTCACACGCTGTTCTGGCCGGATCTCGCTTCGTGCCATTACGCCAAGCCTGTAATGGATTGGTACGAAGCGAAGGGCGTTAATGTGGAGGCGAACCCGCCAAATACACCAGAACTTAGTCCGATCGAAAAGTTTTGGGCGATAATGAAGAAGAAGTTGAAGAAAAGTGGAAAAACATTCAAAACCGATGAAGCTTTGAAGAAAAACATGAGCAGTGTTAAGATACATGTACGAGCATTCAGCTTGAGGGAGGAAATTCAATAAATAAATTATGCCAAAACATAGCTAATATATAGTTATTTAATTCCTGAAAATTTGAGAAGTATCCGATTTAAAATGAATTTTTGGTGATCATTTTTGTGTGGCTCATTTTTTCCGAGTCCAGTTTTTAATTACTATCCTCCTCTCCCTCTTCTTTCCTCTTCCAACCAACCCCACCAACACATCTTCACACGTCTTCCAACATTCCAGGGGTTCCCCGGGGGATGTTATTTTTTCTTCTCCTTTTTTCCCTCATCGCTGAGTGACTGCCGACCGAGTAGGACGTCTGTGCTTTTGCTACTGCTTTATTTTGCGATGTTTTGTGTTGAAACGTTTTTGGCAAATGGCGGGAAGCCGAATAGGGTACGGGACGGATTTTAATGCACCATGCAAATCCGTCCTGTACCCTATTCGGCTTCCCGCCATTTGCCAAAAACGTTTCAACACAAAACATCGCAAAATAAAGCAGTAGCAAAAGCACAGACGTCCTACTCGGTCGGCAGTCACTCAGCGAATGAGGTTCAAAACAAAGGGATATGAGGACAAAATGGATAACAACTACCTTCATGCACCATCTGGGACATTTGATGAAGCTGTATGTGAACTATAAATAGTACTGCACATATTTGAACGTTAATCCCTCTGCTTATTTCTTATCTATCGGAACTCACCTTCAAAAACGAACAACAGACTCTGAAAATTTCATAGCAATGGAACAAAGTTCCCAATTGCAGGGACATGTTAAAAGCATTCGGATTGCTTTCCTATCAAGAAAATGTTTTCTTCAGCTCCACAATCCGTACATAAACTATTATAACAATATTTTATGAGTGCAATTCCGTGCATGTGTGAGAAGGCAAAATGAAAAAGGCCAGTTCACGATTTGCTGCTAACGTCAAATTCCTTAACCCGCCCCTTGTTTTACCCGTCCGCTCTCGAAAACAATCAACCAAAACATGTCGATTGATATGATCACAAACTCAAATACTAGCAAGTTATGAGACAGGCGTAGACGACCAAACTTTTAGTCTGTCATTGATCTTTATATTGGCAATGTGTATTTCTTATTTCATTTACTCTCACGGTAATGTTAGACAAAGCGGCTATGATGACAAACATGATTCATAATTTAAAAAAAACGAGGAAGTGTAAGAGACAGCAAATTTTACATTGCAGTACCGGTGCGCTATAGGCGTGGTGAACAAAGAAGAGAGGAAAAATAAGCACACTCAATCGCAACTGTGGTGCCATATTTGCCGCTCAACATCTTCTTATTCAGCATTTCAAGCTTAGTGCTTTCACATTTAGCTTATTGCTTGCACTCAACTTAGTGTTCTAGATGCACTTCCACAGTTGTTAATTGAGAGCTTTCGATGACAAGTACCATTTTTGCATTAGTATGATTGTGTGGCAAGTACAATCATACGCTATGCCCAGGGAGTCGAGAAATTTTCCCTAACGAAAAATTCCTAGACAAGACCGAGAATCGAACCCAGCCACCTCCAGCATGGTATTGCTTTGTAGCTGCGCCTTTACCGACTGAGCTAAGGGAGGACCCGCCGCTCAACATAGAAGGATTATTTATCGTTGAGTACAGCTCTGAAACATATTTTTTCATTGCATATGATAGTGCCAGATGATGGATAATATAATCATAAGCATAGATACACTTCGAATGACTGGAAAAACTTGAAATTAATAGTGATTTCAGATCATCTAAATATGAAATAAATTTTTACTAAATGTTCAACATCATATTCTGGCAACAAGCCCAGCTGTGAGAGAGAGAGCTGATAAAGACATTTTCTCCGGTACATGCGATCAAATGCAAAATACGCAAAGGCAAAATTTTAGCGAACTTCTTCAGCAGGTAGATAACTGATGGTTTTCTAGACGATGTATTTAAAATCTTCTAAACGACAGTAATTAACTAGAAAATAAGAAGAATGATTAGTAATTTTCATTTAATTCCAACTACCTTTATTGCTTATCTTGACATTTCGTATTTCGTCTACAATGTGCAGACTTCTTCAATGTCGTGTACTAATACTCGAATTAAATGGAAATTAATAATCATTCTACTTATTTTCTAGTTACAGGTATTCCACTAGACAGTAATTAGTTGGCAATCAATCATGATTTATGCATCGGGTCATTTGCCTGACAGATAGAGTTCTTTGTTTCAATAAATAAAAAAAAAAAAAAAAAAGAAAGTGAGATTTTTGCACTTTTCCTCACAAACAGAAAAAAACAGAGACCACTGATTAGGTAGTTTCCCACCCAAGGTTATATAGTTATGAGATATGATTAGACGATTTAGAATCTATACATATAAAAATGGATTTCTGCCTGTCTGTCTGTCTGTCTATCTGTCTGTCTGTCTGAACCTAATAGGCTCGAAGACTACTGAGCCGATCAGCGTGAAAATTTGTATGGGTTTTTGGGGCCGGGGATGGTTCTTAAGATAGTAAGAGACCCCTCCCTCCTCTGAAAGGGGGGCCTCCTATACAAATGAAACAGAAGTTTCTTCATATCTCAAGAACTAATCAAGCAAATGGAACCAAATTTGGCATGTGGGGTTTTCTGGTGCCGAAGAATGTTTCTATGGTGGTTTGAGACCCCTCTCCTCTTCTAGAAGGGGTGCTGTCATACAAATAAAACTGAAATTTCTTCATAGCTCTAGATCTAACAAAGCAAATGGAACCAAATTTGGCTTGCGGGGATTTTAAAGGCAATAAATGTTTCTACAGTAGTTCGAGACCCCTCTTCTCTCTCTGGTGGGGGGGGGGGGCTCCCATACAAATGAAACACAAGTTTCTGCATAACTCTAGAACTAATCAAGTAAATGGAACCAAATTTGACAGGTAGAGGTTTTTGAAGGCAAGAAATGTTTCTAAGGTGACTCGAGACCCCTCCGCCCTCTGAAAAAGGGGGGCTCTCATACAAATGAAACACAAATTTGTGCATAACTCGAGAACTAATCAAGCATATGGAACCAAATTTGGCATGTGGAGGTTTTTGGAGAAGAGAAAAGTTTTTATGGAAGTTTGAGACTCCTCCACCATCTGGAAGGGGTAGCGAGGGGGGTCTCCATAAAAATGCAACACAAATTTCTGAATAACTCGAGAACTAATCAAGTTAATGGAACCACATTTGGCAGGTGGAGGTTTTTGAAGGCAAGAAATGTTTCTAAGTTGACTCGAGCCCCTCCCTTCTCTGAAAAGAGGACTCATATACAAATGAAACACAAATTTCTGAATAACTCGAGAACTTATCAAGTAAATGGAACCAAATTTGGCATGTGGAGGTTTTCAAAGGCAAGAAATGTTTCTATTGTGGTTTGAGATCCCTCCGCCTTCTGGAAGGGAAGGCTCCCATACAAATCAAAAACAAATTTCTACCAAAAATGAGAATTATCCAGGTTACTTAAACACAAAACGTGTATTTCTCGGGTAAGAAGCATGTTTTGATAGAAGTTTGAACCCCTGCTTATTCAAGAAAAAAAACTCAGCTCGGAAAAAAAAACCCTAAACGTGCCAGTTATACTAAATTTTCCTTCATTTAGTAGCAAGCGTAGCAGCGCACGCACCGGGTTCAGCTAGTTCAAAATAATGTTATAAATGTTATAAACCATACTTTACATTCCCGCCTATCCTCCCATTCGTTAAATTGTTATTCCTATTAACCTCGAGAAGACTGTGAGTAATCGGTTCTACCTAGCTTACTTTAGTTCTAAAAAAAACCTGTTTTCTATAATAATGAAAACTTGGCTATGTAAAATTGATTTGATTGAGCCTGCTCTAATAAAAAAATTTAAAAAAAACATACATGAAACATAAATAAGTCAAATCTGAGTTAAAGTGTATGGTAATAGTACTATTGGTATCTGGAATGAGTTCATTTCACTGATATTGCCAATTTAAGGTTCAACTGAACTGTCGTCATAAACATTTACGTTTGAATCAACGATCAAAATATATACTCTCGTATAGTGCTTCCTCCGTCTTTAACAATACAAATAATCTTCTAATTTTTGTCGAACATCTTAACGAAATCCCCTGTAAAGAGATTCTGAGTGGGTTGAGTTATTTCCTTTTAATTCCGTTATGATTGCTTGTTTGCTATTACTTGCAGACTTTCTTAGTTCCACGCACTCAGACACCTCCACAGTCCTTCTAAGAATTAATAAATACAACAGATAACACGACAGATAAAAAAAATCTCCATCTGACTACAGCATTGCCTGGTTTCACTCCGTTGGAATGAGGAGTTATGTTATTGCCTGCCATCCAAACCCATGTCGACATGGTTCGATAAATTCAACACAACTGTATCCCATCCAAAACGTTAAGTTGCTTTTGTTTCCCTTGCAACAGTCAATCGAACAAAGCATTTCTGTTGAAAAATAATTATTAACTTTCCCCACGGCTTCTTTTCGGGAAACTCAAACAAACAAATTACTTCAAAACCAGCTCTGTCAGTCATAAATTCAATGTCTCATTTCCACTCAGCATAACTGAGAAACGTTGCAATGTGATTCAGAACTGCCTGTGCCACCCGGACGCCAATGTATATTTTCCTTTCAACTTGCCAAGTGTACGTTGGTGGTAATCTCCTCCCGCGCGCACGCGGTGATTAACATCTCATCAGCGCGGTTTTAGCTCCGGATGGAGTGATGAATTATAGCGCCGTTCAACCTTTGGCAACGACGGTGAGGATGGCGACGTGTAGATGGCAACGTCCGAACAACGAGATGGGTGTTTACAGTTGCTTTGACTGCAGAAATAATAATCCGTACGTAATTTGACTCCCACTGCCCTTCACATATACAAACACGCTAGAACTACTGATTGGGTGTTGCCAGGGATTTAAAAGCTGTGCGTCGTGAGAAATGGCGTGTGGCCTCTCGGTGAGCGTAGGTCGAAAATCGGAAGCGGCATTTCCCATGAACGGGGCGAATGGAGGGAGCCGATGGGATCACGTGTTTACGCATTTGGCGTTAGAATTGCCGGATCTAGGCGGACGAAATGTATTTACCATGGTGCAAATTTAGATGTTCGTTCCCATCGATGCCGAGCCGATGGATTTGAATGAAAAATTTGAATAAACATTAGACGACTTGAGTTTTTTTTTAACGGAATATGAGGTTTGTGTATGAACATTTAAAGAATAGACAATGATAAATCACGCCGCAATAAACATGCAACAAGAATCGAAATTCAATTACGGCATAGACGAGCGACGCAAACATTCTGCCTGAATCAGGTCAAATGTCGAACGATTCGGTGGTAAGAAAGCAAAGCATCGCTTGACATCGTTTGTAGATTTTCGCATTGAATGGCGGAAATGATTGCAATTTATTAGGCACTAATTCGAAGCGAAATAAGCTTCCGATGTGTGCATGCAAGACGTATGGAAGCCGCGCCAGAAAGAGGTGTGCGGTTCCATTGCGGTAAATGGGATTTCGTTTCCTGTTTGCCGTGCATTGCATCGTTTGCCACGTGGAACGGTGAAGGTGCCTGCTTTCTTACAGACAACCGGAAGTGAAAGGTAAATCTGGGGTGGCACACCAGGAACGACGATTGCAAGAAAGTTGCTCTCCGGCTTGCAACAATAATTTATCTCCAACCCGCAAGCAGTTTATTTGACCTGACGTCGTCGTTGTCGGCGGCGTCGTGGCTTCTGGAAGCGGGTGGTATTTCTACAGTGGGGTGCCTTTCGTTCTTATGAGTGTACTGAAGGTTGATTATTTCGCTTCGGAGCGCCATTCTTACTAAAGCGTGCATTTCGTTACATTTTAACGGGTTTGATTGTTTCTTTCTTTCATTAGCTTCGTTTTTGAGCAACTATTGCTGTTGCTCCCAGTAACTCGTGCATTTCGGGATTCATTCGCTTTCTCTAAATTCTATCTGCATTCCATCGTAGATCATAAACATCATCTACTACGAGAGTATAATCCATATTTCATGACCATAGAGGACAACTGGTCAAATCAATGTTTTGTAGATAGTCAACTTTGTATTGCGGCGAACTCTGTTAGTTCATAACGTCCTTAGGAGCCGAGTAGGCATGGTTTTCTGCTATAATGTGTCGTTGTATCTCTTTGCTGTAGTCATTGTTGGTGGTCAATCATGAGCCCAGAAATACAAATTCGTTAACAACATCAATTTCATCCCCTTAGATTTTAACTCGATATGATGTGAGGTATGATGTATGATATGTACTACCACCCATTGTAGCACGGAAACTAAGTCCAACCTGTTTGACTTGATCAAGCTTTAATAACCACTGATTATCCTAATCATGCCATTGCACTGTGGGCAAAAACGAGTCAAAAAACGGATCTTTTATGGCCGCTAGTTTCAGTCCCTTAGGATGAGCATTTCCAGTGTGAAAAATCACGAAAAATCGATTGGAAATGGTTTCAGCCAACGCACGACACGGGAAGTTCTCCCCATGATTGAGGTATAACGTCATATGTCATTTAGTTTTATGCATTGATGTCACCAATCAAAACCCTCATTTGCGCTGTACTTATGTAAAATTATTCGAAAAATCGGATGAAGATCATTCTGCTTTGATTTGACCTTTGGAAGTGGTCCATTTTACCTCAATTTCACTCATACTTGAGAAAACTTATATAACATACGGTTTTGAGTATTGGACCCATCACTATTAACCTCATTTGCACTGTACTTATGTAAAATTGACCACAGAATCAGATGAAGATTATACTGCTTTGGTTAGATCTTCGGAAGTGGTCCGATTTACCCGAATTCCTCTCGTACTCTCATACTCTCAAACTAACCCAACACAAAAAAAAAGCAAAAACTGAGTAGTAGTTCCCACGCTAGTTACTCACGACCAGAAATTCAAATTATCGCTCATGGCTCGTATAAGCCACGTATCGCTCAAACAGCTTTTCGCTGAGCAGACCATCGACAATATTATCGGCTCTCATTGATCGCTGATAATTTATTATCCTCTCCCATCCAAGCAGGAAAATATCGCTCCTTCAAGATCGGTGAGAACACTTTATCATCTCCCAACATTTAGAAGGTTCCACAGCTTGTAACACCTGTTCGTGTAGCTCATAGCAGAAATTCAAACGGCAACGGCTGTTTTGGTGTTAGTAAAAGGCGCAAAACTGGGTTCTTGAGAAGAGTGAACATTCATTATTGCCTGAAAAGGAACGAAATTATCGGCTCTCTTTATAGAGTGAAACGATATTACCCTTGATATCACCATCGTTGCTTTTATCACGAGAATTACTTTGCTTGATCAAATATCTCTCGCTCTTTGTGTCGATCTAGTCTTTCTCAGCAAGGACGAAAAGGAACATTTTTCTTCTCAGATCGGCGAAAATTTCAATCCCTGCTCACGACTGAGTAGAAGAAATTCTCGTTCTGTGTTAGAGCTCACGGCCGTGTGTTTTCTTGATTGTCAAATTCCTGGAGTGAAAAAATTAGTCACCATTTTCTTGTATTCGAAAATTAAGAAAGCAAAATGCTGACGAATAAAAATCTTTCAGATGCGTATCTGAATTCCAAGAGGGGTAAGGAACGTGTAGTTCTTATTATATCTGCAACAATTGATAAAAATGACGAAGAAGTACAGGAAATCGTTAAAACCTAGATGAAACAATTTATGCGCCGTTGGATTCGCTGCCGTAGCTGAGCTAGATTCATGGAAAGGAAACCGGAGTGGCTCGATTGCGATTTCATGGTGAGTATATTATTCAACTGGTATTGGTAAGGAGCGCCACTTTAAGCTCAATTGATAAGGATGTAGCTATACCCACTTGCAAATTGTAGATGTCTCCACCATACGTAAACAATGGGACCGTCCATTAATGGGACAACTACTGTTTAGCATAGCGTTCGCCATAGCCGTACAGTGTTTCATAAAATGATTAACTCTCTGTCTGTTTTTGTGGTCAATGTGACTTCAGCAACTTTGACACGCTACATCTTTGTAGTATCTGAACCGATTTTGGATTTTATTTCGTGAGATGATAGAGGCACTCTCAAACTTAAACTTGAGAATAAGTTGGTTTTGAATAACTTGAAAATAATGGTGACATAATAATTTTCTTGAAAGTATCTTTAAAACTAATAATAGGCTAGCACAAGCTAGAGGCAATTTTTTATACTTCTGCATTGTACGGTAAAACTCTTACATTCTAAAAGTATGGTTCTAAAAATCGTTGGACAGACAAAGGGTTGAGATATTACATAACTGTGTGTGTGTGCTGTACATATCATAAGCCTTATGCCATTCTAATCATACAAAATTGCAAAACAGGTTGCTGATCAATCAACTCCATTTCATCAGGCTGGCTCTTCAAATATACTTCGTGCTACAGAGCAGTGCGAAAGAAGCTGCAGTTGACGAAAACGTCTGCCATTTCAGAACCTTTCAGAAAGCGTCAAGGACAGGAGAAGTAGGCATCTATCTAAAGAGCCACTCGAAAGGCTTTTGCGATCGGCGGAAAAGCTGCTTACCACAATTCTTCCTCAGCCACAGCGAAGCTTCTAAAATATCTCAGAACGAAAGGTGACAAGTGGGCTTCTGATATGTTACAGAACCTTAAGCAAACCGAAAAACTTCACGAGCCTTCAGCAGAAATGTCTCTAATGTTGAAAACGCGGCTTAGCCTCAGTAAACGGAAGTACCAGGTGTTCGATATCTCTTGGAGAACAGTGATTCTGTGCTCAAAAGTTTTTGAGCACTAGCACAACGGGGACACTGTCACAATCAAGTTCTTTTTACGCCTTCCCTTTACTAATTTCGAGCGCAATTAAACAATTTGGCACGCAGAAGTGAATTTAGAACACCTTTATTGCACACTACTTCAACTATAACACTACTTTTATTTCAGAAAACTACTATTCTAATGGAACTAAATTTATTCTATTCACATATTTACTTTCGTCCTTTGTTTTGAATTTCACTGTTCGGTGTATTGGATGATGGTGACGTTGAGAAACTGATGATCGTTTAATGATGACGGCTCGCCTTTTATAGAGGGTTCCTCCATTTTGCTAGGTTGCCTGGATAGAGTGAGACCGACAAATCTCTTTTCCACGGGACGCCATAATCGATGAAACGGCAATGATCGGTGCTGTCGGTCGATGCGAGTTGAAACATAGGTGGCACGTAGATAACCTTTTCGTGATGCACGAACATGCTGGCCCCTTCAGAAATCATATTTCTGACAGTAGAATCGATGATCGCTCAATCTGTTACGCAGTCAGTTGATGCTCCCTCTCGATGATGTTGATGATTACCCGATGACGTGTGTTGAATCGTCGATATCACTCAATGACGTTGATGTTGTTTATAACCATCAGGAAAGTTAGCAGCACATTCGGACGACGAGAAAAGAAGCAAAAATTAAGACCCGGTAGCGGGTTACAGCTTAATAAATATTATTGGACAGGTTCTTACCTTGTCCTTTACAAATTAGGACCTTGTATTAATTTCGTTTTAGATCATCCAAACTGGATCCGGCCGGCGCAGGATAGAGTTTACTTGGATCACAGAGCTGTGTGGAATTTGTGCCATTTTTGTTTGTGGTTGTTGAGGTTTCATTATTCGCTGTTGGTACATAATCGTTGCTCTCGTTGACGTTGTTTTGCGTGGGCGGTATTGGCAGCAGGCAAATTTTCGCCACCGGACGAGTATACCGGCCAGTTGATGTTTGTACAGTGACCACCCTGATAACACCATCAAGTCCTGGGTGTAAATCGACAATCCTAGCGGTCTGCCATGTCATTGGAGGTGCGTTTTCGTCCTTTAGAAGCACTAGTTGATTTCGCTGGATGTTAATTGGATGATTGTACCATTTTGACCGAGCCTGCAGTGTCGACAAATACTCGGAATGCCATCGTTTCCAGATGATTTGGAACAACCTTTGTGTTTGCTGCCACTGTCGTAAGCGGTTGAACGAAATTCCAGTTATGTCAGTGTCCGGAACAGTTTTCAAGGCGGAACCAACGAGGAAATGGCCAGGCGTAAGTGGTTCGAAATCAGACGAATCGTCGCTGAGGGGAACGAGGGGTCGTGAATTAAGGCAGCATTCAATTTGAACCAATAGTGTTTCCATATCGTCCTGAGCTAGGGAGTGTGTGCCGAGTACACGAATGAAGTGTTTTTGAGCCGAACGAATGGCAGCTTCCCACAGGCCACCGAAATGCGATGCTTTAGGCGGATTGAAGTGCCAACGAATCCCCTTCTCGGTACATTCTCGACTCACTGATTGCTGATATTCGTTGCTGCGGACTAGTTTCCGCAGTTCGTTTGCAGCTCCGATGAAATTGCGACCGTTGTCGCTGTAGATATCGCTGCATAATCCACGACGAGAGACAAAACGTCTTAGTGCTTGAAGAAACTTGACTGTGCTCAGATCGACGACGAGTTCAAGGTGCACAGCGCGGGTGGAGAAACATACAAAAACTGATACGTAGGCCTTTCGTGGTGCTGCTCGACGATGTATTGGCTGTAGCAAGATCGGCCCCCAGTAATCGACACCGGTTACTGAAAACGGTCGTGTCGCGGTGACTCGTGACGCTGGTAACTCAGCCATGAATTGTTCCAGTAATTTGGGGCGAGCCTTGACACAAGCGATGCAGTTATGTACGATGGATCTGGCAAGTTTTCTGGCCCCTATGATCCAATATCGCAGACGTAGAATGGTGATAAGAAGCTGTGGTGCCGCATGCAGGTGTTTTTCGTGATACGAACGTACTAAAAGCAACGAGAGAGCGTGACACGAAGGCAGAACAATCTGGTGCTTGCTGTCATACGGCTGCTGCGCTTGATTTAGACGACCTCCAATCCGAATTAGTTGATCAGCGGATAAGAACGGATGGAACCAACGTAGGCGGGATTTCGACGACACGGGCATTGAATCTTTGAGATGCTTCCACTCTTCTGCGAAGGATTGTTGTTGAATTAGCCGAATGATGATTGCTTCTGCAGCGTTCTTTTCGTCCGTCGTGACATAGCTTGTTGTGAGGTTGGAAATTGAAGTTCTACGACAAAACTGGATGAACCGACGACAATATGCAGTTACACGAAGCATTTGGTCGTAGTCGGAGAATTTGGCCACGTACAAGTCGATGAACGATGGTTCTGTTGATGCTGGACAGACGAGTGTTGATCGCTTGCCTGCTTCCTGAAGTATCTCGCTGTTTGATTCGTTGTGAGATTGGTCTATTGGCCAGGAGGGTTGGTCTAGCTGAAGCCACGTCGGTCCTTGCCACCAGAGTTGGTTCTTGATAAGGTTTTCTGCCAGAATTCCTCGGGATAGACAGTCTGCAGGATTTTCTTGTCCGGAGACGTGATACCAGGAACAGTTTTGCGTAGCTAACTGGATTTTGGAGACACGATTAGCTACGAAGGTGGTCCACGTTGACGGTGTAGCTTTAAGCCAGCAGATGACCGTAGTAGAGTCAACCCAGAAGAAAGTTTCACCGGGAAGTTCGAGAGATGCGATCACCTTTTGATAAAGTTCGGCGGCGAGAAGTGCTCCACACAGTTCCAGACGAGGAATACTCTGCTGTTTTAAGGGCGCTACTTTGGATTTTGCTGTCAAAAGGGCTACTTTAACTGTTCCAGAAGCGCTTGCCGATCTCGTGTAGCAGCACGCACCGTATGCGTGCTGAGAAGCATCCGAGAAGAAGTGATACTGAACGCTTGACGGATTCGAAGAGAGGACGTAGCGCTCAATACGAAGGTCGTTGAGAAGAGATAGCTGAAAGCGGTAATTATGCCAACGTTCCCTCATTGATGTTGGAAGTTCTTGGTCCCAGCTCCAAATCTTACCGTCATCGTCCTTTAGCATCCAGAGTTCTTGCATAAAGAGTTTAGCGGAGATTATGACCGGTCCCAATAGACCAAGTGGGTCAAAGAGGCGAGCAATTTGAGACAATGCGATTCGTTTGGTAAGTAGATGATCGAACATATTTGCCTGTGTCTCAATGCAGTATTTTAGCAGGTCCGGTGCGGGTTCCCAATGAAGCCCCAACGATTTGATGGATTGATCACGATCCAGGTCAATGGACGCTTTGAGCGCTCGATTTTCTGGTGCGAGTCCATCCAAAACAGCTTCTTCGCTGGATACCCACTTTCGAAGTTCAAATCCGCCCTTGATTAGGAGTGCTTCTAACATTTGACGGATCCGAGTTGCATCTTTGACGTTATTTGCTCCCGAGAAAAGGTCATCTACGTAAAAGTCCTTGCGTAAAATCTCAGCTGCCTCAGGAAAATTTTCTTGCTCGTCATCTGCCAGTTGCGAAAGAACTCGAGTGGCGAGGAAAGGTGCACTCGCGGTGCCATAGGTAACTGTTAGGAGCTCGTAAGTACTCAGTGGCAATTCCGGTGATGGCCTCCAAACGATTCGCTGAAGCGGAGTATCACTCTCGTCTACGAGAATTTGCCGATACATCTGCTTGGCATCGGCGATAATCATGACTCGACGAATTCTGGAACGCATGATGATCGAACGGATATCTTGCTGGACAGTTGGACCTACCATGAGTGCGTCGTTGAGAGAAAGTCCTTGCAAGGTCTTGCAAGATGCATCAAAAACTACTCGCAGCTTCGTGGTAGTGCTCTCTTCTCGAACCACAGCGTGGTGAGGCATGTGATAACACGGAGTTGGAGGTGATTGATAGTCAAACACTTGCTTCATATGACCCAATGCGAGATACTCATCCATGAAAGCACGATATTGTTGGGCAAGGTCCGCACTACGACCAAGACGACCTTCCAGCATTCGAAATCTGCGAACAGCAGTGCGACGGTTGTCGCCGAGTTGCTTGATGATTTCATCCTTCAAAGGCAATCTGACGATGTACCTTCCTTCAGAGTTCCGCCTGACCGTGCGTCGAAAATGCTCTTCGCAGGCAGCTTCTTCGACGGAGTACGCTGTCGATGTGCTGTCTTCCTCGATTTTCCAGAACCTTTCCACTAGATGATGGATATCTGCGACGGTAGCTACATTAGCGACGACGAGAGCGGTAGACGGATTTGTTGTTGATTTCCCTACTACTACCCAACCAAAGACGGAGTTGACCAGTTCTGGGAGATTGTCGCCAAGCGGGATTCTTCCCGGAACCTTAAACACGTCGAAAAAGATTTCGGCCCCAATAATAATGTCGACGGGATTAATACTGTCGAACGATGGGTCTGCTAGCTGAATGCTGAGTGGTATGTTCCAAGTTGAAGTATCGACAGATGTAGCTGGTAAATCAATCGTAACTTTGGGCAAAACTAGGAATTCGACGTTGGTGGAGTACTCGCCAACTCGAGAACGTATTGTGGAAGAGAATTTTAGTTTAGCCTTTGTTGATGCCTGACCAATTCCAGTGATCGGTAGGTAAATCCTTTTCCTTTGGGCTTTAATGCGTTGCGAAAAGTGTTCAGAGATGAAGCAGCATTCGCTGCCAGAGTCCAAAAGTGCACGAGCTAGGTGTTCGACTCCGTTGTCGTCGACCAAGATGATGACAGCGGTAGCAAGTAGAACTCTTTTCTGTTTTTGACCACCGGAAGCGCAACTGATCGACTCGACGACCGTAGCCGATGCAGATGTGGTCGGAGGTTCGAATACTGGAGTAGGAGTTGCCGGTTGCTGTTGCTGGGAAATAACAGGCTTCGAATTTGAAGACGAAGAGGAATTCTTCAAGCAGAGTTGAGTGTGATGACGTCCTTGACACTTTCGGCAGTTGGTAGATGATAAACAATCCCTAGAATGGTGTCCCTTTCGCAAACAGTTACGGCAAAGTTGGTGACGACGTACCTCTTTTTCTTTTTCTTCCATTGATAATTGCGAAAACTTTCCACATAAATACAATGGGTGATGCTCAAAGCAGACAACACACTTGCGAAGATTTACCGAATTAGCTCCATGGCTCGAAACGGATCTTTGAACTGGCTTCTTCTGAACAACCGACGGTTGAACTTCGTTGGACTTCGTTTGGATACATTGCAGTACCGTCACTCTCCGCTGGATAAATGACGTCAGCTCCTTGAAGGTGATTGCTTGCTTGGTCGATGAGAACTCCTCCCAATCACGCCTTGTTGTTGGATCGAGACGAGTACTGAGCATCCGGATAAGCAAGATATCCCAGTACTCCGTACGTTCACCCAACTGCTGTAATACCTTGACATTTGCCTCGAATTTCTCAACTAAACTGTGAAGTTCATTTGGTGATTCTCTTTTGATTGAAACGAAGTCGAAGAGGGCATCAACATACGTTTGCTTCAGACGAACAGGATTCTGGAAGTGTTCCAGTAGAAGGTTCCATGCCACAGAGTAGTTATTGGCGCATATAGGGATTGTTTGGATGAGCTGCAAGGCTGCATTCGACAACGACGATCGCAAGTAATAAAATTTTTGTATGTTGGAAAGACTGACAGACGAGTGAACCAACGACACAAATAAATCATGAAAGTTGAGCCAGTGTTCCAGCTTTCCATCGAAGATTGGGAGTTTAACGTCCGGCAAACGCACCTGCGATGCCGACGAAGGGAATTGCGCTTCTAATTGATGTGCACATGGGTGAGTTGGTGTGATCGGAGTTTTATTGTAAGCTAGTAAGGAGCCCTTTGACGTAATAGTACATGGACTCCAGTTTAGTTCGCTCTTTAAGATGAACGTCGAATTCAGCTTCGTCTAGGGTTTCCAGCTCGACTTGGACTGTGTTGTAGTCCGACCACAATTTGATCAGGTTCTCTAGGCGGACAGGCACCTCGTGGCCCTGCGTCTCTTCGTTGAATCCATCCACGAACGTTTTAATTAGGGTGAGTGACGTAATTAAGCTCTTTTGTCGCAGTTTAAGAGTCTTGATTCGGCGGTCGGTCGACATTGTACCGATTAGTATCTCAGCAGTAGCGTTGGTGAAATCCAGAAAATTGAGAACAGCAGAGTACGTGGATGGTGAGCCGGGTCTGAAAAGCGAAAGACCGCGTAGCTCAAACGGAAAATAATAAAAGAAGAAACGCTAATTACCTTGTTAAAGGCAATTCGTGCCTTGTAATTGTCTCAAAGTAGCAGGAACGATGGCGGAATCGCATAATATAAACTTTTGTCAGCTGGTTGGATATGGCGGATCCGCCTTGATCGATCGTTTTTGCGATGGCGAAATGGTGGTTCGTATCACTACGGGAAGGTTCCAGAACGGACGGAGTTTCGACGACCGATCCGGTTCGAAGGACCAAATGTTCGATATCTCTTGGAGAACAGTTACTCTGTGCTCAAAAGTTTTTGAGCACTAGCACAACGGGGGGACACTGTCACAATCAAGTTCTTTTTACGCCTTCCCTTTACTAATTTCGAGCGCAATTAAACAATTTGGCACGCAGAAGTGAATTTAGAACACCTTTATTGCACACTACTTCAACTATAATACCATTTTTATTTCAGAAAAACTACTATTCTAATGGAACTAAATTTATTCTATTCACATATTTACTTTCGTCCTTTGTTTTGAATTTCACTGTTCGGTGTATTGGATGATGGTGACGTTGAGAAACTGATGATCGTTTAATGATGACGGCTCGCCTTTTATAGAGGGTTCCTCCATTTTGCTAGGTTGCCTGGATAGAGTGAGACCGACAAATCTCTTTTCCACGGGACGCCATAATCGATGAAACGGCAATGATCGGTGCTGTCGGTCGATGCGAGTTGTGTGAGCTACGTTGTTAGGGGCGAATCATTGAGCTTGGGACCGATGTGCTAGTACTGACTGAGCCAAGAAAAATATCGTATTTGTTCGGGACCTACTGGTCTTAGAGTTAGTCTATGGTTGTACGTTTTATGTCTGTCCCAGGCATAAAGGGAACAATGTAAAAATTATATTGTAAATGAAATTTTCGGATATTATTCAATGAAAAAAAGAGGTTTACAGCGGAAACTAAAACAAAAGTTTGGTTTTATTATTAAAAATTAGATTGGAATTGGAAAACATACTAACCAAAAATCTAGCGGGAAGTAACCGGACACCGGTGGCGCCTTAATTACCCAGAAAACAGCTGCTTTGCGGAGCATTGCAGGTCACAACGATCAAACGCGTTGGATCAAAAGAACAACCCTGATCAAAAAATTACCTTAAGCGAACGATATGACAAATCCTCCAACCATATCACTAACGGTTTGGATGATACCCCAAATAGGTCGTTAAGAAAAATAACCATACGAAATTTACTAGGGAAGTCTTGCAGTGTTGCGAGATTTAATTTTACATTACGACTAAATGCGATAGAGCATCGAAATCGTGTAATATGTGACATGTTTTGCAGAGTCCTTTATGTGCATTGGTTGTCGTGTAATATTTATGTTTTTGATATGTGATTATTACTTTCACGCAACTAATAAGTTTGTTCTTATGTAATTTGAAGAGCGATGTAATATGACATCAAGTGGATGTTATTTCGCATCGTATTTTTTTGATTTCATCAGTTTTTAATACGTTACACACTTAGAAAATTTTACAGTATTCGATAATTATTTACCGAACTTTCAACAGCTGAACGTTCGGTAATCTGTTCGGTAATTAAATCAATTACCGAACGTTCGATACTCAAATTTTTTGATGAACTGTCAAAAACTACCGTACAGTTCGGTAATTTGTGTAGTCTGGTACCGAACCGTTTCGGTATTTTGTTTTTGTTTGTATCGTTAAACACCAAAATATTTGGATGTTATTGGTTAATTGAATATATTAAACAAAACTATATTTGTTGTTATTCCGACCGGGACTGTGAGGTCTTTCCAGCATATGGCGCAGTCAACGAAATACTACGAACGATGCGTGTCGACTGCATCGGATGCTGGTCAGTGAAGTTGTGTTCTACCTGTAGATGGATACAATGCTGCAAATATATTTTGCATGTGTATCATTTAGAATAATAATCCCTTTTTACATTGAACCTATTGATTGTTTAGCGTGTAATCAGCACATTTGAAATATTTATAGCTAGCCGGATGAAAGCTCTAATTAACGCTGGTTTATTTTCTACATACATACATGGAATAATTAAAATTAATCAATATCCAAACCACCTTCTGGACAACCGATCACTGGAACCACGAGGCTTCATAGAAAATGGCTGACAGTTTGACAGTTAATAATACTTTACCGGGCTTCGGTTATTCAGAGTTCGTTTTACGTTTTGTTCGGTAAAGTTCTTACCGTATTCAGTGATTGTTTGTCTTTACCGTATGGATTGTATTTTTTTCTACCGTATTCGGTAAATAAAATTCAACATTACAGATCGTTCGGTAAATCGTGTTTTCGGCAAAATTACGGTAAAATTTTTTATGTTTACCAAAAAACCGGTAAGATGTTATGTTTACCGAAATGTTTCGTCAATTTTTTTACCGAACAGCAAAATCGAATTTAAGTGTGTAGCATCAATTAAGTTGATGCATATTACATTTCTTTTTGCTGTGTAGGTTGTCATTGTAGGTCCCATTTGACTACTGTAACAGGTCGGCTGAAGTGTTTCGTACTTGGATTCCACATGTTTCAACCGGTAGGACAAATCATAGTGCAAAACACTTTATGGTAACATTTATATTATTTTGAGTGTAGCCGTGGTAACAGCAGCGGGTGGATAAAAATGAAGAAAACGAATTTTTGTTTTGGCTCATGAAGTACTAGCACATCTGTCCCATGCTCGGTCCCAAGCTTAATGATTCGCCCTTAAGACCGTAACTCACACCAATACACCTTCAAATATTCTGTCAAAATAACATAGCGAATCAAAACAAAGATACTTGTACCAAAAGGTACTGAAAAGCGAAAGAGTGCATGGCAAGGTGCAGACTGCAAGGTGTACTTCGGAACTAAGGGTTCTACAACAGTGAACCAATTTCAAATCGCTAGTTGCACATTGATTGTTGGTAACAGCATACCAGGGGGTAAGTCTCTCGGCTACCATGTGTTAACTCCCAAAACATAATCACATAACACACTTCAAACACACTCGCAACCACATGAAAGATAAATTATGTTTTCGCAACACTTACACGAGTCGATTGTTTGTTTTTTCACTGTTTTGTTTCCCTTTCGCTTGCACTGATATGATTTAGATGATGCATAAGTATGTGTGTATTAAACGATAAAAAGGTCCATGGTTGCCAATAAGCATAAATTTTCGATTGAAGATGAGTTGAAACACAGATCTGTTGTATTGACAGATAAGTTGAAACACAGCAACACCTTCCGCCACCCCCAAACACCCCCAAACACCGTTGTAATCGTTGTACCGACAATTAAATCTTGGTCAAGACGACTATTGCATATAATGGTTACAATAACTATGAAATTCGATAAAGATTTTTCATTAGGGCCTAACTGAAAAACGTAAACAATTGCTTCTTCCTTGAATTTGTCGTCTTTAAAAACTTGCCTCATTAATCTACAACAAAAAAATACAAAACCTTTAACCATAAAATCCCCTTTTTTTTCAAAAACCACCAACCCCCCCATATTAAAATACTATCAAATCCTCTCTTTACCACAGCCATTTCGAAGAACTTGGGTCCTTCTATTCGATAGAATTGGAAGCTTACATGGGTAGACTTTGTATTACGAGTAATTTACGGAGGAATGGGAGATGCCGAGGGCTGAAAATCTCGATAATCAAGGAACTAAAAACTAAAACTATTTACGGAAGGAGCAATTGTTTCCCTGATAAAAAAAATTATCCTAAACGAACGATATCACAAATCCTCCAACCATTTCTTTAATGGTTTGGATGATACCTCATATAGGTGGTTGAGAAAAATAACCGTACGAAATTTATTAGGGTTACGTTTGTCAGTTAGGCCCTAATGAAAAATCATTGTCAAAATGGTCGAATTCGCAACGTTCGAGACATTCTTGACTATGGTCATGATATCAATGACTATTCCGACATCATAGTATATGTTGAATCAACTATTTTTATGGTCGATTTGACCATGATCATAGTTGGTTCAAAATTACTTTACCGCCATAGTCATCCTACACAGAGAGGAATTTGGTAGTCAATTTTACCATCATTGGGGGTTAGGATGACTATTGCAGTATAGTGATTTTGAACCGACTATGATCATGGTCAAAACGACCATTAAAAATAGTTGATCCAACATTTGCCATAATGTCGGAATAGTCCTTGTTACCATGATCATAGTCAAAAATGCCATGAACGTGGTGAATTCGACCATTTTCATGGTTATTGTAACTATTACATGCGATAGTCATCCTGACCATGGTTTAATTGTCGGTACAACGATGAAATTTTTCGCAGAGTACAATAATGGTAAAATAGACTATTAAATTTGTCTCTGTGTGTACTTTCGTCGTTTTGAATATTTGCTCACGAATTCTGTTATATACTGACGAATCGCGAAAAGAATCTGTTATACACTGACATCGAATCTTTTCAAATGTTGATCAAGACTTATTATTATTTATTTAATGTCGTTTTCGAAAGTAAAAACAATCTTCATCGGTTGACGGAATCTAGACCCGTTGCGGTGTTTGTCCAAAAAAATTAACAAAATATACATCGCCGTAAGATAAGCTTATCGACAGGTACCTATCTGTAGAAAATATAATCAACGGTCGAACACAGTTATTAATCTCTCTGTTGAGTGAAGTTAAAAAATGCCAGTGCCCCTCCCAGAATCCGATTCGGAAGATGAACTACCGCCAGCCTGGGAGGAGCGAGCTACAAACGATGGATTTGTGTACTACGTGAACCATCACAGTAAGACAACCCAGTGGACGCACCCAAGAACAGGAAAAATGAAACGTGTATCTGGTGATTTACCGCTCGGTTGGAGCAAACACGTAGAGCAAGGAACGGGGAAGGTGATTTTCGTTGAAGACGCGACTCAGCGAAAATCTTACACTGATCCCCGTCTAGCATTTGCGGTCGAAGAATCTCCTCAAGCAGTGGGAGAACTGCGACAACGGTTCGATAGTGGAACAAAGGCCCTTCAAGTACTGCATGGTAGGGACCTGACCGGTAAAGTAGCTTTGATAACTGGAGCCAATGCCGGGATAGGGTTTGAGACAGCGCGATCGCTGGCATTGCATGGATGTGATGTCATTTTTGCGTGTCGCAATGAATCGGCTACGAAGGAAGCCATTGATAAAATTGTAAATGAAAAGGAAGCTGCCGGTAAAAGATGTAGATTTGTCAAGCTAGATTTGGCGAGTCTACAATCCGTTAGGGAATGTGCTCAACAAGTGAAGACACAATATAAGCATTTGGATTTGCTTATCTTGAATGCTGGAGTCTTCGCGTTACCCTACAGTACAACAGAGGACGGCTACGAGACTACATTCCAAGTGTCGCATTTGTCACACTTTTATCTAACACACCTGCTCGCAGATCGGTTGGACCATACAACAAGAGTTGTTGTGGTTTCATCCGAATCACATCGGTTCAGTATGCTACCAAGTGATTTATCCGAAAGTGATCTCTCCCCACAAGCAAACAAATATTGGAGCATGATTGCCTACAACAATGCCAAATTGTGCAATGTTCTCTTCGCGTGTGAATTGGCAAAGCGTTGGAAAAGCCGTGGAATATCGGTGTTTGCGTTACATCCGGGTAATATGGTGTCATCACAGATCGCACGTAACTGGTGGTTCTATAAAGTGATCTTTGCAATTGTGCGTCCGTTTACCAAATCTTTACAACAAGCCGCAAGTACCACCATCTATTGTGCCACGGCTCAAGAATTGAATGGATTCACCGGATTGTACTTCAACAATTGCTACGTCTGTGATCCCAGTGGATCATCGAAAAGCGAACGTATGCAGCAAAGCCTATGGACACTGAGCGAGAAAATGGTCGGGATGAAGTGAGCTGAGCACGGCGAAGGTATGGATTTTTTTAATTCATTAATTTCCTCCGATATACCTAGACAAGGTAACAAATATGTACTCCTGTTAGCTGAAAAATGTTTTTTTTTCTGTAAGCAACAAATGACCTAAGCATTACGAAAGACACTTTTATGTTGAACAGAGTATTTGGAACACATCTTTGTTATAGTTTGTTTGAAGTTCCGAGAATATCTTTAATTACTACAGATTTATATAATCTTTTGTTGCATTTTATTCTTTCTTATGATTATACAAGGTGAACTGTGAAGTCAAGAGTTCATATAAAGCCAGTTTTGAAGAATCCTTGCGCAAAGAAAATGTAATTGCTTTAAGAGATCAGTTGCATGGACTAGCCTGATGCGAATTACATTTAACCAAACTTTTCTTGTAAACGGAGTCTCAGCCACTTGGCTATCTGAGCCAACTGCGGTCGATCAATTAGATTCATATTCTCCTGGTAATCAATAGTGTGATCGTACAATTCTTCACCATAGATAGTCGTCCAATCTGAAAAGAAACACAGATAATATCACAACACTTGACTAACAAAATATTCCACACTTTGCTCACCTCTAGAAAATGTATTCGGGTCAAATCCTATCCAAGCCGTATATCTAAACTGCCTAGTCCGTATACTGTATCCCATGATTTTTATTTGGTACAGTTTTGGCTTATCACTGTTCGGGTGAACTGATGGATACGTTCCTGGTCTTGGATATTGGCTAAAGGCTTCCTCGGGTTGACTGTCACAGTTTTCATCAAAAATGAACGGTTGCAACGATTTACCTTCAACGCAAGTTTCTTCACTAACCTTACTGTCACACGATTCTATTGGTGGCAACCCAGCAAGGTCTACTAGAGTTGGGAAGAGGTCCAGTAGTTCAACTACCTTATCAATTATGTTCTCTGACCTAGGTTTCACTGTTGGGCTGTAAATTATTAAAGGTACTTTCAAAGCAACATCGTAATTACTAAATTTTGACCACTCGGCATGTTCACCCAGCGACCATCCATGGTCTGACGTTAGGGCGATTATGGTATCTTCATAGTTGATCTCTTTCAGCAATTGTCCAACTAAATCATCAACGTAAGTCACCGCAGCATAATAGTGCTGACGTATTTGAAGCTGCACTGCTTCTGGGATTGGACCAAATGGATAGCTTATATTTAATACCATCATATCGTCTCGGCTTCTTATATCTAGGTAAGAGTTCCATGCAACCCCTGGCAAGCCGTGCGGAGGGTAATTGAGATCTAAGGTTTTGAAATCTGTACTTTTATAGAGGTCCAGATACTCCGTTGGTATTTTGAAAGGAATGTGTGGTTTGTAATAACCAACAGCCAGAAAAAATGGTTGACTATAGTCACGATGGGATTTCAAAAAATCCTTCGCTGCAGCTGTACTTTGGATATCTGGAAGTGTTCCTTCGGGTTGCAACTTTAGAACGACAGGACAGAGCAGATTGTTTTTCATTGTGCCGGTGGTCTTGTCGATGCAAGTTGCCTTGTTTGCATAGTCTGCTGTCGAAGGATGATAGGGCGGACAACTCCAGCTCAAAGGATAATCATCGGTGAAATTTGACGATATTCCTGGATGAAATATTTTTCCAATCGATTGCGTGCGATATCCGTTCTGTTTGAAATACTGAGGAAGCGTCGTGAAATTTCCAGCTGCTTCTCTCCAGTAGCTGTAGAAGTCATACAGCTTTGTGGTATCAGGTCTACGTCCTGTGAGAAAAGAATTTCTGCTTGGAGCACAGATCGATTGCTACAAATTAACAAGACACGTTGACATGAAAAAAAGATGTGCTTACTCTAATCGAATTACTACTTACTTGTGCAAACACATTTGTAAAATAGAACCCATTTTTTACAAGCCGATCAATGTTTGGTGTTATTGCTTTAGGATCACCAAATGCTTTTATTGTCGGTCGCAAATCATCCAACACGATAAGTAGTACATTTGGCCTTTTAACTATGTGACCGGTTAAACCACCTACAATACTCGTCAGAGTTAAGAATAACAATATGCATATTTTACCACTTTCCATCTCGCGAGGAAGAAAATAACTAACGAAGAGAGTAATTCTCTGTTCTTCGGTTTTCTTTGATGGGCGCGAATAATGTACCTGCTATGTGCATCAGCCGACGTAAACAAAACAAGTAGATAGGTATATCATTAGACCCTGACTTTTGTTTGAGTTTCGTTCTATACTAATAAACATGAATCCACAGCAACTGCTGTCCGGATGAATACAAGTAGGTAGTTCACCAAGTGGATATAGGGTGTTTAACATGTCCATGGAATAGGTATTTGTCCAATTCCTCCGGAGAAAGCAAAGAATACTCAAATACTCGTGTTAATTCGAACAGCAACAAATTTTACTCTCATTCTATACTCAACCCAATTTGTCCTACGATTATCACAAGTAGTTTGTTGTTTTTAAAGACTTAATGAGTTCATAGTTCATGATGAAATACATGACTGCGAAAAAGAAGTCTCGCAACGGCTACTTAAGTTCCACGACGCTTTGAAATATGCCGTGTGAAAAATTGACCTGAGTATATTTTTTTTGTGTGAATGCATTATTATGCTTAGAACAGAAGTATTATACTACTATACTACTAGTATTATATTACTACAAGTATTATATTACTACTAGCTTATATTTCTATAATACGTCAAACATAGTTTCGGAAGTAGTACGCTGTTTAGTGCCTTTGACCATCAACTTATCAGTTCATAAGGATATTACAGGCAGAAGGCTTGTCCTAAAATTCTGTGAAATTTCTTAATACCGTATTATATCTGCTTTTTTCAAAGAAATAAAAATTTTGTTTTTATAACGGTAGATCACGATTTAGATTTGAAACCTCGGTAAAACTTGAAACGCTGTTTGGATTTATCACTGAAATCTTATAAACTTCCAGCATATTTTGAAATAAAAAAAAATGTCTTCAAAATATTAACTTAATAATTTCGCTTCATTAATAAGCACAGTTTCAAAACCATTAAGATTCAACTTCTTTTTCTACTGCTATCCGAAACGTATTCACAACTCTTTAAACTTTTTGTTAGCTTCATTTTCGTCTTCGAACTGCAGCAAATATATTCTTTCTTCGTTGGCTTGAGGCTGAGCACAATGAATGCATAATCGGGGTTGTCACCACAACGCGGACTGTTCGCAATGTAACGGTCTGGCAGGCGGAGTGGAGTGGATTAGGCAGGAGCTGACGGAGGAAGCAAACATCAATCCAAACCAACTCTTTGCGCTCTGAAAATACGATCGGTGATGATGAAAACAGCCGGCTACACTAAACAACTTTTTGTTTCTCTACTACTATCTACAAATTTGCTTTTGCTTCTGCTGCTTGGTGCGCGGTTGGAAAGGGAATCAATAATTGCAACTACTACTACTAAAATATGTCTTTATTTCATTTCTTTTAATTTTGCATTTGATTTAACATTTTAACTGGTTAGCCAGAGGCGCTCTACATCTTTGTAACTTTATTATCTTATTATTAATTGTTGTTTTTGTTGTGTTGTTTTTACTAGTTGTTCCAGGGTTTTAGTTGCACTGATACAAATCTTCCAGCTATTGAAATATTCGGACAGAATATTGAGGCCCTCCTGAAGTTTTCCAGTCACAGCACGTATCACTCGACCCTTGTAGATGATGGAAGTGTCGTCCGCAAACATCGACAAAATACCACCGCCCGGCAGGGGAGGAACATCTGACGTAAAGATTTATAATAGGATAGGTCCTAAGAGGCTTCCCTGGGGAACACCAGCATCAACGTTCAAGGTATCAGAATGGGAATTGTTCAGGAAAGCTTGGAATGATCTGTCCAACAGATAGTTTTTGATTATCTTAACAAGATAGATCAGGAAGTTGTATCGATGCAGCTTAAACACCAGGGCATCGTGCCAGACATTGTCGAACGCCTTTTCGATGTCTAACAATGCCATGACAGATATCTTTCCAACGGATCTGTTCCGTTTGAGGATGTTAGTTACTCGCGTCAGTTGGTGGATGGTAGATTGACCTTTCCTGAACACATTTTTTTCCTGAAGGAAGATGTTATTCTGGTTTGCGAATTCCAGTAAACGGCTGATGATCAGCTTTTCGAACAGCTTAGAGACGGAGGACAAAGGCTGATGGGGCGATAGCTTTTAGCGCTGGTAGGATCTTTGCCAGATTTGCGAATAGGTATTACTTGGGTTTTTTCCCAACAAGATTAAAAGTAGCCAAGCTCCCAACATCTGCTAAAAACCGCTGGAAGGTGTCGAAAGAACTCTACATTCAAAGTTTTTCCACTCGATGTTGATGACTCCGTCGACACCAGCGGCTTTCATGTTCTTGGTTCGCTTGATGACAGCTATCACCTCATCAGCCGATATACTACTATCGTCAGGGACAACGTTACGACGACTCTCGACATTTTGAGTTCACAAAATGTTGACCTAGTGCGTTGGCCTTTCAACAGGGGTGACAGGGGTTGAAATAAGGCCGAATTCTGGTCGAGCGGACTAGGCGGCGGAATTGGTCTTGGCTTATTTTTCAGAATTTTGGTCAACTTCCAAAAGCGTTTTCCACAATCGGGAGAGAGCGAATTTTAGCTTCAAAATGCCTATTTCAGAGATCCATCATCATGGCTTGAATAATTTCAGTAAGGCGGTTTGAATTGGTCTTAAGGTGAGATAGATCGATACGTTGAAATTGTCTTCGGATCGAGTTGTACCGGCAACGCAGCAAATTTATTGTTTGCCAGTAGTCTGGCATTGAGGTCCGACGACCCCACTACGGCATCATCGGCTCGCGGTCGCTTGGTGCCGACGGCTTGTTTATTAGCCATTCCTGCCATCGTTTTTGCTGCGCGTCATTGCCACAGCAATCGGTCGTGGGTTTTTTTTTCGCAATCTTTTGCAGTTCCGATTTGTACCTTGCCACTTCGAGTAAATGGCCAAACGCAGGAGAAAAATCGCACCGTGAGACGAACGATATCGCGGAAAAACACTGTGTTGAAGCACAACTCGAAATTAAACGAACAACCGAACAGACATAAAACACGTCTGTCGCATACGGATGCAGAGCGAGAACTGGATTAAATGCAAGCTACCACTTGCAGCCAGTGTTGCCACATTTTTTTCATGGTCAATCTGTATTTTTACATCCAAAAATCTTTTTTTATCTGTATCCGACAGTTGAAAATCTGTAAACAAATCTGTATCGTATATTTAACTACTGTTTGGTGCCCGTTCACTGGTTGAAAAATAACTTTGCGTGCATTGCATTTGAACCAAGTAGGGTACCGGGATGTAATGTTAGCCTAGCTCCTTCATTTGACCTATGTACCAAATATTTCATTAATTCGGCGATAATCAACAAAATCATGTTTCTATCAAGATTACCGACTTATTTCGAAGCAATTGAGACATTATTCGAGCACGAACTTTTGCCGGTCACCGAAGGACTTTCTTCGCTGCTGTTAGGCAGCCACCAAAAAGTGCACTTGGAACTGGTTGGTTCAAATTCGCACTCCATCATGCAGTACTATTCATCTGCCTGAATTGAAAAGGCGTATTGAGGAATTGTTTTGTATTTCTGTATTTTTGGAGGGTATTGAAGTATTTTTGTGTATTTTAGTATTGCAGTGTATTAGATTCAATATTGGTTGTACTTTCCGTGTGTTTTTCACCGTGAATTGTATTTTCCGTGTATTTTTGTGGGTTTTCATTTCGACTATTGTAATTTTAACGTGAACATATGAACCTGTCAGCAAGGTCAGCAAATTGTTTTCAAATCATATAAATGAAAAACTTTCTACATTTTGCTTACGAGTGAAGTGAAATTTACGTTAAGGAAATATTTATACTGAGGACTATTTTTGCTTAACATCGAGGTAAACATTTAAAATGAGTGAAAGTATCACAAATGTAAGGGCTCAAGTTCGCATCATTCAGCAACTCATTGGAAAGTGTTATCACATGTTATAATTTTATTGTTCACATAAGCATAATAACAATGATTTGTCAAGAAAACTATAGATTCAATGTAAAAAACATATTTTTATGTTCCCAACTATGGCCTGTTGTATGAATAGCATAGTAAAAATGTTGTTATTGGTAAAAAAATAATAAAAATGTCTGAGTTTCAATTGTATGTTTTCATATGGCTCATCTAAACACAAACTTAAAGAACAAAATCTGTGTAGAGTGAATTATAATGTTATGATTATCAAATGACTGCTAAATCATATGTGAAAAACACTTAAGTGTTTCGTAGCAGTTTGATTTAGTTTGATTTATGAAATGTTGTGTTGGGTAAGCGAATACAGTTGGCCTTGAATGAGAAGATCAGAAAAAAAATCGTACGTAGACTACATTTAATCACAAATCTTTCAAGTGGGATAAGTCAAGAGACACTTTGTACCTAGCTGTTAAGCTTATTTCCCCATTGGTTTACACATGAGCAGTGTGTGGAAGCTCATCCTCGATCGAGGGTTTAATTTACCACAGAAATTAGACTTGAAACATACACTCCAATAAATACTTCACGAGCAAACTAAATGCCAATACCTTACATATTTTATCATATTATAAATTTTTGATATTAAAAACAGTCTAGCCTGAATAACTTGCACTGCAACTAGTGTTTAAATTAGTTTTGACATCTCAAAAAGTTGCTTTTCCAACATTTTCAAGTAATCAAGCTTACGGTACTGAGCATCAAAAAGTATTATCCTTGGATTAAATCTTGATTAAGCATGTCTTGCTGCTTTTATATCGACCTTGATCCTAATTAACTTGACTCCAAGCAAACATTTTGCAGATAAACCGAATAGGGACGGTAGTATTAGTTAAATCAAGTTGGAGCTTACCACTATTGAAATAGATCACAGAATTTAGTGAAAAAAATTAAGGAAGTTGATCTTCAAACGAAAACTTTACAGATTCTCCTGTGAAATCGATATATTTTGCGAAAAGGTTGGTGAACACAAACAACAGTATGGTGAAATGACAATTTTTCACTGAATTACTGTGATTTACTAAGAACTTCTGTAAATATAGTTGACAGTTTCAAGAATCTCATAGAACACGCTGAAAACAACACTCGATGGTAAATCATCCAAATATTTTCTAATGGTAGATGATGATATTTCTAATCGATTAAATTCTTAAAAATGTTTCGAATAACGCAGTGCTCCACTTGGAGCAAAATATATCATTATTCAAATCAGTTCGTTGGTTTTTATTGTTCTAATCAAACTAATTTGATTATTGCCACTAAACAAAAAAATAACCGAAAATCTGTGGATTATTCCAAGTATGCAGCAATGTAAGAAAATATTCAACATAAAAGTAAAAAAATATTTTGCAAATACTAGTAATATAATTTGGCTTTCGAGTGGACAGCGTACGAAGATCAGATTGTATTTCATTTGATGAGCTGAAATAGGTAGAAATAAAAGTTCATGAATAAGAATATAAGTTCAATTTGTGCATTGCTCACCAAACCAAGATATTAATGAAAACGATCAAAAAATAAATGTTATGTTTGTTCTTGTTGTTATTCATATTATACAAGATCCGGTAGCTTGTGCTATCGCTGCAATAACATTGTCTGACATCAAACCTTAGGTATACGAATCAGACATGAAAAGAAGTAGCCCATACCAAATTGTCCATCCCCCTGTCATCATTCCAGACCAGAGTTTGCACAATTTCTGGTGGTTTTTATCAAGTTATTCAGTAGGATTGATAATAATAGAAAAAGCGTACTAGACATACAAAAACAAACATTGTATAGAGTTACATTTTACTAGACATACAAAACACATATTGTATAGATTGTCGCTATCCACCGAAGGTGACTTAACCGATGTTTATGAAGTTTGAACACAGAATTGAAATGGATGCTTCCCACTAAGATTAATTTGCTTGATACCTTCGAAGCGGCCATCCTTGCGATATGTCGATGAATTCTTCTGTAGGCGGCTCAATGAGATTTCAAATATGGTTATTTAAACACGATCATGAAATGCAACGTATCTGTAAAATCTGTATTTTTTCTAAAAATCTGTAATCTGTATATACAGAATTCTGTATCCAAAAACTGCAAAAAATCTGTATGATTACAGATAAATCTGTATATGTGGCATCCCTGCTTGCAGCTTAAATAGATGCTGCGCTTCATGCGCTGTGATGTGGTAGTGGCTTGGTGATATCAACTGTGATATGGTATTTGTGTTAATATGGTAATATTGGTGATGTGGTAGTTTGGTAGTTTTGCTGCTTGCCGACTGTGGTGATGTATTTTCTGGCTTGCTGTGTGTGGTTTTCATGCGTTCGCCCAGTACGCTTCCGACGTGAGACGTAACACGGACTTCGCGATTTTTGCGGGTAAATGTGGCGAATTTTAATCTGGCGTCGATCCTTCATGCATTGATATATACACTTAGTTTTTTTTTTTTGCCGAGAATCCAACAACCGAACATTTCGGCATTTCAATTTACTGAGATTCAGTGAATAAATTACCGAGATTCGGCTAACAAATATTTTTTTTACCGATACTCAGCTGAACAAAATAACATTAAATAGGGATTTCAGCAAAAGGAACTGCCGAGTTGTAAATTGAGGGTGTATAAATTTGAAAACCAACTAAGTTTTAGTATAAATTGTTGAAGTCTTCCTCAGATCATTAAGAAACAAAATGAGGTGATCGATTATTCCGGGGCATCAATATCGACAGGACTTAAATCCTCTTTTGTGGAATATTTTTCCAAAAGTTCTCAAATAAGTCGCAGAATATGGTGTTCGAATTCTCTGCCGGCTGCTGCGATATTTTGCAGATACTCTTCGGCATTCAGTGAAATATCCTTATATTAAAATGACTTATTCGGTGAACTGTCCTGCTTGCCAAAATTAGCGTTCATCCATACGGTTCCGTATACGGTTGTCATAATGCTTTTATATACCTCAAAACATACACATGCTTTTCAGTTCTCTGAAGTCCAACATAGTTGTAATCGAACAACTTTGTTGAAAATTTCTAAAGCCCTCTTATTTAGACTTTGAATAACCTCTAAACAATTCTGCAGGCATTTATTGGCTTTTTGATCCTCGATGAAAACTTTACAGAAGATAAGTTATTTTTATCCTGGTGTTAAAAGAATCTTAAAGATCAGCGATTTATAAGAAAAACATTATCTAGCAAGAAGATAAAATTACGATGCTAAAAAACCAAAATCGGTGTTGGTATTTTGGCCTGTAGCAAATCAATAAAGTCACGTAATGTTGAAAGTAGACAAGAATCCTGTGTACCCTCATGAGCATCACAGGGAAGGACTTATTAAGCATAACAACATGACAACATGAACGTGCTAAAGGAAAGGCAATAATACTATGCAGAATTCTCTCACACAACTTGGACTCAGTTTAAACTATGTGGGACGTTAATATAGTTATAATTCTTTGCTACATCTCAGAGTGTTCGCCGAATCGAGAGATTGGAGAGTAAATTGATATAGGCTCCTCTTCGTAATAATATTTGCTAAGGTTTAGTAACATAAACTAATGCTTTGTTCATACTACAGCGTTGTAACATAATACAAGGCTATCTTGATGACATCTTCCTTGTAGATACTTTTCAAAACACCCTTGTATTATGTTACAAGCCTGTAGTCTGAACAAGGCATAACACTACAAACTATTCCACTTGTGCGTTAGTCCTTTAATTTCTGAAATAAAAAAAAATGTGTGATAAGATTGATATAGGAATATCTTCCCTATTATGGAAACATTGGAAGAGAAGGCATTCGAAAACATACATACTTTTCATTTTTCAGCACGATGCTAATTTGATTCAGTGTGCTCGCCTGCCTGTCGGTCTGTCAGTTCAGTTAAGTTATTATGCTTGTTATTGTTGTTGTTTTGTCGCAGGGAGTATACGACATAAGGACTGCAGCGTTTATGCAGTTTTGCACCTAGGCTACTTATTTTTTAAACGCCTTCAAACGATTGAATCTTCGTGACTGCACTGTGTACTTAGTTTTCATAATATTCTGATATGTCGACATTCATCAAACGGAACGTGAAAAATAAATTTGCTCGTAAGCGGAAACAGTCTTCCGATTCCGGTAAGTTTGTTGATAATAAATAATTTCGTACCCAGATATTAGAATCCACCAATTCCTTTATTTGATATTTTAGACGAATCAGGACAAGAAACAGCAGTGGTTATCAGCCATGATAAGAAGAAAAAGGTTAATCCAAATGTGCAAAGCACTAGCGCTCTGAAGCATAACCGTAAAGTCACCGATCATGCATCAGCAGATAGCGATTCTAGCGGTAGCGACGAGAATCGTGGGGTTGGAGTCAGCTATAAATCAAAACGCAATGCTGCACCTGCTGGGCCGCAGGATCAGGGTGCTACAGCTGAGCTGGAAATTGAAACCGATAAAACTAACGACGCACAAGCCATTTACGAGAAAAGTATCGAAATTAACAAGGAACTCGAAGGCAAGGAAGATGATAAGGTGTATCGTGGGTTGAATAACTACACACAGTTCTACAAAAAGAAGGACAGTGCTTTGGGAAACGCAGCTTCTGGTATGGTGCGTAAGGGCCCCATTCGGGCTCCTTCGAACATAAGATCTACTGTAAGATGGGATTATCAACCGGATATCTGTAAGGATTACAAAGAAACCGGATACTGTGGGTTCGGGGACAGTTGTAAATTTTTGCACGATCGAAGCGATTACAAGCACGGTTGGCAACTGGAGCAAGAGGCATCAACAACAGGGGGTGTATATGCAGCAGACGATTCCGACGGTGATGACACAAAGTATGAGATTCATTCCGACGATGATGAACTACCTTTCAAGTGTTATATCTGCCGAGAAAGTTTTGTGGATCCAATTGTTACAAAGTAAGAATGGTGATTTAATGGCCAAAAGTGCGATTATAAATTATATCTTGTTTTGTTTCAGGTGCAAGCATTATTTCTGCGAAAAATGTGCTCTGACAAACTATAAAAAATCTGCGCGCTGTGCCATTTGCGGCGTTCAGACAAATGGCGTTTTTAATCCAGCAAAGGAGTTATTAGCACGTTTAAAGACCCGGGAAATTAACGCGGAGGATTCCGAAAGTGACTAAAACGTTTGTTTAAGCTGAATCGATTGAAAAAAAATTAATAAATAAAGTACATTAGACATAGTATTCCTGTTATTTTATTCGCAAGACTTATCATGTTTTCCTTATTCCAGGCTCATCCTCGGTCGCTCAATCCGAGTATTGTAACTTTTCACAAGATATAAAATGTAATAAGGACTAAGATATGTTCCTTTGACGAAAAAAAAAAAAATATGTTCCCTAGTTTTAATTAATTCGGACTAGCGTTCGGTGGTAGAACTGATACCCCGTAACGCACCACGAAAAGGTGATCTACCAGCGTTACGGGTCAATGCCCAACTTACGACGTTTGGTATATCGTAGATGTCACGAGAAAAATCTGTTTTCGGTCAACTGATTTTCCAGTTATCTGCAACGAGAATAATTCGATGAGAATCTATAAATCTATCGACAAATAATAATATATTATGTTTATTAGAAAATATATACTATATATTATTAGAAAAACTATCGGAGGCAGAGGCAGCAGCTTGCCATGTCGTCACCACTGAGTAACTTTTATACAATAACAATATGGGTGCTCGGCAGCCTGACAGTATGAAATGTGCGCTCAAAAAATGTTTTGTTAAAACAATAAATTTGAGTTTCGGTAATGCGACTGGGTTGGGTGACTGAGGGTCTCCCATAATGCGACAGGCAATGTGTTCTGGTTTTCGATGTTCCAAGCAACAACTCTGCATCAGACTTGGAATCAGCATGCTAGAACGAGTCCGGAGATTGGAGTCGAGAATCAATTTTTTTTTTTGAACCGTTATCTTCAAATTAACGAAACAAAATTCCTTTCGGCCATGTATGTATGTAGTTTTGGAGCCATGCCGACTTTGAATCACAAAACTGTTTTAATTCTATTCTCATATACTAATTTACTTATGTTAAAGTCAAAAGAGTCACACACTTGATTGAACAACCTACAACATGAATCTAACGGGTTATTTCGCCCATAAAGAGTACGGTGGCCAGAAATCCACAACAGTTGACGATTCCCGAGCTGACGAACTGGTGCATGTAACCGAACATTCTCAAGAAAGCTGCTACAATCGATGTTGCACATGACCACGTCGAAGACAAACAGCCGTTGAAGCATCACTCGGCGACTCGATAACGGCTGAATAATTAGCACCGCACATCGATCTTCATATGGCGGCAGATTGATAGGATCGTTCCAGGGAAGGCGGCGTAGAGCGTATCGAATGAACCGCTTCTGGACTTTTTCGATGCGTGCAATATGAACGGCGTGGTACGGAGCCCAGATTTGCACTCCGTATTCCAGCACGCTACGAACTAAAGCACAATACAGCGACTTAAGTGCATGCACATAATCGAAGTGGGCGGTGTTACGCTTTAAGAAACCGAGCATTGCGTTTGCTTTCGCGGTTGTTGCGGAGATGTGCTCGTTGAAACGAAGCTTCCGATCAAGTTTGACTCCTAGGTCGTTGATCGACGTGACCCTCTCCAGTGATATGTCGTTTAAGCCGTAGTCGAACGTGACAGTGGAATGACAACGAGCGAAAGTTATCACTCTGCACTTAGCCGTATTCATCTGCATTCCGTTTAAATCACACCATCTAGACACATGTTCTAAATCGGCTTGTAAAGCACAGCAATCTACAAGCGATTTAATTACACGGAACAGCTTCAAGTCATCCGCATAGAGCAATTTACCGGAGTTGAGACCTTCGCACAGATCGTTGATGAAGAGGATGAATATAAGAGGGCCAAGGTGGCTGCCCTGTGGTACACCGGAGGGAATATCAAATAAGTCCGATCTAGCGTCGTGCACCTTGACAAAAGCTTTACGTGAAGACAAATACGACTGAAGCCACTGAATAATTCAAGTGAGCAATCCAAGGCGGTTCAGTTTTTCAATAACCAGTTGATGAGGTACCTTGTAGAACGCTTTTGAAAAGTCAATGTAAATGGCGTCGACCAGGCATCGCTTCTCGAGCTCGTTGATCACAGTACCGGTGTAAGTCATGAGGTTCGATGTCGTTGACCGCTTTTTGACGAAGCCATGTTGATGCTCAGAGATCACTGACTGCACAACAGGGTACATCGCGTCATGTAACAGCTTCTCGAAAACTTTCGCAAGGCAGTTGAGGATTGATATCGGTCGGTAGTTCTCAACGCTGTGTGTTTTTCCAGCCTTGTGGATAGGAGTGATTGATGCCAGCTTCCAAGCGGCAGGAAACACTCCTTCGGTCAAGGATCGATTGAAGATCGTAGCGATGGGACAAGACAGCGACTGAGCACACTGTTTGACGAAGACAGGTGGAATGTAATCAGGGCCGGGGCCTTTCGATGCATCGACTGCGATGAGAGCATCGCGAATATCGTCATGATTGCAAGTGACCAAAGGAAGATGAAGATTATACAACGGAAGCCCTTCCAAGTAATGCTGCGCCAGCGGAGGTGAGTTGTCGTCGTGTACGGAACGGAAAAACTCAGCAAAAAGATTTGCGGTACAGACCGGTGAGCAAGAACTACGAGATTGGTACATAACCTCAACGGGAACCCTGGTCGAGCTCTTTCGTTTGTTGATGTAGGCCCAGAAAGATGAGGGGTCTTGTCGGAAATTCATTTGGATACGATCAATATACTCACGGAAACGATCATCTTGCAGTCGGCGATACTCTTCTTCAGCAAACTTCAGAGCTCTCGTGTTCGTGGTAGTTTTGTTGCGAAAGAAACGTTTCCTGAGCTTTCGTAAGCGATTACGACGGTTACGGAGTTGTGGTGTCCACCAAGATTGGTTAAACTGCCTTGTAGGCCGGTAAGTTCTAACGGGAACAGTTTCACGGATGATTCGATCAATAGTGCCGTAGAAAGCCGTCACGGAAACATCAAGAGAACCATGGTTCAACAGCTCATTCTAGTCCTGGGAAGCGATTCTCGCATTTACGGCTTCATAATCACAGCGGGTGAAATCATAGTGTCGTGTCGTGATGTCTGCTTGGTATTCCTCCTCACGGGAACGGCCGTCCACAGTTACAATAACCGGCTTATGATGAGCGTCAACTTTTAATAGAGCAGATGGCGACTCGAAGAGATCTGATACATGGATCACTTACGAACACCAAGTCAAGTAGCTTACCGTTCGCGTTCAGAAGATCATTTACTTGATGGAAACCAGCTGACAACAAAGACTCGACTAAGGCAAGTTCCTGTTCAGTTGACGCGTTAATTGGCAAGTATCCCAGAAACTGTTCATCAAACTGCCAGATTAAATTCGGCAGATTGTAGTCTCCAAGGCAGACGATAACATCACGGGAATCGGCAAGACGTTGAATTTGGTTAACTGATTTCACGTGCCTCGTGTAATTCTCCGGGCTACTGTTTGGCCGAATGTAAATACAGCAGACATAAAGGGAAAACTGCGGCAGAACAATCCGAACGGCAGTTTGCTCCAGGCTATCACTATCCACAAGATTCACAGCTTTGCAATCAAGCTCCGATTTAACTGCAATTACCCACACCACCTCCTCTTCGCAAACTGCTGGTTACACGCCAACTCAGCGGAAGCAATTTCGGTGTGAAGCCATGTTTCCGTTAGAACGACAATATCGAAATCGCTGGCCAGCAGAGAAAGCAGCAAAGTGTTGGTTTTCGTTCTTAATCCACGGATCGAAGAGAGTTATTGGCGAGGAGGAACGACGGCGTGAGGAAAAGGCACTGGTATCGGATGCGGCACACTTGCATTCGACGTAGGATGACGCAGATGTGACTCGGATATTTCTGCTCGCATCGTTATTGCTGATTCAGAGTCAGTGATGCCGTTGTGGGTGGACGTAGCTCCGGGATGATCGATGGCTGTGGACGGTTCGATGACGCCGTTGCCGGATCGATGACCTGAGGAGGAGGCTTCCAAAAATGTTTAGCATTCGATCCATTGTCAACAAATTCTAGGCCACGTAGAAGGATCCATTGCTCTAGCTTTTAAGCCTTGGTCGACTCCTGCCTTGTAAGATACGAAGGTGAGCGTAGACAATGGTCGACCTTTGGGTATAAGTGCTTTAGTGACCACGTCATCCGTCCGCAAGCATTCCTTCACGAGATGTTGAACGTCTGCATCACTAACATCCGGGGATATTTTGGTCAGATACACCCAAAATCTGTCGTCATTACTCACTGACGGTCCCGCAAGCGCAATGTTGGCGGAATGAGCAGTACCTCGAAAAATTTTAGACGGTTGTTCTTGTGTGGGTATTGCATCTTCATCGCGGACTCTTTTCGGGGTAGATCGGTTTCCGAAATGGAAACGGCGAGGTACCGGTGATAAAACTGCCGGTGATAGCTTGTTAAATCCTCCCTGGATTTCTTGTCTGAGCTCCACGATCAAACTTTGCTTGATGTCCGTTTTCAGATCCTCAACGAGCTTCTGGTACACGTGATTGACCTCCTTCAGTGCTGCATTCATCGAAACCAATGTGTTTTTAAAACGGGCGTTTCCCATAATATCACGACATCCTTTGCACATCCAAAACAGCGCCGGAAGCTCATACGGCTCGTGTCGGATCCATTCTTCACAAGCGTAACAAACTTAATCGAATCTTCGCACTGCACGCTCGTTTTAACGCGTTTCTCAATTGCACACTAGGGGTGGATGCGGTTTCACACTAGGGTGGATGCGAGAGAGGTACAGCCAAAGCATCGCTGTAGGAATGGAATCAGTAACCGTTTTAGTACCACCAATAAGAGATTTGCTGATTTACAGGCCGTGTTGCTCATCAAATCAGGTGAACGAAATAGTCCTTAAATAGCCCCGAATAGTCCTGAAAGTACTTGCAATTGATTCCGGCACCCTTGAGCAAATGACAAGAACTCTCTCCTACTCGCAATGTGCCACGACCTACTTTGCACAAAGCACAAGGAGAATATGTTGGTCACTATTCGAATAATAAATAAGGCATACTCAACCGCAGAAGTCGTTCTTTCAATCAAATACCCAGATAGATTTTATGTTTTGTTACATAAATATACAACTTTATTATCTCCAAATGTATTATGCTGCTTTTGACTTGGCTGGATTCTTTTTTAGTGTATGACGACTCCTAAGTCGCTCAAAGAACCTGATTACAACAATATTGGACACACCGCGTGTTGCGAGGTCAGCAATATTTGAGTTAGCCAAACTGAAACTGCTATCAATAGCTCGTCTCTATTCAATATACAATACAAAAATGGGCTAACACGGTATAAAATTTATCTAATAGAGTTACTCCTCTATGATGGTTTCTTTTTTCTAATACTCAATAAACAGCCTTTATCAACTGATCCATAGTAAACTCCTAATAAATTATATATTTCGAATGAAAGTTACTTAACATACTAGGAATCTGATAACAGAAGTAAAGTATGATGCTCTTTGTTCACTGCGCTATTGAATCTAAATAAACTTTAATATAAAAATATCAGTATCAGTAATAAAACATGGTGGTTATTGCATCTGATGAACATATGTATAATTTCGATCACTGATCGCCCAAACTTCCTGGGAAGGGTTCTTTTTTGTAAATAGTGTGCACAATAAATACAATTCAACGATTTAAACCTAACCGGAATATTACGAAACTTTTGCTTTAAGTAGGATTGAAATGGGTTTACTGGAAGCCATTTTTTCTAATTGAACAGAACTGTGTTGGGATCTTCGTTATCCATCTGCTTCACGTGTCGCAGCACGTCTTTTTTGGTGATCACACCCAGTAGACGACTAGAATAATGGAATAAATGTTAATGTAGTAGGATGTTCGTCGGAAGATGGCTGCATGAAATGAATTGACTTACCCATTATGTGTAACGAGCGTTTGCCGTAAGCCAAGCTTGCGGAACATGTCGACCACAGTCTCCATGGGCGTTTGATCGGTCACAGTGATTGGTGCCATGTCTAGGATTTTCTTCAACTTCAATGGTGAAGGACCAAGGTTTTGCACCGGTTGTGCCGATGTAAATATCACCGACGATTGCCCTGTAATGCCATCGATCATTCGACGGGCATTTGCTGTTATGCAAAAGAGTTAGTATTAGAGCTTTATCACAGTGTTATAACATAGAGCTATTATTTAAATTACCAATGGCGAGATTGAGATCCCTTCGTAAAACAAATCCTACGAGATACTGATTCTCTTTGGACACAACTACTGGGTAGCCGTTGTGCTCAGTCTCTTTGAGTAGGGTCTCGACGTCGTCCACCGTCATCGAGTCCTGAGTAATTACAGATAATGTTTCATTTCGCCTGAAAGAAATAAGAACATGAGATAGTTAACGTAACAGCCTGAGCCTACACCCGTTTACGTTTGATTACTTACTTTGGCTGCATCACATCGGCCGCTAAAGTCGTGTGCTGGAACTCATCTTTACTGTCTAAGAATGGATAACCATTGAGGGCAATGTGTGCATCATAAATACCCTAAAATTGAACGAGAATGGTACATAGATCTTGTAATATGAACAATCGTTGGACTGAGTATACCTGTCTTCCAAGGGCGTCTCCAACCCACTTGGACGCCATCGCCGCTGCCATCAGTGGTACAATATACCGCACTCCTCCAGTAAGCTCGAACATTATAACCACAAGCGACACTGTTCAGTGATAAAATACAGTTATTGATAGTTTTTTTTTCTCGAAATCTTACATGAAAAAGATACCTGTCATTCTTGTCACTCCTCCTAAAACTGCAGCTGCGCCGACCATGGCATAGAGTCCAGGGGTAATGCAATCATCACCAGTTGAGCATTCACCAGAGAATATCCAGATCTTCGGATAGTGATATGCGAGTTGCTCCATTCCTGAAATTACGACCGTCGCATTAAATGTATTTTAGGACGGACAATTCCATGACCTACCGATTCCGACAATACGGCCCATGATTGCTCCCAAGGCCAAGGATGGAATAAAAAGTCCGCAGGGTACTTTCATGCCAAATGTAAACACAGTCATAATAAGTTTCATGACAAGTGCCAATGTTAGCAGCCAGATCGCTTTGTAAACACCCGGACCAGCGGCAGCTATCTCGATGGCTGAGTTAACATCGGTGAAATTCCGATTGTAATCGCTGTACAAAAAAAAGTAATTTAAAAACGTAGGTCTTTCACTTTATTTGAGATTTTACTTACCACAGGTAATCTCTATTGGAGATGCCACACTGGCTGAATAGTAAGTAGATTAATTCACTCGTATTCATGCGTGTGTAATGATTGGGATAAGCTATGACAGCAGTTATGAATGTAACAACGAGTACTTCGGTCACGGGATACTGTCCCAACTTGCTGTACTTTCGGAAGCGACACCACCACAAGTTGGCTTTGATGAACAGTGTTGCGATACAGCCCTAGAAAGAACATTGAGAATCGATCAATTACATATCCAGTTGATGGTCTTTAAAAGCAGTACCCCTATGATTCCAAGTCCAATGAAAGGCACCAATTCGAAAAATATCCATGGTTTGTTGTACTCTACGTAGAATAACACTGAATGCTCATTTCCGAATGGATTAATTGAACGTAGGATGAACGCGGCAATCAACGCACAGAAAAACGACCGCCACAGCGTTTTCAGTGGGAAGTAATATGAGACTTCTTCCAAACTGAAGAGAACCCCTCCAATTGGTGCGCCGAAAGCCACGGAGACACCAGCAGCTGCAGCCGCAGATATGATTTCACGTTTTTTTGCCTCATTCCTGCCGTATTTCGGAAACAGATACGACAATATATTGCCTATACAGCTTGCTATGTGCACCATTGGGCCTTCCTTGCCTAAACTAAGGCCCGTTGATACAGCTAATATAAGGCCTACAGACTTGATAATGAGCGTCCACTTGCCTAGGTAACTACGTATAATAAATCCCGAGAGAATAGTTTTGATTTCTGGTATACCGGAGCCACATGCATATGGCGCAAACATCCGTACCAAGGAAGCTGCTAGCAGGGCAAACAGTAACGCCCATGCGATGTAGAAAAAGTACGATATGATGTACGCTCCTACACCTTCACGTGACGATGCTATGATCTCCGACCACGTGTACCACTGCGAGCAGTTACCACTGACGAAGCTAGTTTCATTGGATGACCAACAACACTGCTCCCGGTTCAGCCAGAATGCTTGTGGACAGATACCAAATTTCAGATCCGTCATCCAACTGGCACCGATGTCGATGACACCAGCAACGCAACCGGTAAACAAGCCTACTAACAAAACACAAACCCATCCTGACGAAGCATCGTGAGCACCCTACAAAAACAAAGAATTTGTTATATAAAGCTTGTTGGAAGAATCAGTACAACAAATCATACCTTTAACAGATCCCAAAAGGAATCTTGTCGCTTTTTAACGATGTATCGATGCCGCATGCGGTCCCGGGCAATATCCCTCTGCCAGTCAATCGTGTGAAAATCATCGTACTGGCCAATGCCAGGAATATCGTCACTGTTGTCGGTCATGCCGGAGAAGGAAATACCTTGATGCGGAGGAAAATTAATTTCGGCTAATTATTTTGAAGTCGGTCCAATGATTTCATCGCGGCATGCTATGAGTTCTTTTGTTAGTAATGTTTTTGCTAAATATGTATTAGTTTTGTTATTCAAGTATTATTACGAACGCTTAAATAGAATTTCAGAATGACAAATTTAAAAATGAATCAAAGTTACCTTCAATAATACCCGAAAAGGATACAGCGCTAGGATCTGTTTGAAAAGGTATTTAAAATTACTACATAGAGTTACTTGTTAAGCTGGAAGAAATTTTAAATGAAATAAACTACCACCCTTTGCATTAAAGATATGTGGAGGTTACTACATAACATGGGAGCGTCATACAATTAGCTCCGTTGAAGGCGACAAGTATTGAAAAGGAAGTTTTCAATGGACCAAGTATAGTTTGTTGTTATTTTCGAATTATCCTTTTTCATATTATAGTTACAGTGTCAAACACTTGAAAATAAGCACAAATCTCGGGTTTTTTTTTTCATTAGGGCGAATCTAACATTGAGAGATTCTCTCCGGGCTCACTCTCTTTCATTCATTACAGCGCCATTATAAAACTTTCGAGGCATTCTTTAGTACAGATCGAAACACAACAGTGCTGGCTAGCATACTCTACAAATAGTAGAATGAAAAACGTAAAGGTGATTGGAATATGAATGAAAGAGAACGTAGTCAAAGAGAGTCACTCAATGTAAGATTGGCCCAATATAAAAAAACAACCCTAGAAATACATCTTAAGAACTTGGCTTAGTGCTTTTTCTGTAAATATTTTTATTGACTCTAAACTGGGCCGATAGATTTAAGGCTTGATACACTTAGTATTTAGCCACTTCATTTTGATTGGCGCCTCTAGTTGCCGTAACGAGAAGCTAATAACAGCGCAGGGACTGGAAAGGTTTGTTTGCTTAGTGGTGGAAGTTTCATCTGTATTGATACTCACGTTCAAAAGCTATCAAAGATGGAACGCAATAGACGGGAACAAATTTTGCACACCCTCTTTGAAAATCAGCCGCGGTCAGGAGGAATGATCGCAAAGTATCTTAAATTCCCGAAATCGACTTTAAATACCGTGCTGAAACGTTACCGGGTCGTTTTCGGTTATGGCATTGCGAAACTGGGTTCGCCTTAGGTCAGCCCTAACAGCTGTCACAAGGTTTTTTTATTCAATCGGGTCTGGATCCGACCCAACATCGATGAGGTTCGCTCTCATCTTTTTTCGAGGTCCAACCTGAATTCATCAATACACACACACATGAACTGTCAAAATAAAATGTTTATGTTTGTTTATGCTTATGCTTTGCACTTATCCCATCATACTAAATCGACTCTGGATCCGTTCTCGTTCGGTACTTACGAGTCACAGTCAGACCTGACCCAGGTTTAAAACCGAAAACGACACGATTCGCACAAAATGAAACAACCGTAGAAATGGAACATACGATCGGAAACTACGAGTGAAAGTCCGTAGAGCAGTCCAGAACAATCCTGTAATCTCCACGCGTGGTTTGGTGGAAAGGTTCTCTGCGCCGTACAGTACTGTTCGGCGAATCTGTCGGCGTGAAAGTTTCCAGATGTACCATGCCAGTAAGCACCCCAATAGGACCCTGAAACAGAACCTGATTGCCAAACGCCGCGCAAGAATGCTGTACGAGCAAGTTCTGATACAACGGATGTATTTTGATGGACGATGAAACATAAGTTAAAATGGGCTTTCGATAGCTCCCGGGACATAAATTTTACCTTGCCAAACGCAAGGATGCAGAGGACTGAAGAAAGCGTTAGTTCTTGAAGCCTGCCACTTTTGGTGTGGCGCTAGTGACGATTTTAAAATTTTAAGCTCGATTCACAACGGATTATATTTCTTTACAGTATTTCTTCTACCAAACTACTAGTATCAGTAGCTTATATAAAACATTATAATACCTGGCTGATAAACAATGAAAATCGTTGTGATAACCACTTCACTAAGAACAATGAACCTGTCATGTTTTGGCCAGATCTTGCAAGCTGTCATTACAGTAAAACAGTGCTACAGTGGTATGAAAGCAACGGGACTTAGTTTATACCGAAAGAACTCAACCCACCAAACTGTCCCCAGCTCAGACCGATAGAGAGATTTTGGGCTATTATGAAAAGGAAGCTGAAGGTGAATGGCAGTGTCGTCAAAAGCACCAATGAATTGAGAACCAAGTGGAATAAGATTGCCAAAACGATGGATGAGAATAATGTGCGCCGGTTGATGAAACGTATTCCGGGAAAAGTCCGCAAATTCCTTCGAAATCGAGATGATTAATTTTTTTTTGTATTTTCCCTCTAAAGTTCGCATAAAATCAAACATTTTAGTAAAGACAGAATACTGTTTTGTTAATGTATATCCGAAATATGCGCAATAGTCTGTGTTCCGATTCTAACTGGGCCACACCTTACGGTCAGGTTTGTCGCCGTCGAACGCTTGGGCATAACCGTGTTGGTCAGGAGAAATAGTCTGTGAATAGTCATGGGCCAGCCTTTGGAGAACAATTAGTTCCAATAGCTTGGATACAGCACTTAGTGCAGCAATCCCACGGTAGTTGGCGACAGATCGTTTGCATCCCTTTTCTTGTATTGGGAAAACAAACGACTCTTTCCAGCATTCAGGAAACACACCGGAAGTTAATGACAAATTTAAGACCGTAGCCAGGGGCCCAGAGTGTGTTGAGGCAACGCTTCAGGACAATTGAAGGAATACGTAGTTCAGCAGTGTCTTCTGCGACGAAATTCTGGATGCCGAGGGCTTCGAAGCTGCTACATGCAAAGTTCCCCGCTTAACAGCAGCTTCGAGGCCCTCGGCATCCAGAATTTCGTCGCAGAAGACATTGCTGAACAGCGTACGAAACAAGTTGGCGATATCCGCGACAGAGTCAACTTCATGAGTGCCGTCAGTCATAGTGGAGGGTAAACCAGTTCCCTTCCATTGTTCATTCACGAACCGCCAAAAGCACTTCGGTTTCGTTTTGAGACGACTCTGCAATTGAGACTGACGAGAGTTGTACAAGCTGATTTTGAAGTGTTTGTAATCGTCGTTGGCGCGTGCGTAGTTTGTCCTCGTAGAATCGGTGCGATATTTGCTGTGTTTCCTCAGAGCAGCCCTTTTAACTCGTTTCAAATGTTTGAGGTCGGAATTAGACCAAGCAGGTTTGGGAGGCTTACAGTTGAGTTTCTTAGGCACGAATTGATCAACGGCGTACAGCAAAATACCACACATAGTCGATGCATCAAAATTCGCATCCCTGTTTGCAAGGGTCGTGTTCCAATTCACGCCGGCGAGAATATATTCCATCAGTTTCGCGAAACGCTACAGCAACTTGTCCACCGCTCTTTGGCATGGTCCTACCCACCGCGTTGATGACCTTCGCCGCCTTCTCCCGGGCATAGTTCACATAGCAATTAAAGTTCAGCCCGCCATCACTCTTTTCGGAGCAAAGACACTTTGCATTTGCTGACCAACAGTGCCTCCGTTTTGCGGTCTGCAGCGCACCCCCACACCTCTTCCATCAGCCTGTTTTCGACAATACGATGTCATTAGCAAAACCAACGATCATTAAGCCAACATCAGCTCCCTGTTGTACATTCCGAAACAGAGGATGGAACCTCGCAAAACTTCCGTCTTGATCGTCAACGTTGTTTGCCCCATAACTCTCGTCTCGTAAACCAACACCCGGTTCTGGAAGTGTTTCTCAGCAGAGCAAGTGATACACGTTTTGCCGAGCTGAAAAATCCCAAATATCCCGCATCCAAGCCAGCACAGTCCCTAAAAGGTCGCATAAGTTTCACAAGCCTTTTTTAGGCGTTTTAGCCGATTGCGCAAGGTGCGAGATGTTTGGGATTCTTCAGCTTGGCAAAACTTGTATCACTCTTCCTCTTGTGTACTTATTTTAATTTACCCCAACTTCGAGAAATCATATTTGTGACTGGGATTTTCTATAGCATCGCTATAGCTATTACTAGCATTCAAATGCTTCCCTAGTGCACAAAACTCAATATATGGGAAATGAAATTTCTTATGGTAGAATCAAGCAACGTGTATCAAATATTTGTTACAAAAATCATGCACGATATAAAAAAAAACAAGCTGTGAAAGTACTTTAGGCAGTTCAACAGTTCAAAGAACTTCAGTATACCTAGTTCTGAAAATTCCTTCAATGCAAGCAGAACTTCAACAAAGTTAAAAAAAAAACTATGATATAGTTCAAAGAGCATTAGAAAAAAGGAGAACTTGAGCAAAGTCCGTAATACAGTTGGTAATACTTTAGCAACGCACACAGCTGAAAACAGATTTACCGAAAAACGAGCGAGCGATCGACGCGGTTGTGAACTTTGCCCTTGTTTTTGTTTTACACCGTTGTTTTCAGCTGCCTAAATCAAAGAACGCGCTGGATTCCGTTTCAAATTCGGCAAAAGCAAATAGAAAAAAGCGTATGACAGTTTTATTTTTTTTACATCGAAACTGTTTGAAAATGAAATTAATAACTCACCGTTGAAAATGGAAAATTTCGTTTGGTCTATTTAATTGTCAAAATTTAGAATAGACCGCGACCGTTGAAAACGGCTTTATAAGGACGTAAATTGAATTTAACTACTGTGTATTCGTTACATTGTTAGTATTTAAATCAAAAATTCACAATTTGAGATTTCGGTCACTCCTTTATATGGAGTCGTCCATATTCTTAGTGTAATTCAGTGTGTCAATTAAGCGTCTTTATTTTAAGTGCAAAAATTGTAATATCGTTCCTTTTAATTTTCAAAAATTAACAATTTTTTTTTACTAATATTGTCTAGTGATTTTCAAAAGCAGGTACATGTCAAACCGTGCATTAGGTATTGAAAATCCAAAATTCTCTCAAACTTAAATGGAGCAGTTTTGCTTCAACCGGTAGTATAGCTATTCTCTGAGTTTTCTGGATCCTGGTGGCCTTCAGGCAGGTCATTTGTACATAATTCAACTACTGGTACATTATGAATAAAAATATACTCAATCAACAATAATCAATGTATATTACAGGTAAAGACGTCTAATGCTATAGAAATTTAAATTTGTTACATCACGCAGTCACATTATACCGTTGGCACATAACTATTCAAAGAGGTAGCTATGCGTCAAAACTCTTTGAAAATTATAGCATCAAATAACTTTGAAAATTAAAAATGATCAACGAACAATCTAAATCTACAGAGGCAATATTTACAAGCATAATCTAATGTCATCTACAATTCAAGAGTGATTTGAAATCAAGAGAAAATAAGATCAACGTATGTTTAAACTATAAATCCAATTATACAGAAAGCATTTTTCAATCTGGTTGTGTTACTAGTTTTTGAGATCAAGCTTTTAATTGCAACATATTTATGTGGTAGTCTACAAATGCAATTTCACTCAATTGTCAAATCACTCTTTACTTGCTATTTTTTAATAAATCACAGAACACCTAAAACAAAAATGTACCTTCATGATCCGAGTGAAAATCTCGCCCAAACCGGGTGTGCGTGGGCGATGTCCGTACACTGTTATCACTGCCGGCGTGTAGACTTCCTGCCAAACCGCTGCCAGTCGCACTCCCGATACTGTCACTGCCTACTCCGTCCTCCCGTCCACTGCCGTTCGAAGACGAGTGGTACTGATAGTTGGGATTGCTGATGTTATTTGGCGTAATGTCAATCATTTCGTCGTCCGATATAAGTGATGTCGTATTTATGAAACTCCGCTCATTAGTTGGCGATGATGTCTGTAAAAAAACGCAGAAAAACACATCTCTTTAATTGCAGTCAACATCCATCCTAGGGCCGGAATATATTCCCAATAAATTATTAATGGCATAGGTGTGTCCGGCATACGAAGGTTGCAATGCAAACAAAACTAAATGGTATAAGTCATCATCTAATCCCCTACCCTCACACCGTGGTATCGGATTTTAATAATTAAAATAGATTTCTTACGAAACGTTCCTTGTAGTTTCAAATCGTTTAAATAAGTATTCATCTGATCTATAACACTGCACTTTCATCATACAAGTTGTCACTACATTACCAATCGGAGAGGCGAAATTCCTGTAAAAAAATACACTTTGAAGTTATTTGATTTACCTAAACTGCATCTGTCGTTCCGAGATGCACTTTTATATTCTTTGATCTAGTCGTGCAAACAATTGCGATCTACGGAAGCATATCATATGCTATCGTTTTGTCCATCACTCCAGCATAGAGAACAAAATAGATTCAATAGATAAAATCAATAGGTCTGCCGACTGCGCATGATCCAGTCGCACGAAATTTTGACAGTAATGTCATACTCCGGTTGGCTTCGCATGTACCAAAGCACGCGGTAAAACACAAGACTACGCTAAATACATTCCCAACAGGCACAAAAATGATTAAGTAGTGCTTATTGAAACTAATTAATTAGTGTTGTTTCTTTGTAGTCACCCGGTAATTATTATTGATTTAAAGTATGAGAAAATGATTTAGTCGTATCATTTGCCGTTATCAATAGGTGGCTTGCTTTTAGTATGCTGTTTTGTAGTTTTGAGGCTAACAAGGTTTAAGGTTTTTTCTCTTAATTCAAATGTGGTATAACAATTGACAATTGCATAACATGCGATATCGTATGATGAAGCAAGGCATCTCATGTTACATGAAATGTTTTGGCCCATAAGAGGTATTCGTAACCAATATTTGTCAAAATTTCGTCCATATCTTCAGAGCATTTAACCCATTCTAATTGTATTAAGCGCTATTAGGCGTTCCATGGGGCATTCAATCTTTTATACTAATTAGCATACTAGTATTAATTTTTCACTCTTATTCATATAATCACCCATATTCTTGTTTACGATCTAACCATATTTTCCATAGAAAAATAACGTTTGACATTAGCTGGCTAATACTGCCACACATATAAGGTCTGTATCCGCAATAATCCGGACACCTCAAAACATGAATAAAACATAAATTTCCCATTATATTGCCGTCGTAGTTGTTTATTCCAGATTCATGGGATGTGTTTTAACAATTCGTGAAGACAAAACATAGTTATTCGGTATTTGCATAAAATTTTCGAACTTTGCGCTTAACTCCGTCCATTAGGGTTTGTACAGACTCTTCAGAAATCGTAGAAGCCGTCTTTGTCCAAATTTGCTGGAAGTGTTTGATGTCTTTGATTCCTTGCTTCTTTCCAGAAAGCTTCCGCTTCATCAGAGCCCAATATCTCTCGATCGGCCGTAGCTCTGGGCAATTTGACGGGTTTGAGGTTTGTGGTACAATGTTCACTTGATTTGCTTGGTACCACTCCATCACAGTTTTAGCATAGTGGCATGATGCCAAATCGGGCCAGAACATAGGTTTTTCTTTGTGACTTCTTTCTGATAGATCTCCTTGTTGATTGTGCCTGTAGTGACGAAAAATTTAATCTTTTTGCCACACGTGCAAATTGCTTGCCACACAAGGTATTTTTTGGGAAATTTCGATGCCTTCTTCGTTTTGAAATGCTCAGCTGTAGCATTTCTGGCCATAGCAGAATAAAAAGCCAGCCCTGGAAGCTGCTTGAAATCCTCCAGGACATAAGTTTCATCGTCCATAACAACGCATGAAAACTTCGTCAAATATTCGCAGTACATACGTCGAGCCCGTGATTTTGCTACCAAGTTCTGTTTGTCGTTGCGATCTGGAACTGTTTTTACTTTATACGACTTAAGTCCCAAACGTTGTTTTGATTTTTGGACAAAACCAGGCGACATCCCTACTTTACGAGCCACCGTTCGAATGGAGAGATTTGGGTTTTTCGTTAATATCCTTTTCACCTCTCGGTCCATGACAGGATCAGCGCGTCCAATGTTTTTGTCACTTCTCGGTTTCCTCTCCACCGTCAAACGTTCCGAAAATGATTTGAGCACATCGTGAACAGTGGATTTAGGCAAATCCAATGTTTTTGCAAGGTCCCGTATTGACAAGCCAGGATTTGCCGTACGCCCGTACAAAATTCGCTCGCGCACTTGTTTTTCTTTCGTCGCCATCTTGAATACTAAACATGAAATGTAAACACGAAATTGGACGACGTAAGACAGCTGATTTTCACTGTGTGTCTTTGTTTAAATTCTGAAAAACAAGTTTATTAGTGAATTTTTGCAACGGAGTCATCAGAATGCGAAGCATTTTTCCCGAAAAACTTAAATAGATTGTACAGGGTAGGCCCAAATAAATGACGCAGTATTTTGTTTCAGTGTGGAATTCTTCTAGCCATCGCAAGAGCCATCTGGTTGCCAGCATATTAAAGAGGGACTGATTAATATGTAAACAAACTAGTGTTCGCTAGATTCCGTCAACAGGAACAGGGATGCCATATTTACAGACATGTCTGTAAATTTGCAGACTTTTCATTTTTGTTGCAGACTTTTTTAACGATGCATACATTTAGCAGACATTTTATTTACGTTGCAGACTTTTACAGACATTTGAAATATTTTTCAAATTTCAAATAAAGGAATTCTCTGAAGTTCGGATTTAAATCGTACGAAGATCTGAACAGTATAGTGGATACGATAAGAAGCTTTGTTGAAATATTTTAAAATAGCATAGGTAAAATTTATTTTTAAAGTAGTAATCCTTGAGGTCTTTAAGTAATAGTATGACGAGAGGAATAATATGTGTGAAATAGTCGGTGCATGCCGAAAATAAACCCAACAGCAAGAGATAAGTTCTCACCCATGTTAGGCATTGGGAGAGGGAAACAAACAAATCGCTAGAACCAGAACAAAGCAATAGGTAGTATAAGAGCACGATCGGTCGCATATTCTTTTACCAGTCAAGGGGGTATCCTACCCCTTGCCTACCCTGCATCGGGTAGCTTGGTAAAAGATTATGCGCCCGATCGTATACTACCTTCATATGCCCTCCGCTCGTTTTCAACTTGTACCTTTCAATTTTCAAAGCCTGCCGTTACGCTAAACGGAACTATCAATACTTTCTCTTCATTTCTCTTAGTTCTAGCAATTAATTACTGTCCAACCCTGGAGCCTCTCATGTTGATGGGAAATTATCTGCTTCTCATAAATTTTCTTCGTAGATCGTTACTCCGCGTATTGGGAGAATACAACAAACAACAATCAAAGTGTACTATATTCATGTTTAGTGGTCTTATGATTAGATAAGCCATTTATTTCAGAAATCATCAAACCGTGCTCTTTGATCACTCCAATTGCTATCTTTGAAATGTAACTTGAGTAGAATGAAGACATTTTTTGACAACATCCGACTTTTGAAGAGAGACCAGAGTGTTTTGACAACATGTCTTATAAAATAATATCTTACTTTGAAATTTTATCTTTGATATTTGGAATGATCACTTCTGTTTTCAGATTTTCCAGGACTAGTAGGACATTAATACAACAATACAATTATTTTTTTTTCAGTATCAATCCGGTGGATGTCAGATGTATTTTGAATACGCATATTATATTCTTACTGTACCCGCTTTTTACATGGTCAATTTATTTAATTTGTGTCTTTAAATTCAATTCCTCGTTTGAAATTTGTATGAATAGCATTTTTGATACACTGAGAAAAATTTTTGGAAAACACAAACATATTCTGGTTTCATTTAACCGGAATTTTACGTTGAATTGGACACAAACATCATATCAGTTTAATTTGAATACCTACGATGGTTAAAACAAACTAAAATTTTGAGTATTTGTTTCGGAAATTAACCAGTTCAACTGACATCCGTTTGAATCAACCACAATGTTGGTTGTTTCATTATTGCAGCTACGAAAACAAACACATTTGTTGGTTGATTCTACCAACGCATATAATTTGTTTCAAACAATTTTAGTACGATTTAAACTGAATTGCTGGTTGAAACTAACAAACATTTCCGTTTACAATCACCTACGTATTTTTCTGTAATTTAAAGAATATATATTTTAATAAAATGCCAACAAACATTAGAAAAGTGCACATTTAAAATTTATAGTCTTCTCTCAGTCCAAGCGAAATCTACAAATGTTAATGACAGCCTTTCTACTATTTTCAGGTTTTTTAAAGTAAAATTTTGTTGATTGAAACATTTTACAATTAACATAAAGGAGATCATTTAATCATTAAAACAACAAAAATGAGGTCTCCATATCACGAGGTACAAAACAGTACACAAAAATTCTTTCGCTAGGCTTTAGCAGCTTTATTGGGGCCTCAGATGACGACTGTTTCTGTATGAGGACAACCTTACCAGCGGCATTGGTGGCTCGAATAATATTCGGCGGCCTTGGTACGAGTTTCATCATTTCGAGACCATAGGTTTGTTGTTGACTACACGTTAAACCGTTATGTTTGGACTGGTAATCATCGTTTTGAGGAATTTCTTCATAGCATTCCTGAAAATGCTAAGAACTTCGAAAGTTTATTTCACTGTTTTGTTTCATTAATGAAATAAAAATAAAAATTTTAAATTCAACTATTTAATTTATGTAACGAAAAATTGACTTTGTAATTCATTGTAATTCAATGGTTATTTTTGGACAAGGAAACAAAAAGTCTGTTGAATTTATTAAATGAAAACTAAATTTTGATTTTAAAATACAAAACTCGAAAGAACATTATAGGAACAAAAAACAAAAACTATAGAAAATTGTGTCATCTATGCGAATGCTTCAAAAATATGGACCAAGATTGCATACAATACAAGAAATAGATACAGAAAGGTTTACATAATCATACACACAGCCAAAATGACATAACTCGCTCTCTTATTACGTCTTTTCGTTGAAAAAAGTCTAATTTTGCAATGAAAAATAATTTACAGACTTTTTTAGACATTACCAGACATTTCAAATTTTTCTCGCAGACATTTGAAAAAAATATCTGGCATCCCTGGCAAAAAAAAAAAAAAAAAAAAAAAAAAAAAAAATATAAAATATTTTAGAGGGGGGGAAGGCCCCCCCCCCCACCCGCCCCCCCCCCGCAGGAAAGAAGAAGACCCCCAACAAACCCCCCGCCGGAGAGAAGAAGGGGGGGGGGGAAACCACACCCCCCAAAAAAAAAAAAGCGGGTTCCCCCCCTTTTTAACCCAAACGCCCTTTAGGGGGGGGGGGGGGGGGGATCCCCCCAAACGTTGTTTTTCTTTATAAAAAATGGCCCCGGAAATGGAAAGCCCCCGGAAAACCACCAAATCAGTTCAGGATTTGAGATTGGTGCCGCACAAGAAAAGAAAAATACATGGACTTTCGGAAGCCAACAAGAAGAACAGAGGCATTCGTTGTGGCGAATTACTTCGTTGGCACGGTGATTCCATGATTGTGTTTTGGGATAAGAAAAATTTCGAATGGCAGCAAAGTTTCAACGCCCAAAATGACAGGGTCTATGCAGCGAGTATTCAGGATATCCCTTCTTTAATTCGCGCAGTTCAACGCTTCCAAAATCATACTTCGGGCATGGTTTGGTGTGCGATTTCTGCGGAAAGTCGTCTGCTTTTCATTGATAAGGGTGTAAAAATCAACGCAGCATACAACGTAAAAGAAGTCCTGGAAAAGCATTTGAAGAAACATACTTCAACGATGTTTGGTAACCGCAAATGGGTGTTTCAACAGGATTCTGCGCCGTCCCATGGAGCAAAGATTACCCAAGCATGGTGCACCAAGAATTTTCCAGACTTCATTTTTAAGGAATTATGGGCAGCTTCTTCGCTAGATGCAAATTCTCTGGATTTCTCTATTTGGGGAATCGTGGAAGCTCACTTTCGAGATCTCAAACCAATGGGTATTGAAACATTCAAAGCTACCATACAGAAGATATGGGATGAAATCCTCGAAAATCAGGTGCGTGCCGCTTGTAATACCTTTCCGAAGAGGCTAAGGGCAATAATTGAAGCTTAAGGCAATATAATCGAAATGTAAATATGTACACATAAACAATAAAATATAAGAAACAGAATAACAAAGAAACATTTAAATTATTTGTCTTTTCGTGGGAGATACAGTCTTTGTTCCATGCGTCACTTATTTGGGCCTACCCTGTACACAAATGGTGCTCTATTCCCAATATTTCACTAAGTTAACTGGCAAAACTGGAAAGTGTGAGTATTGGAGTGGTTCGAAATGCCATCTGGAAGTTTGGACGCACCGAAATGTGGTCGAAAAACAAGACTAATGAACCAGAAGAAATGCAGTTCTGTTCGAGATTTTGCCAAAAAGCTAGGTACTTCTAACAGTAACGCCCAACGTGCCAAGGCAAGAATCCATCTAAAAACCTTCAAGAAGCAGATGATGCGTAATCGGAGTGAATAACAAGTTGAAACCGTTATACCGCGGGCACGGAAAGTGTATAACGGTCTACTATTTGGAAAATCGGTGTGTATTGGCATGGATGATGAAACATGTGTAAAATTTGACTATAAGACGCTTCCGGGATATCAAGTTTACACCGTGTGTGAAAGCCAGGATGTCGATGATGGCGATAAGTCTATTTTTACCGAGAAATTCGGCAAAAAGGCAATGGTTTTGCAAGCTATTTGCGAATGTGGAATGTGCTCAGCGCTGTCAGAGACAATAAAGACTAATACGTACATCCGGGAATGCTTGAAACGGCGTTTGCTGCCAATGATCAAAAAGCATGGTAGTCCAATATTGTTTTGGCCGGATATGGCATCAGTGCATTATGACGTTTTTTTTGCTGTCTTTCGACTATTTCTATTTTTCTCTTCAAAATTTTGAAGATTATATATTTTAGATTTCAGTGGTCCGACATTGCTACGTATTGCTACATTTGTCATACCTTATTAGCTGTGGAAACCAAAATATCAAGATCACAACCCCACGCCCTATCCTTTTAACTTGACAAAAATAAATAATAAACTCAAAAAACTGATCAATCTCAGAACCATGTTTATGAAATAAAAGTGTCGAGTGCTAAAAATGAAGGTCATTCACTGCACTTGAAAGGTAAAATAGCGACAACATTATTCAGATTTGGTTTTGATGAAATTTCGAATTTTTTTTTCAAATACCACTCATCATATTTTGGACATTCTGTCGGATAACATGAGCGGTCAGTTTGCTTCGCTTGATTTCGCTTGATTGCTTCGAAACAATGACATGCCCCCCGACAGTGATTTCAGCCCACTGTATCGCTTTACAACCTCCAATCAACTCACCAATAGCAGCTTTGTTTTGTGGTAGGCTATCTGCAGCTTCGCTCCATGCATCCAGTCTTCAATCATGTAGATTGTTCCGACGTCGTCGTCCGCAAAACCAACGATCTCGACTCCCTTCGGCAGCTTCAGTGTCAACACACTATTGTACATCCCGTCCCAAAGCGTTGGACCGAGAATGGAGCCTTATGGCATACCTGCTGTAACACTGATTGACTTCTGTTTCAAGTCACCAGAATTCGGTTTTGGAAGTAGTTTCTCATACTCCTACACAGATAATCAGGGACCCTCATAATGTGCAGCGCTTCGGTTGTGAACACGTATGAATGTGTTCTACACGTCGATCGTTATTACAGCGCAATAACGCTTCCCTTTTTGCTTCTGTTTGGACGACTATCCGCTAACTCAACCTACGTTCGAACCGTTTATCTCCTTTTCCGGAGACCAAACTGCGTCTCTGACAGACCGTGCTCTCTCTCCGTACAGTTTGTCGGCCTGAACGCTGCTGGATCCCCCGGCGGTTTTCCTGGCTTCGGCAGCAACACTAGCTACTGTATCTTCCACCTACCGGAGAATCCTTCGTCCAGACATTTCTGCAGCACCATCCTGAACATGTCCGGGAACTTTTGGGTCACCGTTTTCAGTGCCACATTTGGATTCCGCCCAGGCCAGGGGCTTTCTTCACCGTCAACCGTTTTGCTTGCACCGTTTTTGGAGGCACTCAGTTTTGTAAATCATACCTTTTATGGTGGATTTAGTCACGATCGGTTACCTCCGTTTACCACAAGTGGATATGGCCTGCCAAATAAGGTACTGTACGCAATAGTTATCGACTCACTCTTTATTGAAAGCCACCAAAGGGTTAGAAAAGAGTGTATCGATCAAAGGTTATAAGATTGATCAAATATGAAAAATAAATACAAACTTTTTTTTTAACCAGTTCGTTTATTTGTACGGATTAATCGCGTTAGTTTTACGGAGCCATAGGCAATTTTTGTGGGTTACACACAAAAAAAACTATTTCTTAAACAAACTAGAATTCTTCTTCTTTCATGGGGGCGACTTTATGGCACCTTCTTCTTGTTCTTTTGCTATTCTAGCCATCTCTTTTTGTTTACTTATCCCTGTTGACATGAATGCAGCAAACTGTAACAACGCGCGATCGCGGGTATCCATATCCTTCGGTTCAGCGTTACTGATTTCGTTATCCACCGGTATCATGACAGATTCCTCCATTTTGTCTTCCAGCACCTCAAGCGTTTCCAATTCGCTATCACCTTCAGCTTCAGGTCCTATGTTGGCTGTGTCTCCGGTTTCTGCAGATCCGTACGTGTTCTTTCATTTACCGTTCTGTTAATTTTCTTGTCGACGGACTTTCGGCTGACTCTGAACATTCCGCTTGGGACAAGAAGCCATCAGATGTCCCACTTCTTTGCAGATGAAGCATTTATCCTTGTTGCCTTCGTAATACATGTTACCCTTCCGATTGGCGAAGTGCAGCGATGACGGGATTTCCTGCTTCACGTCCATGTACGCGCCTCGCACACCAGTGTAGGCGCGAATGCCCAGCTGCGCCGGGAACTTCTCCTGCACGATGCGTTTCACGAGTCCATATTTAGACAACACCGTAACGATCTCCTAGTCGGGAACCTCCGGTCGGAGCAAACATCCCACTGCGGGGTAGGTCAAGGCAGGGACGGTTCCGCCACCTTGATGTTTGGCAAAGATTGCTTCGAAATACTGCCAAAACAAAGCCCTACGCTCAATTTCCAACTACTTCAATTTCATAACCTGCCGAGCTCTATCGGACCTATCGACACTTTCTCTTCACATCTTTGGTTCTAGCAGAAACTGCTGTTCACTACTGAGATCCCATGATGTTGAGAAGATATTTTCAATTTCAAAACATTATTATTTAAATTTAGCGCACTGTACGCAATAAAAAGATAATTAATTAGTAGTAAAAACATGCGTTTTTGTGTGTGTGTGAGTGAGTGATTTTTTTTTTTAAATTTAAAACGCTCAATAAAAAATTGTAATTTGAAATTCTAGATTTAAGAAAACCATTGTTCCTTTTGCTTTGCCCCCCCCCCCCCCCCCCCCCCGCCCCCCCCCCCCCCCAAAACAAAAAAACCCCCCTTCCCCCCAAAAAAAATAAAAAAAAAAAAAAAAAATATTTTTTTTTTTTTTTTGACTTTTCCCCGCCCCCACCAACCTCTTTTTTATCCAAAAAAAAACTTAAAAACCCCGGCCCCTGCCCCCCCCCCAGGGCTGTTTTTCCCTGTTTTTCTTTAAATTACCCCCCCCTTTAACCCAAAAAAATAACCCAAACCCTTTTCCCCCCTTTCTTAAAAATTTTTTTTTTTTCCTAACATTTGAAACTAAAAACAGTGTTGGTGACTGCCGAAAAAATCGTCGAAAATTATTTATTGTTATCCGTGCTTGAAACAACCACATCGATAAATGTATTGGTAAAGGCATCATACGCAGGAACTCAGTGAGTGAACAAGATTAGACATTTTGTAGATTACTTCATTCCACCACGCAAGTCGAATAGACAACAGCTCTGCCTACTTGTGATTCACTCTTCGTTGATTGAGTGGCTATGGAAATACGACGAAGTAGGATCGCCAGATGATAATCGGAGACGAGAGATGATAGCATACATTTGAACAGAATCATTCATTGTCTTTTAGTTCGAATGACAATGTTGGAGGTTTTGTTAAGTATGTACCGTCTGGGATAAATAAGCCTACTCCATTAGATTTTTTTTTTAAATTTTCCTGCACACGTATCCGATAAGTCATTACATTTTTTTTCAAGACTATTGACACAATTTGTTATGCAGACCTAAAGAATTTTATATCATATAACATGCAAGAAAAATGTTTATCGAGATTTCAATTGAAGAGGGTTTATTATCCATATAGTCGATTATCGTTCGTTGAACAAACATTCGCTTATTTTCTATTTCAACAAGAATGCATACATTTTTGTTTTGTGACTTGTGAAAAATCATCTGTACCAGATAGGGAATCCACTGCATCCGGGATGGTAATGCCGTACCATTACCAAAGTAACCTGTGTGATCATCAGTATTTACCAAAAGCAGAAAATACTGGCCTAAAGGAACACATGTCACTTAATATTAACATTTGGCGTTTAGTTGCTACATATTTTCTGTTTTTCCCGCTGTATTTACTGGCTACACTGTGCTTTTCGGCTTCCGATCACCTTTTTCCGAGCAAAAACGGCTTCCAATCACCAAGTGATCCGATCGGAAGCTTCGAGCACTAGCACTCAATCGAATCAGGAAACGAAAATGAATCACCAACAGAAGCCAACGAACGAATCAATAAATGGTACAAGCGAGCAGTGATGAACATGCATACAATTGAAAGGCGATGAAGTTCATGCTATGTTCATTCAATGTTTACCTTGGCACATCAGTTTTCGGTTTGAGAGGTGAAGCAGAACTTCTCATTGTGTGCGTCTATTGAATCAAAGAAGAGCGTGCAACGAATGATTTATGATACGATTAGAACCATCCTTGATTATTTTTTTATTATCACAAACCCATACACCACCACACCACACCACCCCACAAAAACAGCACCCCCCCCCCCCCCCCCCCCTGTAACACCCCTATTTTTTTTTTTTTTTTTTTTTTTTTTTTTTTTTTTTTTTTTTTTATACATAAACCATACAAAAAAAAAAAAAAAAAAAAAATATATAAAATATAATTTTTTTTTTCCTCATTCACCCCCCCCCAAAAAAAAATTTTTTTTTAAAAAATTAAAACCTAAAACCCCACCTCCCCGCAAAAAAAAAAAAAAGAAATGGGGAAGAGGAACCCCAAACCACAAAACAAAAAAAAAAAAGCCCCTACAAAAATTTAAACAAAAAACTTTTGAGCCCTTTTTCTCGCAAGCCGTTGGCTATACACGCAAACCTACAGAATCGTTGTGTAGGGGAAACTTTCCCCTACATGATGATGGATTTGGTTTGGGTGGGTGGCCTACGGTCCTCCCTTACCCAACAAACAATTTGAGTTGATTAAAAGCTGAATAAGCTATATTTTAGCTTAAGAAGCTTACTTTTGATTGAATAAGCTGTTATAGAACATGCAATGTTTGTTGGGTAGCTCAGTCGGTAAAGGCGCAGCTACAAAGCAATACCATGCTGGAGGTGGCTGGGTTCGATTCCCGGTCTGGTCTAGGAATTTTTCGTTAAGGACAATTTCTCGACTCCCTGGGCATAGCGTATGATTGTACTTGCCACACAATCATACTAATGCAAAAATGGTACTTGGCAAAGAAAGCTCTCAATTAATAACTGTGGAAGTGCATTCAGAACACTAAGTTGAGAGCAAGCAATAAGCTAATTGTGAAAGCAATAAGCTTGAAATGCTAAAGAAGAAGAAGAAGAAGAAGGGTGGCCTACGCCTTGCGAGGAAATAGGCTCAGAAGTGTTTGTCTACAAATGTTGATAGGCCCTTTTCTATTGTTAATCCAGAATTGTAACCTCATAAGTAACAACGAGTCGTCTGCCAGTGATGTCAGATTTTCGCATGGTCGGTTGCATAGGATTATTATTTATGACCTGTTCATAAACCACGTAGACTCATTTTTTAAAATCTCAGACCTAAACACCACCTCTCCAAACATTTTATTGAAATTTTGTATGGTGTGTAGACTTTGGTCAGACCCCCCTCTTCCCAGAAATGTCTACGTGGTTTATGAATAGCTCCTTTTGAAAATGATGAGCGGGTGAAATTATGTACCAGTTGATTTTGAGTTCAGAATGCCGCTCCCTGGCATTGAAAGTTTTAAAATTCGTAAGATTTACTATAATACAATTTCCATAAAATAATTCGTCTACCTACGGAATCGTATTTCCGTGAAAGTCGTTCATTTTCGTAGATCTGGCATCGCTGGTCGTCTCACCTCACAAGCCGCGCAGAATAAAGGGTTCTGCAGACTGTCGCGTTTTTTCCGCCGCGGCAGCGAATAATCGCCGCGATGAGATTATGTGGCGGCTTATGGGTGCGCACAAACCGACGCGATTTAAAAAAAAACGCATCCCGCTGGTTTGTGCGCTTCCATATGTCGCCATGTAATCTTATTGCGGTGATTTTTTCGCCACGATTATTCGCTGCCGCGGCGAAAAAAAAACCCTGCAGTTTAAAACTCCTAAAAGCTGATTATTTTTTCCACCCATTTTATCGCTTTTCCATATAGTGGCATGAAAAGAAAAAAGAGGCCTTGGAGGGTAGTGTCAAATTTTAGATATCTTATTGCATTTATTAATTGGAGGGTATAGTTGTCTAATGGCTGTGAATTGTGAGAGCAAAAAAAAATACAGTCATCTTTGGTTCATTGCACTAAACCCTTAGACAACCTACTGAAACGTTTCCGTGCATCGGACAGCTCAAAGCTGAAAATGTCTCAGGGTACAGCGATTATTTGTTATTTCCGAGATTTTGTATTTATTTTCCATTTTGTTTAAAAATTGTTTACCGAAGAACGATAATTACCACTGTCTTAAATGATGTTGGACTTCGATAGGTGGACTACAGCCCAATTAACGGGAGCTCGATTAAAACGTTTCCCATTTTAAGATAGCCTAACTGACAAAATTCAACTTCTAAAAATGATGTAGGCTACATGCTCTTTCGTTTCGAAAAATTAACATTGTTTCTTGGACCGCATAGTCGAACTGTTTTTAATATCACTCGAAATCCGAAATTAGACATCTTTTCGAGGTTTTTTTTCTTACGTTTTTCTTCGGTTCACAAAAACTTTTCAATTTATTGGATCAATTTCCCATAACCGCTGGTAGGAAGGGACAGAAAAACGGCTCGTCTAAATAGTCCGTTATAGGCAAACTTATCAGCTAATCGTATACATTTTGGCTAATATGTATACATTTTGGGTATCCATGTATCAGTTTGCCGGTCGACTGATCTTTTCTAGTAGCATGTTGTTCAACCCATGATAAAAACGTAACAAGAAAACGCAAATTAACGAGAAATGCATCTCATTTACCCGATGATAAAGGCATCCAGTTATCTCTGTGCATATCATGCTATGAAGGTTACTTACCTTTCGCCCAACTGCTTGATAAGAAGGATGATCTCCGCTCAATGGATGAGTGCCAACCACCGTTGCTGATGTGGAAATATTGGTTCCTTTCAGAGGAAATTTTTCCATAACGTTTTTGGCCGACTTCGAGTTTTTTTTATAAACAGTTCGTTTTGAACCTTATCGCAGATTCATCAACTGTTTAGTTCAGCGATATATCCACTGACGACACGCATTGTACGCTCTAAATTAAGAGGCGTTTCTTATCAGAATCAGAAGTGGGTGTTTCACAATCGTTTTACACTATAGAATCTACTGATCACACCTGTGCATGATTTTCTTGATGTAATAGTTTTCGTTCTGGTGGTCCCACTTGCTGTGAAGACCGAGGGATGGCATCAGCTTTCCGCTATATCGCCAACGAAACTTTGTTTACAGTCTGATAGACTTTTTCCTCTTGGCGCTGTCAGTCAGCGTGTGGTGTGTGCACTGTAACCGGCCGGTACCCATTAATGGGTAAAATTATACACATTTTCTGATATATGAAGTGTGGTGGGATTTCGCTTGTACGTGTTTACTCGTTGCTAATTAGATATGGCTTTTTATCTCTTTTAGGAAACGGACTGCATCTTGGAGTAAGGAAACATCTTTCTTTTGGAAAACCTGATGTATGTTGCAGTATTCGTCTAGTTGATATTGGCGCCTCTTCTCCGCAAATTTTACGCAAAAGAACATGACATGGTCGGCATTTTCAAGAACATCACATACATCACAGATATTGTGCTCTTCAAGCTTCATTTTGTGTAGCCAGTATCTCGAGTAATCATGACCGGATAGTAAGCGATTTAGAGTACGAATTTCAACATTATTTAGCTGCAGTCCATGGTGCCAGGGTTTTGAGGGTATTGTATTCTGTATTTGGAAAAATTTCCTACCTTTGCCAAGCTCGGCCGAGTATTCCAAGTACCATTGTTGAGACCTTTCCTCGGTAATCGAATGGAAGTAGTTGTTCGCGTCGTGTAGGAGAAATTTGTTGCTGCATACCATTTCTTGCTCGAGTCCCGCCTTTGCCAGTTCATCTGCCACTTCATTTCCGCTTAGTCCAGTGTGTCCTGGTATCCACTGAATTGTCGTATGCGTGTTACCTGCCATCCTTAGTATGTTGTCTATCACTTTGTCCCGCTCGTTCACGCCGATATTTCTTCTTATAAATTCGCAGCCGGACCTGGAATCTGTCATAATTACGGCATTTTGAAGATTTTGATTGCAAATATATTGTAATGCGACGTAGATAGCTTCTAGTTCAGCAGACATTATGCAGACAGTGTTCTCCAGTCTTAGACTTAATCTGAATTTCCTGTTCTCGTGGTATATGCCAATGCCACACGTCACACCGTTTGACGACGCATCCGTATAAATCAGCTGTCGGCCACTGTATTTGCCATGAATAAGTGACAGGGACAGTTGTTTTAACACTTTTGTGCATGTGTTTTTTTTTACCCAAGTTCCTTCTCCTAAGCTGGTATTGACTGGTACCTTTCCCCATTCGTATGGCCCCTTCACTATTGAAGACATGTTGTTGAACACGTCAAAGTGTTCATAAGCTGTTCTCTCAATCACTGTATAACGTAGATTTTCGTGAAGCTCAACTCCGAAAATATTCTGCTCCCGACTTATTTGTTCCCAAACCGGTGATTTAGTGTAACAGTGTTTTACCACTTGTTTGCCTATCATCTTCTCTCGCCTGAATTTTAGAGGAGGTTGCCCAGCTATGGCTTGTAAGGTGTTTCTAGGTGTGGTTTTCGTACAACCTGTTACCCTTCGAAGGCACTGGTTGTTAACGGTGTCCAATTTTTTTAAATTTGTTTTGCTGGCTAGACTATATACACTTGTTCCGTATTCGATGAAACTCCTTATCAATCCGTTGTACGCGACATTCAGGGTACCTGGATGAGCTCCGTATTTCGTTCCGCTAATTACCTTTAGCATATTCAGTCGCTCCGCCATCTTCTGGGTCAATTCTCTTACATGGGTTCCGAAACGTAGAGACTTGTCGATCCACACACCCAAGTGTTTGTGTGATCTGACCGATTCGATATCTTCATTGTTTACCGATATCTTCATTTCTTTCGGGCTGTTTAGAAACATCATCGATTTGGTCTTCTGCGCATTTATAGAGAAGTTGAGTTCCGTTGCACACTGCGCAAATCGATTCATGAAGGTAGTTGCCCTCTCGTTCACCTCTTCGATTGAGTTACCCACCACAACTATGGAAAAATCATCGGCGTATTGGACTAATATGACCCCTTCGACCTGAATGCTGTGAAGTTTTGCTGTGTACACGTTGAATAACGTGGGCGATAGCACATCACCTTGTGGGAGACCCTGAGTTACGTATCGCACTAGTTGCTGGTTGCCCACCTGAACTTGGACTCTTCTATTGGAAAGGAGTGTCATTATCCAGCTCCTGATCTCTGGCGGGGTTGAGTATGAATCTAAAATATCGTCTAAAATTTCCGGCTTCACCGCGTTGAACGCATTGGAGAGATCCACAAAGATTGCGCCGACATATAACCCTTTCCGCTTTGCTGACAGCACTCTGTTGATAACATATTCGAGGCCGCTACCTGTTGACATTCCCTTTCGGAATCCAAAAGATAGGTTGGGTAAAACGTGATTCTGCTCCAGGTATAGTTGGAGCCTTTCCAATACAGCTGCGTTGAGGATCTTCAAGCAACAGTTGATCATAGATATCGGTCTGGTATTTTCCACATATTCTGAATTCTTCCCTGGTTTCGGAATGGCAACTATTTTTATAGATTTTAGGTCGTCTGGTATTAAGTTGGTTTTCCATATCCTGTTCAGATCTCCTATGATGACCTCTTTGGCATCATCCTTCAGAAGGCGTAGCATGCTGTAGGATATAGCATCCGGTCCGGGTGCCGTTGATGTTGATTTCCTCGCTAGAAACTTGTTCCAAAACTCTACATTAACGATATCGTAGTTAGAACAATAACTGGGAGATACCTCTACCAGGTCTTCGAATGGGAAAAACTTGTCCAGAAACTCTTGGGCCACTTCCATGTCTACATGCACCAGTACGTTATCAGTGGAACGCCTTCCTCCGGTTAGCTTCCGAAGCTTTTCCCAGATGATTTTGGATGGGGTACGAGGATCGATACTTTCTACTAAGTCCTTGAACCGCTGCTGTCGTGATTCCTTCTTCAAACGATTAAATATGGCTTCCTTCCTTTTAAAGTCGATCAGCTCCTGCATGCTACCTGAACGGTTGAAACGTATTCGTGCCTCGCGTTTATCCTGCCAGGCTTGTTCTACCTCCGTGGACCACCAGAACTTAGGTACGTATTTGTCCTTTTGTCTGCAGTTCTTCACGATACGCTTTGTTTCCGATTGTAGATCTTTGATGCTCTTGATGTCATCAGCATTCAGCTGACTGATAGCAGCTCTCACTTTGGCAGCATTGACGAAGTATCGCTCTGATTTCTCTGCCGCAAGTTGGATGATAGTCTCCAATGCAAGATGACGACTTCCAATTCCAAAATCCAAAGTCCGCATGGTTGTACAGTCTATCAGCTGTGGTGTTATTAGAACCAAGTCGATGGCAGATGAGGATTTCCCAAGTTCCGCAGGGACAAATGTTACCTGTCCGGTGTTGAGCAGTATTAAGTTTTCGTCGTTGATCAATTCGAACAGTGTTGCGCCTTTATTGTCGGTGTGATTCGGATCCCACGAAATGTGATGCGCGTTGAAGTCTCCAGCAACAACCGCTTTTCTGTACCTCTGGATGTCTTTAAAGATGTCACCAATGTTGTTCCTCAGCTCAAAATGTGAAATCCTTGGAGCTACGTATATTGACACTAGAAGAATATCTGTCTCAATAATGTGTCTGGCCACTACCTGGATTTTATTGAAGCTTGGCAACATCACTTCCCGAGTCTTGATTTTCTTGCTAATAATCAATCCAGCGCCGCCGTATCCATCGTCCCTCGAATTGAGGTAGGTGAAATACCCTGGCACCTTATATTTTGTACTCTCAAACTCTAATTTACTCCATGTTTCGCTTACAAATGCTACATTGTATTGCTCTTGAATAAGTACTCTCGCTAACTCTTCTTTGTTCTTCTCTAAGCTTTGTATGTTTATTTGTATGATTCGTATGTTTTGTTCTGTCATGTTCTACTTACGTATTCATGTCTTCTTCTGTATTCTGCGACCGGCTCATCGCACTGGAGCGAAGCAACCTGTCGCTGGTGTTACCTTTCGTATTCTGGTCGTTTACTACGTCTGCATGTTGGCCACCGACTGCTCCGTCGACGACTACATCCTCCCATCTGCTTGTTCCGCTGAGCTGAGCTTTGAACCGCTGGGACCATTTCTCGAAATCCGACGCTTTATACTTGTTGAATAGGGCTACTCCTGTGCTCTCCTTCTCACCGGTCTTCTTCTTCTTGTCGGCCAGAACCTGCACCTGATTAGCGATGACCACATCCTCTATCGGTCGCTTGGAAATTTGGGGTCTGTATTGACGCGTATTCCTCGTTTGGTAATGACCTGCCGTCATGCTGGCGTTGCTTTCCGACAGGGTTGGATATTCCACGGCGTTCTCCAGTGCATCGTAGCGGTTTTGTGTGAGAATCGGGAACTGTTCTTTGGCCTCCATGTACGTCATTGTCGATTTCGCCATGATGGTTTTGATGTTTCGTTGCCTCGCTCTTTCCGCGCAGCTTTCGTCCGACGTTCGATGTTCCGTGTTGGTTTTGCAGTACAAGCACTTACGTTTGTTTTGACATTCACCTATCTCCATATCATCGTGTTGTTGGGAGCAATTGCCACAACGTTTCTTCGATCGGCAGTTTTCGGTCTTGTGATTATACCTCAAGCAGTTGAGGCATAGTACTGGCTTGCTTATGAACGGTCGCACCGAGTTCACACAGCAGAAAAGGCGAACTTCTCTTGGCAGTGCGCTGGCACGGAACGTTACACTGATCCGAGCGGTTTCGATTTTGTTTGCTCCTTCGTACCTGTGCAGGCGGTTGATGCTTAGAACTGGGTATTCGCTTCGGATGTTTTGCTTGATTTCGTCGATTGTCATGTCCACCGGTACTCCCGATACTACTCCAGAGACTGCAACGAAGCTGCGAGGGATGTAGGCTCTGTATCCTTTGGGTTTTAAGTGCGGGTCTTGTTGTAGTTGATTGGCTGCTTGATGACATTTCATGAACACCAGAAGCTTGTTCCTGCCGAGAGGGCGCATGTTGGTTATGTTGTTTCTATATGCGACAGTTTGCGACAACATTTTTCCGACGGTCAGCTTGTTGATTACTTGCGCCTTGCCTTCAGCATCGTTCTCCCTTTGCACGATTACGCGATATGGATACGTGTCATTTTGATTGTACTCGTAGACCTGATACTGTTTCGTGCTCTTTCCTGATTTTCCGTCCTTGTCGGGAGGCTCGGACTGCCTTTGCTCGTCCGGCGGCATAACTTTAGGTTATGTCGTCAGCACAAAAACGCTTGTTCTTTCACTCGTTCTCAATTTATTAGAAAAAAAAACAAGTTCTTGAGCTCTTCACAAACTACACAAGACTTTCTTTCACTTTTTGAGATTGAGAAAATTAATTTGCTTTCCGAAAAAAACGATAACTAAAGGCACGTGGAAATTTTCTTTCCTTCCGCCTCCAACGTTTGCTCGAGAATAAAACAACCATTTCATAAGGCAAATTAATGAAATTCCTCTGATTTCTTATAGCAAATAATCATAATGAAATCTTATGAATATCGAAAGTTTATTTCGCTGAGTGAGGGGCTCTTAAATGTGTGTTGTGTTTAAGGGACGATTCATTGAGCTTGGAACCGATGTGCTGGTACTTCCTGAGCCGAAAATATATCAATTTTCTTCATGACTATCCAGCCGCTAGTTGAAGTACCGAAGTCCGCTATCCTACTTCCCGTCCTAGTACAATCGTACTACAATCAGCGGCTGGATAGTCTTAAAGAAAAAGAATTTATTTTTTGTCGTAGGAAGTACTACCCAACAAACATCGGTGTTGAATTAGAGCTTGTTCAAGCAAATTTGGAGAAGCTATTCAGCTGTTTCTTCTAGAATAGCTGAATAGCTTCTCCAAATTTGTTTGAACAAGCTCTAATTCAACACCGATGTTTATTGGGTAGCACACCGGTCCCAAGCTTATTGATTCGCCCCTAATAATGTAACTCACACCAACACACCCTCAAATATTCTGCCTAAATAACATAATTAAAAAAAACAAAGATACTAGAACCGAAAGGTACCGAAAAGCGCAAGAATTGTTGCAAGGTGCGCGGTTGAAGGTGAACTTCGGAACTAGGGGTTCTACAACTTACTTACTTTACCAATCAGACTAAGGCCGGTGTGGCCTCTGCTGTACACAGAAGTTGTTTCCATTGTAATCGGTCCATGGCTGTTCCTCGCCAGCCTCGCTGTCTGCGGAGGGTCCGCAGGTCGCCTTCTACTTGATCGATCCACCTTGCTCGTTGCGCGCCTCTTCTTCTTGTACCTGTCGGTTCGTTTTCGAGAACCATTTTCACAGGGCTGTCGTCCGACATTCTTACGACATGCCCAGCCCATCGTAGTCGAACGATTTTTGCGATGTGTATGATGGGAGGTTCTCCCAGCAACTGGTGCAATTCGTGGTTCATTCGCCTCCTCCACGTTCCGTCTTCCATCTGCACTCCACCGTAGATCGTACGCAGCACCTTCCGTTCAAAGACTCCAAGAGCGCGTTGGTCCTCCACTAGCAATGTCCATGTTTCGTGGCCGTAGAGGACTACCGGTCTAATTAATGTCTTGTAGATGGTCAACTTTGTGGTTCGGCGAACTTTGTTCGATCTTAGCGTCCTTCGGAGTCCAAAGTAGGCACGATTGGCAGCCATAATGCGCCTTTGTATTTCTCTGCTGGTGTCGTTATCGGCGGTCACCAATGAGCCCAGATACACAAATTCGTCTACTACCTCGATTTCATCACCGTCGATCTGAACTCGTGCTAGGAGGCTAACATTGTCTTCTCGTGAGCCTCTTCCCTTCATGTATTTTGTTTTTAACGCATTAATCACAAGCCCAATCCTACCAGCTTCAGCCTTAAGTCTGATGTACGTTTCCGCCATCGTCTCAAAGTTACGTGCTACGATATCAACGTCGTCGGCGAAGCCAAATAGTTGGACAGACTTCCTGAAGATCGTGCCACTCGTGTCTATCCCAGCTCTTCGAATCACACCCTCCAATGCAATGTTAAACAACAAACACGACAATCCATCACCTTGCCGTAACCCTCTCCGAGATTCGAAGGGACTCGAGAGCGTCCCTGATACTCGGACGACACACATCACTCGATCCATCGTTGCTTTGATCAACCGCGTCAGTTTTTCCGGAAATCCATATTCCATATAGTACACCGCTGTACGTTGTACGTCTGTCCCAGGCATTTAGTGCAATTTTAGCAACAATCAATGTGCAACTAGCGATTTGAAATTGGTTCACTACTGTAGAACCCCTAGTTCCGAAGTACGCCTTGCAGTCTGCACCTTGCCATGCACTCTTGCGCTTTTCGGTACCTTTTGGTACAAGTATCTTTGTTTTTATTATTTTGACTATGTTATTTTGACAGAATATTTGAGAGTGTGTTGATGTGAGCTACGGTCTTACCATAGACTAACTCTAAGACCAGTAGGTTCCGAACAAATACGATTTTTTTTCTTGGCTCAGTCAGTACTAGCACATCGGTCCGAAGCTCGGTCCCAAGCTTAATAATACCAACAATCAATATGTAACTAGCTATTTGAAATTGGTTCACTGTTGTAGAACCCCTTGGTCCGAAGTATACCTTGCAGTCTACACCTTGCTATACACTCCTGCGCTTTTCAGTACTAATATCTTTGGCTTTGTTTTGATTCGCTATGTTATTTTGACAGAATATTTGAGGGTGTGTTGGTGCGAGTTACTTTATTAGCATAGACTAACTCTAAGACCAGTAGGTTCCGAACAAATACGATTTTTTTTTCTTGGCTGAGTACTAGCACATCGGTTCCAAGCTCGGTCCCAAGCTTAATATTACACCCCTAATAATGAACTCACACGAACACACTCTCAAATATTCTGTCAAAATAACACAGCAAATCAAAACAAAGGCGCAAATATGTATAGTTAGGTGCTGGCTTCAAGGTGTACTTCGGACCAAGGGGTTCTACAATAGTGAACCAATTTCAAATCGCTAGTTGCATATTGATTGTTAGTCTTACTGGCGAATCGTTAAGCTTGGGACCGAGCTTGGGACCGGTGTGTTAGTACTTCCTGAGCCAAAAAAAAAATTCGTTTTCTTAATGACACCCGCTGGTACAATCAGTACTAGGTACTGAAAAGCGGAAGAGTGCATAGAAAGGTGTAGACTGCAAGGTGTACTTCGGAACTAGGCGTTCTACAACAGTGAACCAATTCCAAATCGCTAGTTGCACATTGTTTGTTGGTACAATCAACAGTACAATCATAGACTAACTCTAAGACCAGTAGGTCCCGAACAAATACGATATTTTTCTTGGCTCAGTCATTACTAGCACATCGGTCCCAAGCTCGGTCCCAAGCTCAATGATTCGCCCCTAACAATGTAGCTCACACCAACACATTCTCAAATGTTGTGTCAAAATAATATAGTGAATCAAAACAACAACCAAGATACTAGTACCGGAAGGTACCGAAAAGCGCAAGAATTATTGCAAGGTGCAGACTGCAAGGTATACTTCGGACCTAGGGGTTCTACAACAGTGAACCAATTTCAAATCGCTAGTTGCACATTGATTGTTGGTACAATACTGTACGTTGTATACATATATGTCTGTATGCTGTTGTTGTGTGTTGTAAGGTGTAACAACTGATGAAATGTCAAAATAGCTAGCGGTTCAATTCAAATTTTGGCAGTTGGTTGAAGGCCACTTGAAGTCCTTCTTTGAAATAGGATTGTACTAAGACTGTTTACTTCTCATGGACCTCGGATTGCTCGTTGAAAAATAACCCGTATAACGAAAAACAATTTGCTATATAGTCAAAACTATATTTCGAATGTAAGATATATTATCACATTTTATGTTATTGTTATCAAATAGTTTTATTTCGTTTTCACCATATAACACATTGTTAATGTATGCCGTATTGTCATTGAAAAATATACCAACTTTTTGGCATAGAGTACCATCTGACATATTGTTAAAACTATATAGGAGATTGTTAGTTTGTAGTTGTCAACTATAAGGGTAAATGTCGTAACAATAACGGAAACGGTCGTCAACAATAAGGGAAATGGTCCAGGAATAGTTTGTGATTATGCGGGAAGGCATACAATTTCATGAGACATGGGGCAAATACATAAGACATACAATATACATAAGACATCAACTTCACGGCGTTCTTTTTGTCACTTCATTCGGATCAAGAACCGGAATTCTACAAGCGACAAGTTCGGCTTCTGCACCCATTTCGTTAGAAGTCATTGGGTGCGGATGTGTCAAACGCTGAAACGGCTGAAAAGAAAAACAATACATTAAAATTTAAAAAAAATCTGTCGGGTTGTGTTTAACACACAACCGGTTGACGTAGAGTACGTTAAAGTGTTTGATTAGTTTCGTTAGTGTCGTAGCGAAACCTTGCAACGCAGGTACTGTTCTAATGGCACGTTGGGTAAGCATAAGTAAGTGAGTAAAGTATGTTAGGACATTATATGATTCGCTTCTTCGAAATTATTTGGCGGCCCTGGAAAGGGACGTTTGGTTTGAATGTTGGTATGATGAAAGGGCAACGATTGTGCTGGCTGTAGTGATTGTGTTGATATGATCGACCAGCTGAAGAGCATTATCCTTGTCGCGTTATGTATTGTTTAGGGTCTGTTTGGAAATTCAAAGTCAATAACTAATAATATTTTTGAAAGTTGACAATCGCGAAATACTCTCAATTGAAATATTAACATTAATTCAAGTGTTTCATTTTAGTATTTATATGTAACTAAATTTATACAGTTCAGCAAAGAGATGAATAACAGTTTATAAATCCGTTTAAACATCGTTTATATAGCCTAGCTAATGAAATCTGATATTGAATTGAATAATAGCTGTAATGTACATCACTATTCAACTGATCTAATTATAAGCTGAAGAAAAATAATACAAAAGCTTTACACAGATGTCTTAATTGACTTTTATTCAACCACTGAACAATTAGTTGAAATACACACAGAAAAAAATCTTGTAGTAAAAACTACCATTTTACCTGACTATGCCTATCTTTAAAACTACCATGAAATTTCAGTCAAATTTACTACGTTTATGGTAAAACCTTCAACATTTGTGGTATATTTGACAGACCTCATATTTATATCAACCGCACCATGGTCGATCTAATCGCAGTCATGGTAAAATCAAACGCAGTTATAGTCAGCTTAAAATTGTTGGTGTTTGCGCTTAATTTAACCCTCGAAATGGTAGTTTCTACTGCTGTTTTTTTTTTTGCGTGCAGTTTATGCCTCTAATGCAACGCCTTTTAACTAGCTTTGCCAATTAAACCTTATATTTAGTAGCTGTGGTTTAAACCAATTGTCAGCAAAATAAACTACAATTAAAATAAAAGTCGTTGAAATGTCGTAGTAAAGCCTCCGAAGTGTTCGTAATTTTGGCTGATCAATGTTTCTTCTTCAACTTCAAGTTATGCTGGATAAATTATATAGACATTCATTTAATTCAGTTAATTCCTATGTGTTCGTTTATGTGTTGTTCATTTTTGATGCCGGTAAAAAAGTATTGACCAGTTTTCAAGAGTTGAAATTATAGTCAACTGCTTGGAGCAAATAGCTCACAGGCTACTATTTACATTGCCCATCCGCATAGAAAACAACGCAGTGTATTGCACGTAGTATATAGACGTATATAGTCGATTCGTTTATACTTCATTCAATTCTAAGATGGCGCAGTGGGTATGTCACGTAGTTGAGGATACGAAGGTTGATGGTTCAAATATCGCTATTAAATGTTAGTAAATGTTACATAATGTTTCTGTTAATGTACATGTATAATAAAATCAAATTAAATATGCATAATATAAAATGTCTGTATCGTATGGAAAATCATGCAAAAAAAAAACAAAGAAAGTTTTATGAGTTCTTTAAAAGACACCACAGCTTTTTTAATATGTTTAATAATGTTAAAGAAAAATTTCATCATGACTTTTTGGCATCATTGCACTTATTCTCACTTTCACAGTATATCAAAACTTATTTCTTCCTAGAAGTAAAACTCTATCCATCGCGAATCGTTAAGACTAAAGAGAATAACTATTCATAACAGTACTAATTGGAATATGCAGAGAATATTACCATAGACTAACATAGACAAATACGATTTTTTTTCTTGGCTCAGTCAGTACTAGCACATCGGTCCCAAGCTCGATCCCAAGCTTAATAATACGCCCCTAATAATGAACTCACACGAACACACTCTCAAATATTCTGTCAAAATAACACAGCAAATCAAAACAAAGGCGCAAATATGTATAGTTAGGTGCTGGCTTCAAGGTGTACTTCGGATCAAGGGGTTTCATAACAGTGAACCAATTTCAAATCGCTAGTTGCATATTGATTGTTGATATGACCATAGACTAACTCTAAGACCATTAGGTCCCGAACGAATACGATTTTTTTCTTGGCTCAGTCAGTACTAGCCAGGGAGCTGGCAGACAGCGATTTTCCTGTAGCCAACATCTCTAAAAACCAAACGTCAAAAGATGCATTGTTTGTAAACAATGCCGGCATTCCTACCCGTAGTAGCAAACGTCAGACGGGCCTTATTCAAATAAGGCCCGTGATATGTGCATACTGTCAAACGCTAGTAAATGGGATAGGGTGCCGCCCTGGTACTAGCACATCGGTCCCAAGCTCGGTCCCAAGCTTAATAATACGCCCCTAATAATGAACTCACACGAACACACTCTCAAATCTTCTGTCAAATTAACACAGCAAATTAAAACAAAGGCGCAAATGTGTATAGTTAGGTGCTGGCTTCAAGGTGTACTTCGGACCAAGGGGTTCTACAACAGTGAACCAATTTCAAATCGCTAGATGGATATTGATTGTTGATATTACTCCGGAATATCATGTTCGAGAATCAAAACGTTGTCCGAAATAGGGAGTTTCTTGCTACTTGCCGGAGCGGAACGTTCTTTAAAATTTACCAAAACCGATGGAAAAATATGTACACTAAATGTATTCATTTTTTATTTGTAAAATGTTTAATAGTAAATAAAATGGCAGTCATAAGAATCTCTAGTTGATAAGAGCAAAAATCTCAAAAATAAATCAATCAAGAAACGTTCGAATTATTAGCGTCGGAGTTTCAATTTTTCGTGGCGGTAGCCATTTGTAATTTGTACACAATACTTAAGGTATGCAACGAAGAAAAACTAAAATTGTTTTAGCCACCACTGGCTGTCAATTGGCAAGAACTTGGAAAGTAATGTTAGATAAATTCCAATCAAACAAACTCTCTCAAAATTCAATTGTTCACTAGCTACAAATCTTGCTACAAATACATCACTGGATTGGGCAACAGATTGACTAGCACATGACTGCATAAATAATGGCTGCCTAGCAACGGCTGCCTCGCCAACGGTTGGCTAGCAACAGCCTGTTGAGCCATGAGCTACCTGACCAATGGTTGGTCACCAGTGCACCCTCTAGGATACTTGCCACCGCCAGCTGCCAAATCCAACATTGGCGCCTTGCCGCTCCACACTGCTGAATGAAGCCAGTGCACCCTCCAGGGTACTTGCCATCGCCAGCTACCAATCCAAACTGGCCCGTTACCACTCCGTACACCTTCAGCCCAAGTAACCACGAGGCTATAATAGCATGCATATATAGGGCATATGCATTACGTCTAGTGCATCATTGAAGTTGGAATAATGCTGTAAAGGGCCCCACTAAGATCGAACTAATGCTATATCTTTTGTAATGCCATAAGACATTGCTAAAGTAGCATTTTTGCATTGGTAATGTATCACTACATTCTTAAATCTAATCTAACGCTTCATTACTTGACAACTGTTGAATTAATGCGATCCCGCATTAATGATGTCGAATAAATGCGATCCCGCATTAATGATGTTGATTTAGGGTTGAATAAGTGCAATAATATAATGCTTGTGGTTACTTGGGAGTTCTACCAACAATCAATGTGCAACTAGCGATTAAAAATTGATTCACTGTTGTAGAACCCCTAGGTCCGAAGTACACCTTGCAGTCTGCACCTTGTAATAATTCTTGCGCTTTTCGGTACCTTTTGGTACTAGTATCTTTGTTTTTGTTTTGATTCGCTATGTTATTTTGACAGAATTTTTGAGGGTGTGTTGGTGTGAGCTACGTTATAAGGGGCGAATCATTAAGCTTGGAACCGAGGTATGTACTACCAAACGAATGAGAAAATTTGCGAAGGTGTACCCCTTATATATCGTTCACTGCTCCATATGAGACCTCCCTTGATCACATTTGAAATCTGTGATAGGAAAGTACTGTGCATTTAATAAGTTTAGCCTGAAAAACAAAATTATAAGACTCCACCATTTATTTTCGTTTTTTCCAATAGTTTAAAATTGTTAACTAACAATTTTTGTTCGTTGAATTGATACGCGGGAAAATTTCCAACTGATTGAAGTAAACATTTTGATAATCTATTGAACATTTATAAAGTTATACGTCTCAAGTTGAATGAATCGTCCCTCAAAATATCCTGAAATATTCTGTCAAAGTAATTGCAAATCAAAACAAAAACAAAGATGCTAGTTCCGAAAAGCGCAAGAATGTGTTTAGGCTCTCCCCAGATAGGAATAGTTTACCTTCACGACTACAAAATCAATCAACTGTCATTTGCTCAGTTGTTAGATGTTGTCTACTTTTTTTTTAATTTTAATGTATTCAACAAAGATTTTTCATTAGGGCCTAACTGACATACGTAAACAATGGCCTTTTCCGCAATTTTTTTGTCATTGAAAACTCGTCTAATCAATCCACCACTGGCCATTTCGAAGCGGAGGAGTTCACCTATCCGATAGAATTAGAGGCTTACATGGGTAGCGTTTGTGCCACGAGAAATTTACGGAAGAAGCCATTGTTTAAGTTTGTCAGTTAGGTCCTAATGAAAAATCTTTAACATATTGATATACTACCTTCATATGCCCACCACTCGTTTTCAAATTGAATCTTTCAATTTTCAAAGCCTGCAGTTACGCATAACGGAACTATAAATACTTTCTCTTCATTTCTTTTAGTTCTAGCAATAAATTACTGTCCACTCCTAGAGCCTCTCAGGTTGATGGGAAATTATCTGCTTCTGATAAATTTCGTGATATTGATTTTTTTTTTCAACCGGTTTAGCGATTGACGCAACCGCATGCAATGACGTCTAAAGGTCCACTACAATGGGGAGCGTAATGGCGCGTTGCGGCAGCTTTGGACAGTTAATCCATATATTTTATGTCAAAAGCTGTCACAACGCGCCGTTGCGCTCCCCATTGTAGCTGGGCCTTAACGAAACGGGCGGTTCTCGATCCGAACAAAGTGATAAAAGAACGCCGTGAAGTAGATGTCTTATGTATTGTATGTCTTATGTATTTGTGTTATGTCTTATGGATTTTTATGTCTTATTTTTCAACTAATAATCCGAGGTCCATTGTTTTGATTCACTGTGTTATTTTTACAGAATATTTGAGGTGTTGTCCGTTGTGAGTTATGTTTTTTGGGGAGATTCATTCAGCTTGGGATTGATATGCTGGTACTTCCTGAGCCAAAGACTACATCCATTATCTACTGGACTATCCAGCCACTGGTTTTAACTGCTTTAGATCCCAAGTACACGTTGCACCTGTAAAGACACTGACAAAGGATTCATTCTCAAATTGAAATTCAAATTGAAAGAAGCTGAACATGTTTTCCATAATTCTTAAACTGAACGTTTTCTTTTTCAGAAAATTAAAACTCGATTTCATCCTCGGTGGGACAATATCGAGAGAAAAAAATGAACTGCATAACGATAACTGGGAAAACTTCCAAAGCAATGGAGGGTGGACGGGATGAACTTCACCGTTAGCATGTTCGCTGGACAATGGTAGCAAAATAGTGCGCAACAAAGTATTGACATAATGCTCAAAATAGACTCTTCTTTCGTAAACTTTCAATTTGTACAACTATATTCTACACACTATTTTACTACTGATAACCTGAACAACACTTTGATTGTTGTTATTGTTGTATTCTCCATATGCGCGGAGTAAGGATATCTAATGATTTGTCAGAAGCAGATAATTTCCATCAACATGAGAGGCTCTAGGAGTGGACAGTAATTTATTGCTAGAACTAAGAGAATTGAAGAGAAAGCATTGATAGTTCCGTATAGAGTAACGGCAGGTTATGAAAATTGAATGAAAATACAAGTTGAAAACGAGCGGAGGGCATATGAAGGTAGTATACAATCGGGATCATAATCTTTTTCCAAACTACCCCAGATGCGGGGTAGGCAAGAGGGAGGATAAACTGAACAAGCTGAACCTTTTAAAGAGCATTCTATGCTAATCCACCTTAAATTACGATTAAAGGATTTGGTGAAACTAGAGTCTCTAGAAGCATTTCGGGCCTTCTGGCAACTTTATGCTTCTGCTGATTTCCAAGCTTTTTTTCGTACCAAGGAGGGGGGGGGGGGATAAACTTGGTCATATACCCAAAGAAGATTCGATAAGTGACCTCCCCCTGGAGATAGGTCAATCATGTAATATAATAAAAAGTGGTAATAATGTTTCCATGCAATTTCAAAAATTGTTATTATGTCTAGCAGCACACTTGTTGCAATTCGGTAAAAGTAACTCCAATGTAACTCTATTGAGTTACAGCTCAGTTTCCGCAACTAATTATGACGGTTTTGTGTTGCTTGGGATATGCCACCACTCACCAGCTTTGTGACGAGTTTCTCTTGAGCTCTTGAAAAGTTATCTATTCATTTTGGCTATGGTGTTACCTAATCATGGCATGGAACATAATCGAAAGGTGAACCATTACTACTCGTAAAACAGCGTTGAAATGTACAATATTACATTACGTATAACCAATCCGCGGAGTTGTGTCATTCGATATGAATAAAATAGCAATAATATTGATTTTCTGACGTAATTTGGTGTCGCTACTCCAATCTATTTTTATTAGAAAACATAACCGTATTTACCCCCGCTGTGTTCAAAAGGAAGGATCCTAAAATGTTATATCGATATAACTTTAATCGATGCTCGTAGATGACAAGATTATATTTTTTACTAAACCGTAGATTTAGAAACAGACAAGTTGATGAAACGTATGTTCGGCTTCAAAGGGCACACGGGGACATTTCTCAGTGCAATACTGTCACTAGCAGTGATTTTTTTATCTGGGACCTGCTAGATACTAATCGATAATCGGACGATTACGCCCGTACTATCCGAACCTGTTGCGGTTAATGGTGCTGTCGTCGACAGATGAACCAATCGTAGCGCACGTTTCTCCAACTGGTATGCATTTGATCAAACACTCTTACAAATAATGGTATGGCGGCACTCTTTAAGTTTCCTATGGACACATACACACCAGTCTTATTAGCAGTACTGTAAATTAGATCAGATGAGATGAAATCAATCGTACTCAGGCCCAGTTTAAACACAATCGTAAAATTACAATTTTCCGCTCGCAATCAAGGTACCTGCACTTGACAAGGTACCGTTTCCCCTTGTGCAGGGAAATTGGAAAGTGTACGCTGTGTTTGGAATACGCACATAAACGGTCGTAAACGCCGACGATAGCCACGTGGGGGGTCACAATTCTTCGCGAGAGCGCCAATGTTTCACGGTATTGATCCTTGTGAATGAATGTAGCACATCCAATCAATACTCGTAGGATATAAATTGCGCCATTTGTCGAGAACTGAAGTAGTTACACATCCGCCATCGAACAAAACGGATACTTCTCAGATATTGCCAACGAGTTAGAAAGGAACTAGCTATATCGAAAGGATTACAGCCGCGCGCCACAAGAGAACCTCCTCCAGTATAATAATGTTTAACGTGAATGCGATTTGTTGCGTGCTGGTTTGTCTGTGCCTCAAAATTAGCGTTGCCATGCCGTCGTATGGCGAGGACCGATTGGATTTAGATAAGGAAGTAAGTTTCTGTGCAGTGCAAGTGTAAGAATAAGTGGAAAATGTATTTCAAAGTGTTTAATCTGTTTTAAATGTGTGTAAACTCCACAACAGTTCTGTCTATTCAATGTTTTGGATGATGATGTAGGATTCAGTAGAATTCATTCTTAGCGTTTCATGCTTATTGCTTTCGCAACTAGCTTATTGCTTGCTCTCAATTTAGTGTTCTAAATGCACTTCCACAGTTATTAATTAAGAGCTTTCGATGCCAGGTACCATTTTTGCATTAGTATGATTGTGTGGCAAGTACTATCATACCCTATGCCCAGGGAGTCGAGAAATTTTTCATTAAGGAAAAATTCCTAGACCAAACCGGGAATCGAACCCAGCCACCTCCAGCCTGGTGTTGCTTTGCAGCCGCGCCTTTACCGACTGAGCTAAGTTAGGAAGAGCCATTTAGATATCAGACAAATTGGACTTTTTTGTAATTTTAATGAAAAATTCATCCCAACAACACACTTATAAAATTTTAAGAATAATTTTGCTTTTTTTTAAGAAAAAGAGGAAAATGAGAAAACTTTTAGAGCAAAAACGGGTGTAGTGGTTAACATCCATACCTCTCTCGTCAAAGTCACGATCTCGAATCTCACCCCCGGATAAGTTACGAAAATACCCAAAAAGTATTCGAGTGACAACGACGGGAGATGAACCAGCCCTGGGCTGAAAATCTCGATAATAAAGGGGGGAAAAAATCTCATATAACTGGGATATTGCAGTCTTAGTATATGATAAATAAATTAGCGAACTATTTGCTGCTTCCACATACATGAAGATCTCAGCCGTCAGGGCTTTTTTGGCGGAAATTTAGAGGCATAATTTCCTTGATTTAGGTTAGAGCACATATCAAAGTAAGTTTGTTTTCCATTTTTTTTATGCAACTTGATACCTCCGAAAATCACCCTAATTCTGATTCGACTGACTGCTCAGTTTTGTTAATAATCACTGTTTTTTTTATGGAAAATTCACTAATTTATCGACTGAACGTGAGCGAGCCGATTTTTTTGCTCACTCATGCATTGCCTTATCCTTTGCCATTTGGTACAACCGATCCGAATAGAGCAAAAAATTTTAACAGCACAATAACTCTCGGTCTTCCTGCCCTGTCAGCCAACTTAGTGCTGCTGAAAAACACAGAGTAAAGGTTGTTTTTCTTTATCATCTTTTTACCTCATGTAAACTACATGTTTTTTTTTCGAAATAAAACATTAATAAAATGCTTTCCTAGTTCTCACTTCAAAAGATAGACAAAAAGCAAGTACCTCTGCCAAAAAAGCAAAATCAAGAAAATTTTGCCTTAAATTGCCGCCAGCGAGCCTAACAGCTGAGATTTTGGTATGTAAAGAAAAATTTTGCAAGTAGGCATAATTTTTTCACTATTTACTAAAACTTACATATATCAACCAAATGACAATATTTTTTTGATGGTTTAGCATAAAAAAAATTCTCATGAAAAGTTTTTTTTAATAAAATTGACAGGTTGATCTTATTTTGAAATTTTCGCTCTCCTATGTTTGCGTGCTAAACAGTCTTGAAATTTGAGCACGAACGGATAGAGCAATCGAGTGCTGGTGATCACCATTTGAAGATCACATGGAAATTACTTCGGAGAAAGCCACCTGTTCGTTCACTGTCTAAAGGCTTGCCCACAATAGATACGTTTGCGTTCCGTTAACGTAAATTTGACAGAAAACCTATTGGAAAACTGTCAAATCCACGCAAACGCATCCGCATCGTATCAATTGTGGGTCAGCCATAAATCTTTCTGATAAAATTATGGATATTCTTATACACTGAAAAAAAATCTTATAGTAAAAACTACCATTTTACCCGACTATGCCTATTTTCAAAACTACCACGAAATTTCAGTCAAATATTCTACGGTTATGGTACAACTTTCAATATTTGTGGTATATTTGACAGACCTCAAATTAATATTAACTGCACCATGGTTGATATAATCGCAGGCATGGTAAAATCAAACGCATTTATAGTCAGGTGAAAATAGTTGGTGTTTGCGCAACCCTCGAAATGGTAGTTTCTATTGCGATTTTTTTTTTGCGTGTAGGATTTTATCAGCTACAACTTTCCTGAAGATTGTTTCTAAGCCAACCGTCAAATGAAAAATCTATTAATTATTTAAGAGATTGATATTCTCTTGGCAGAATCAAACGGCTGCTCAGTTAGCAACACTATACCAACAACTATACAGTGCTGTGTAACCAGGGGCTGGATAGTCAAGAATAAAATGGAAGGTGTGCTTCGGACCAAGGGGTTCTACAATAGTGAACCAATTTCAAATCACTAGTTTTATATTGATTGTTGGTGTGACATAGTAGCCATGACGTTTGGGCTCTTTTCCACTTGCCTGCTGAGCAGTTGATTGAGCTAAATTATAGGACGCTAGCGAGTTCGATAATTGGCAGGTGTGAGGTTCTGCAAAGTTCTTGCTAAGGTCTATATAGTTAGCTGAATACTTTCACAGCTGATTTGTTTAGTGCGTTTTTTTGGCGTTATAGATCGATGCAATCAAAAATTGGAAGTTTTCCAAAGTAATTCCCATACAAATTGCAAACTAGTTGTGCACAGTCAGTTTCAACCTAAATGAGGTCAAAGTATGGGAGGTTTATGAGGACCTAATTTGAAACTGTTTGAACATAGGAGAGCGAAAAATTAAAAAGTTACATCGATCTAATGATCATAGATTGTTGGGCATACGGTGCGAAATGTAATTTTCACTTTTTCTCAAGCTTTACCTCGCAAATTTATAGTTGAAAATTTCGTCTTTTAGTGGAGCGACATTGCTGAAACTGTATTAGAATGCGTATCGCTAATTCAACTGATGTGCAATGTTTCCGCTGTCACCAAATGTGCAACATTAATCCCACCGCTGTCACCAAATGTGGAATGTTTCCGGACGGTCCGGCACTGGTTCATTTTTCACACTCCCGTCAGAATCCGACTTTCTTTATTCAAAAACCATACTTAAGTTTAAACCTAAAAATTAACCTACCGTCTCTCTTTCTCTTTCTCTCCTCAAACATTTTCAACTTACGTTCAACTGGCGTAAAAACCAGGAAAACAAATAGGCTTAGTAAGCATAACATAAGTGTTATGCAATACTAAGTTGCGGCGTTTCACATGCGAAACTGTATTTTGTCAACAAATTTCACAAACTGTTTAAGCCAGCTGGTGTGTTTGTGACCATGAAAATGTTTTAAACAAGGCAATTAGAGAACTCTTCCTTGATTACAACTCTAGGTGACAAATAACCCAGAGGTGTGTAGAATCAGGGTCCATTGTGGCGTTCCTTGATGGCATAAATGAAGACCGGATCGGGTCGCCACGTCCCCCCCCCCCCAACAAAAAAATTTTTAACCCTCCCCCCCACAACACCCCCCCCTAAAAAATAATTATTTTTTTTTCCACCCCCAAAAAAAAAAAATATTATTTTTTTTCCCCCCAAAAAAAATTTATTAAAAATAAAAAAAAACAAAAAAAGGGGGGGGGATTCTCAACCCAAACCCAAATCCCATTAACCCACCGACAGCTGCGCGAAAAAAATACTACCTCCCACCCGGCGGAAAATAATAACCCCCAAAAACCATAATAATACCTTTTGATTTTTTGCTACAACTCTCTATAATATTTCTTCGATTATACTACACGGGTAAAAATCCACACATATTTATTGGCAAAAATCCATGCTAAATTCCACATAATATTCATTTTTTCACACATAAACAGAACCCTCTGAGAAACACATATGAAGTTTATGTGGCAAATGAAAAGTATGTGTGGCCACACATAGTTGTTATTTGTACACATAGGAAGTATGTGTGGTTACAAATAGATATCATTTGTTGATCAAATTGCAAAAATCATGTGTGGGACACATAGATATTATCATTGCTTTTTTATCAGTGTATTTTTTCTCAACCAACCACAACCACCACCCCCCCCCAAAAAAAAAAAAAAAAAAAAAAAAAAAAATATATTAAAAAAAAAAAACCAAAAAAAAGAATAAAAATTTTTTTTTTTTTTTTTTTCACCAAAAAAAAAAAAATAAAAAATTTTTTTTTTCCCCAAAAAAATTTTTTTGGAAAACAATTTTACAACAAAAAAGGACGGTTTTTTTTTTTTTTTTCAATTAAAAATATAATTTTTTTCTCGAATAATTTGAAACCAAAACCATTCATTTTATTGTTTTGTTATTATCAAAATGTTGGCTGCAATAGACTTTATTGCCTGTGTACTATTATGATTTCAGTTGAAAACCGAATTTATCGACTAGCGACAATCAATTTTATTCTCGTTCTGTACGTTATACCTACCCTAATAAATTTCGCATGGTCATTTTTCTTAACGACCTATTTGGGGTATCATCCAAACCATTAAAGAAATGGTTGGAGCATTTGTGATATCGTTCGTTTAAGGTTATTTTTTATCAGGGTAATGCCGAAAGTACAACGCTCTACTTCCGACATTAGGTACAACGTATGGATCGACAGTAAAATCTTTTGTCGCTAGTCGATAAATTCGGTTTTCAACTGAAACGATAATATAATGACGATAGAGTCATTTTAATGGAACTATACATGAACAATATTGTGTATTGTCCAACAACAAAATCAATTATAGTTTTATGGTTTTGTATTGTAACCGTATTGTAATTTTTTATTCGGGAAGTATTATGAAAAACGCAAGTTTTTTCAAAGACCATGGAGAAATTCATATGAAAACCTTATGAAAATCATTTATGTTTTTATAAGAAAATCATATATCGTTCAATTCGATTTATATGTAGGTTATACTCCCTCCCTTGGGATTATGATTTCTGAAGCACTTTTCACTTAGGACATATGATTTGATTATAAATGCATTAACACAAATGTAATTGATCTTCAAAACAAATATGACCTGTTCAAAAAATAATCCAGAATAAAATATTGAAGCGATAGGTCTTAACACGTGAGGGATTCCTGTAATACGTTTATTATCACTAATCATATAAACTACTCAATATTTCGCACGACGAGGTGGTAGCGGTTGGTTTGTGCTTTTAGAAACTTTCGATTGAGTAAGTTGGTTCAATAGTTGACCAACTCGATTGTCAATTTTGCTCGGTAGCTTTCGGTAGACGGTTGATGTGATGAAATTGATTGGGCCGGTTCTGGTAGAGCTTCCGCAGCACTGATGCTCTTCTCTGCGATATGGGAGGAGATATAGGTATAGCTTTCGGTGGTTCTTTAGGACGACTGTCAAGTACGTCCTTGGTACGTCCGGTGCCGCTTTTTTAGGTTTTTTTATGATTTCCTTCTGTAATTTGTCGTTTACAGTAATAACATTCTTATGGTCTGAACTTCGGCATTAGCCGATCCTTTCGCCGCAATCTTAATCGGTATCTTGGGCTTGGGCTTTTCCTTTTGCAACCTATCAGTTCCTTTTCGTGTAGATTCTTCTGTTGCTGCAATTTGCGCTCTACAATTAGAACTTTCAGTTCCTCCGCAATTTCTTCCTCTTTCTTCAATATCTCCGTCAGTAACTTTTTCTTCTCGGTGTCGGGAAGTGGAATTCTTTGGTTCGTGCATTGCTTTGTTCATATCCCTACAAAACTGTACTGCAACCATTGGAACTATTGGTTGCTGCTCCTAGGTTGGAATTATCCTCCTGCAAGTGAGCAGCTTCCACAGCAACATTAACCTGCGATGGACGATTGACTAGCTGGATTCCTTTGGATGGATCCCGTACCACAGGACAGGTGATCAAGAGCTGTTGCTTCAGCAAATCTTCCACCGCTTGATTCATGCGCTTCTGGCGTGCTTTCGATTGTTGACGTTGTCGTGTTTACGTGTTGACGTTGTTCGTCTAAACTAATCGTTTCAAGCTATCTTGCTACATTCTGGAGAAAGATTGACGCCATACTCACCACATCTAATGCCTTGACTTGAGATTGTGCTGTGTCCAACTTAAGGCCGGTTCATAAACCACGTAGACTTATTTTTGAAAATCTCAGACCCCCCTCCCCCCTCGTAGACTTTTCTCCATACAATTTTTTGAAATTTTGTATGGAGCGTAGACCATGGTCAAAACCGGCCCCCTCCCCCCAAAAAAGTCTACGAGGTTTATGAATAGCCCTTTATCAAGCTCCGTCTGCATGTTCTCATAGTCTTTACAAATGTTAACATAGTAGCAATCGCCCACTCTTCTACCCGTTACTAACATAGCAACTATAGCAATTGTTATTTTTCATAACAGTCCATTTCAAAATTAGACTTCAACCAGTCCAGACGTAATAAAAGCTAATTGGTTATTTTAAGAGTGTTCATGTCATTTCACTTATGGCCTAAACACAATGATAGCGGCAACGGAAAACGGCAAAGCCCGATCAGAGTAAGCCTGCTTGTCGGAAAGAAACCAGGCTAAATCCAAGCTGATTCTAATTGGACATATCGAAGTCATTTGCAACAACTGTCAAACTTGCGTTTTTCCGTTCCGTTTCCGTTATCATTGTTTTTGGGCGGTTAGAGCCGTTCAAGTCCCTCAATAACGAATGTGTAGCTTTTCCAAAGCGAGAGTAATTTGGAGCCTACCGGTCCTGCGGAAGCTTGTCTGAAAATGGACAGAGTTTAGGAAAAACTCCGCCGAACCGAAGAGACTAGTTGGTTTATATTCTTTCCTCCGCATTGATTTTTTTATTTTCTCGATCCCGAATATCCTGTGCTAGTTTAGCTTCGGCTTGCTTCTTTTCTCTTCCAAATTTCGCATTGTTCAGATGCAACCACATTTTTATGAGCTTTACCAACATCCTCAAGGCAATGTTTGTTGTTCGCTTGCAATTCCGTAATGTGCTTCCATCTTTCCAATTCCGCTGTCTTCACTTCAGCTTATCCATATTGGTCAGTTCATGCTGTGTGGCTGCTCCGACTTTCCGGGAACATTCGCCGCCAGCTGTTTTGGCTGTTGCCGGACCTGTATGTTTGAAGGTTTAATCGCTAAAATTGTTATAAAATACCACACTCTCCCCAACCAAAAACTTACCTCTTCTAGCCATGTTTGGCGCGTAATGTTGATGGACATCCTCCTTTATCTTTATAATTTCCTCTGCAGTTTTGTGTTTGACTAATAATTGATCTTTTTTATTGCTTTATAAGGTTCATCTTATGATTATCCTAAGGCAGTTTGGTTGAATGACCTTGACATTAGCTTTTCGCAATGAAAACAAGAGGCGTAACAGTAATTAAACAGAAGCGGTCAAATTATAATAGGAACAAACTCTACATACCCTCAAATTAATTAAGAGTTATGAATGATAAATGCATGTTTTCCTAATAGTCATGAAATTTATGTACACTTACAGCAATACATACGGCAGGTAGCGGAGTGGCTTGTCGATCAATGGCCTGCTGAACTGAACGAAATCAACAGCTTACCGTTTTGTAGACCTTGCTTCAATTCACACCGCCAGCAGGATACCATCGCTGCCTCGAGGAATCCATTTGGCAAACGCAACTCCGAACTCATCAACTCGTTGCTGAGCTTACCGAAAAATATGAACGACGCTGGCAAGTAGGTTATCGATAGAGCTGCGGCCATATCACTGATGCATCAACAATATCGTTCGCTGCATCCTACGTTCTGCTGATGCCAAATAAAACCTATAAACAACAACGTGCGTGTAATTTGTTTCCGTCAACAACCAACAACGAATGCCACTGACAATTTTACGTTCGGTCATACATTTTCTTCTGCTGTGAAAACGTTAAGAACAGAACATAACTTGCAAATCTATATTGATGTTGCGTAGGAGATGTTATACAAATGATTCTCTCGTGTGTAATGAAGAATTTTTTATGCCATGTTGATACTTTGTTACATCTACTCTTGTGAACGAAAATAAACGTTTAATTCTATTTATAATACATGCTATTTTTTCGTTGTTTTATTGTTGCAATGGGTTTTTCTTTTTAAGGGAAGTACTGTTTAGTACTGGGAAGTAGTTTCATTCTGACACATGCATTTTCCCATAAGTTTCAAAGGAACTTCCCAACGGCACTCCATTACTCAAATTTCGAAGGCCCCATAGATATGAGCCCAGACAGACTATCGACTTCATCTCATTTACCTGTGTAAAAATATGGCTTCTCTCAAGATATCAAGTAGCAATAACAGAAGACGTCGCACCATAGTTTTTTTTATTAAGGGAAGAGAAGGTGTCGTAAGAGAAAAGAAACAAAAAGTTATCTCAGCGCTGCACTGTGCATTTCCAACGTGACCATTCGTTCATTGCAACATGTTTACATTGCAATGAGCGAATGGCATTCGCTCAGTGCAACATTAAACGACTTAAACCCATCTCAAAAAAACTCGTGAGTTAAATGACAGATTACTGTTTGATATTTGCATAAGACAGTTAATTGCTTTTTACTTGCAAAACGTTGCAATTAGTGAACTTGCAATTAAAAGACGTTAAAAATAAAAAAATTCGAGTTAAGAAAGGGGTCTCTTTTCAAATTTTAAAATTTTCACAAAAAAATTTGAATTGTTTTGTTCGAGCTTGAATGCCTGTCTGCGCTCTAACTATAGGACAATCAAACTTATCGTTCAGGTTCCACTTGTCTATTCCAATACACAAACACCACAACACAATAACATAACTAAAATATAACACCATTACCAAGGTATCTTTTTACACGGTTTTATTTTATGCTGTTTGTTAACCCAGAACACATTATTCACCTATCGCTTTTTTTTTCAAAAAACACACTTTTTAAAAAATACATTTTTGTTTAAAAATTATAAAAAATTTTTTTAATAATCATAAAAAAAAACACAAACAACAAAATATTTATCAACACCCCCCCCCCCAAACAAACCTACTTTTTCCTTTCCCGCCCCTCTGTTCTTTTTCTTTTCCCTATATGCTGCTGGCACTACACATCTCTGATATCTTCCTTCTTCCTTCCATTTGCTTTTCACTTCTCATTTCCTTACTGGTATTGTCCTCCTTACACCCAAAAAAATACGTAGTTATACCAATACAAAATAGGAATCAATTCAACTAAAATTTTGGTTTAAATGTGGACCAATAAAACTGATGAACTAATTCAACAGAACATTTGAGTTGAAATAAAACTTCATGTTTTATCGAATTGAACATCGTGTTTTATTGCTCAAAACAAAATATTTTGTTAAACCAACTAAACGCATTTGTTGAAATAATACACAATGATGAAGTGATTCAAGATAAACCTTGAGTTGAAATAAAACTTCATGCTCTATAGAATTGAACATAGTGCTGTATTGCTCAAAACAAAATGTTTTATTAAACCAACTAAACGAATTTGTTGTAATAATAAACAATGATGGACTAATTCAAGAAAACCATTGAATTGAAATAAGATATATTTTATTAAATTGATTGTCCGGTTTTATTGTTCTACTCCCCACTCCCCCACACAAGTTGTTTTCCCAGCTAAATTGGCGCAAACCGTTTCTATAGATGGGTAGACGCCGTTTTACGGTAAAATGGGTAAAAATTTCCATAGGGGGAATAACAATAATAATAAATCGTACCCATTAATGGGTAAAGGAAGCTTACTGTGTAAACGAACACAATCCACACAAGTTTAAAAAAAAAATGCGTTAAACTTGTGTGGACAGTATTCCCTAAGAAGCGATTTGGGTCGCTTTTTTCCAGTTTTTTAGCTTGGAAAAAAACTTGTTTCATTTCCCCTGCGAGAAATAAACAATTCAAGTTGTCTTATAATACAACTTTTATTATATCAGAAATAAGGATTATTGAAACAAGTACACAGTTTTTTTTATTTGTTAGCTGCTATATATCCTTTTTTTTTAAGGCACCGCTATGAGGACTTATGGCATGGTAGTGAGATCAATTTGCACGAGTGTTTTTTATCCTTCTTTTTTGACTGCAGAGAATTACTTAGACCGACGTTATTGTTCTGTTTCAAAATTCCAATCTAATGATTTTCATATTTATTGTCACATTTTGGTCCCCTCTTTATAAAATACTCGAGATGCATAACACCTAGTCTAGAACTTATCATTTATAACAAGGATGTGTCTGGGTAGTGGGTCATATACATTCAAGAAATACAGTGCCTCCAATAAATGCATGAATCTATCGTGTGAAGGGATTAATTTTCCTGGAATTCAGGGCTTGAAAGTTTGGCAATGCAACTATCTTATCATTTAGTTTTAATCAAAAAAATTGAAGATGATCATCCAATGTAACAACTTCGATTTTTTTTAGCAAATATAATCACACTTCTTTCTCTTATTATCCCATCTAAGAGGTAAAATACGTTAATTATTTCTTGCTGTTGAACATAAAAATAACATCCCTTTAGAGTAAAGTGTCTCTTCTTTAGTAAATGTTGATACTAGTGATACAGTTTTTGTGATTTCAACATTTTGGTAAGAGATTTCTATGCATTTTAACAATGTCTGTACCTGATCTTCACATATGCTAAATTTTGGGCTGTAAAATGAGCGGTTCATAATATTTAAAGCAAATTTAAAATTCGATTTGATTGCCAATGAGTAGCAAATATTGCTAGCCCTACTATAGAGTTTAGGCTCTCTATGCTTACCCTCAAAATCTCATCGACCAGTTCAACCGCAGTGGACCAGATTTCCTGATTACAGTGGCATAATGAGTAAGAAAATGGTGTTTGGTTTTAATGTGTCATTGAACAAGGTTTGATAAGTCATATGATGGAATTCAACAAGATCCTTAATTTGTAAAGTAAGTAATGTGGTATGTCTCTTTGTAATACTATATGAAGGATTTTTAATAAACATAAGAGGTATTGCCATGCAGGATCGTGAAGCGGAATTTGACTGCCGATTATTAATGGAAGAAATGTACAAAATGTTTTCGCCTCACTTGCTGTCATTTTGATATCCTTATTTTTTGACGTAGACTACGTCTTACGGCAAGGGTAGGGTGTCAAATGAAAATCTAAAATATTGCGACCGTCACGAAAAACCGTACGTTTTGTACGCGAATAACTCAAATAATCCACGATAGATTTACATGATTTCTTCCTCAATCGGTCGGAAATTTCACCGCGCTCCAATTTAATTGTCAAACATTATTCTCAAACAATAGTAAACTATTGAAAATAACGCAAATATAAGGTGATGTCTTATAATGTCATTTTGCAGAGTAAATTTACCAAAGTTTCCTATCACAGTTTTCAAATCGAAGCAAGGAAAGTCTTGCATCATCTTCTTTTTCTTTGTATTAGAGAGGGACTTTAACCAATCATGTCATTCGTCTCTCCATGTACGTCTCGCATGCAGCTGAGAACGGTATAAAACGCACACTTAGGAAAATTTTGCCTCATTCGTTTGGCAGCATTGAAGCTGTCCGGAGCTGGTCGCTGGTCATAGGCAGCTGGTCGCAGCTGCTGAATTCGTCCGGCAGCGGAACTGGTCGCAGAGGCAGCTGGTAGTCGCGTAGCAGATGGTGGTCGCGTAGTAGCTGGTGGTGGTAAGTACCAAGGCTCTCCCGAACAGCGATCGTCGCGAAGAGGTAACATGGCGGATTATGGGGGCGCTCAATCGCGTCGGTTTCTGCAAGCCGCCATCTTACCTCATCGTGGCGATTGTTTCGCCGCGACTTCGTAAACGCTGCTGTTTGGGGGGAAAGCGTCCTTGGGGGCGAGCAGCAGTAGGTGGATATAATCTGTCCTTTTGAGGACAATAAATTAAAATAAAAGAGTTGTTTATTGAAGAACTAATCTTAAATTTAGTTCGATGTTCGATGGAGGGCGAGCCGTCGGTTAAAGTTTTATCCAGCTTTTTGGCGCAATCCATAAATTTATAATCTGTCCTTTTGAGGACAACCAATTTAATTAAAAGAGTTGTTTGTACAAGAGTTAAACTTTTATTTCGTTTGGTTTGTGCGCCTAATATCATGGTGCCGATTCGTTCGCCGCAACTGCAAAAACGCCTCCATGGAGGGCGAGCCGTCGGGAAAATTTTACCCAGCTGGTTTGCGCAACCCACTAATAAATAATCTGTCCTTTTGAGGACAACCAATCCAGTTCAGAGAGTTGTTTATATAAGAATTAAATTAATATTTCGTTCGGTTTGTGCGCCATTTAATCTAGTGCCGATTTGTTCGTCACGACTGCAAAAACGCTACTGTTTGCGGGAGAGCCTCCATGTAAGGCGAGCAGGACAATTCTCCGTCGGTGAAAAAAATTTCCTAGCTGGTTGGCGCAACCCGCGATGAATCAATAAATCAATTCAATTTCTAATTTAAGAGAGTTATTTGAATAAGAGTTCATCTTACATTTCGGTCGATTGGCAGTCATATTGGATTTTGCCAAGTCGTTACTAGACAACAGTGTGCTATGCAGCGGATCCATAAAATCAGTGAAAATAAATCAAAGCCTGCCGGTACTTTGATTTATTTTCACCGAAAAATCCTACCAGATACAAATCCATATTTGCTACTTTCAATTTAATATTCTCAGCTTGAGAGTTTGTTTGATTAGGATTTTCGTTTCAAATTGTCGATTTGCAGCCAGTGGTATTAGCAAAACTTGTTTTCCCTTCGTCGCATACCTTAAACCACACAAATTCCCTATCACGGACACCATTTTCGATGTCGAACATGTTATTCCGAACCAACATTCTCTGTAAATTCCAATTAGTAGTGTGTTATAAACAGTTGTTCTGTTTTGTTAACGATTCGCGTTGGATAGACTCCTACCTCTAGGAAGAAAAACTTTTTGAGAAAGTGAGAACCGATTTGATCCAGAACGTTTGCGCAGATTCAGGAAGCGCATAAAGAGCGAACATACGGGAAATCCTCCGAAACGACCATGCACCGATGCCGAGCGAGCTCGTAGTTATCGGGTGAAATTGAAAGCAGCAAGAGGTAATGCGTTGCCAACAACTAGTTGGGACGCTGGAGAAGGTCCTTCAACTCGAGGTAGGAAATTGATATTTATTAAATTTAAATCAATTTGGCAAAATGCATGTCATCATAGCAATTGAATATCTCTCTATGTTATCGCTCCCTGTCTTAATAAATTTCAACATAGTATTAATTGTATTCTGGTGATGACATGCGCCGCGTGCTTTTACATCATACGGGCATACACATGATATCGATACAAATAATGCGCTGAACATGTTTTAATGCGTGATTATTTTCTCAGGTGTTTATTTTATATTTATAAGAATTTATTATGTATTAACCATCTTTTTCTCCCATATCCATTGCAAAGAATAATGATATTTTATAAAACTCACTCTCTTTTTTCTGCGCGATCTAATATATTTATATATATTTCGATTTCCTTAACGTTTTAGCCATAATGGATTCACTAATTTACCTGATATTCACATAGAAACATGAATAATAATTTCACAAGAAAACCATAGACCATATTTTAGGTACGCATTTAACCTTATATTCCCAACTATGGCCTAATGTATTCATCACATAGTAAAATGTAGAATATAAAAGTTTTCAATGGAAAAAACTAGTTAAAACTATCATTAATTTAATAATTTTATATTCCCTAACAGATCCTCAACTATCTTCTAGGCCTTAAAGATAGCCCATCGTAAAACGTGCAACCGTGGCCGTGTCATCATTTAAACCAAAAGGCCACCAAAGAGTTATAAAGAGTGTACAAGAGAATTTTCCCACATACTGACTTCATAAAACCAAACGGCCCTTTTCTAGGGCCACCAAATAATATCTCAAGAGCGTACAATAGACTTTTCTTACATACTGGCTTCAAGACGCTGGTCTAATGTCCCATAAGAGCCGCACCCGTCATATTGTGACTTAAACTGCTTCTATCGGTAAGGGTAAGCGACCGGCACGAATAATTGAAACCCTTTTAACGCTAATAATAGCCACACAGAATTTCCCTGACATTATAATGCATCAATCACTTGTTTTATAAAAATCCTGCGGTAAGAACATCACAAAGCCTCGATAGTAGGTAAGATGGTAAACAAGGAATATTATAATATATTCCACACACAGACGTTGAAGAAGCATGATTTGAAGTAGTGTCACTTGTGTTGAAATCGTCGAAATACACGTTTAAAGGTACTAGTAGTTGTTCCCCGAATGCTGCAGATTTAGCTTTCCAGACTGAACCATCAACAAGAGACCGTATTACACCATCAGTAGACGGGTACAGATTGTCCAGTACATCATACCAGGTGTCTCCAGGTACTTCCTTAATTGAAATTTAATCGGCATAAGTACTCCATGGACGTGGTCTCCAACCTAATTCAATAAATTGATAAAATAACTAACATAACTATTTTATAAATTAAACAGTAACATACCATCTGCTGTGTATTGCGCGATACTCTAGGTCTTAGCTCATTGCTAATAGTGAATATTTCAGGTTCTTCAAACAATTGATTTTCTTTAAGCTTTTGGATACATTTGAACTCTGACTCCTAATCGAACACAGACAGCAGATCGAAGAGAATAAGTTTAAGTTCTTCGGTAATTGGACCAGCACTCGAAAAAAGCTGAATTGCGTGGCTTATAGGCTGCAATATATGTGACTTAACATCTTGTTGTATTTGAAATGCTATTTTTCTGGGTAGTGAGTCTGTACTAAGCCACTTTAAAGTAAAGTTTAAACTCATTGCTTTGATTCCTTTTGACAAACTTTCTATGTCTACCGTTTGCGGTTGTTTCTCTTTGATATTGTTATATGAACATTCCGCTACGTCCATCGTTTGGAATTTCTTCTCTTTAATATCCTTACATGAACATTCGGCTTCATTTCTTGTTAACTGTAAATGATTGTCTGCCTCGATATGGCTTGTATCGTTTTGTTCTGTGTTCAGCGATATTTCTCTATTGTTATCTAAAATACAGTGCGTCGTGAAATGTTTGTTGTAATGACGTTGAAACATAGTACATATACTGAAAGATCGGTAACAGTTGTTGATGTTACATTTGTAATTTATTAATCCGGTGTGCATCCGGCGTAAATGCCAATATAATAAATCATGTGAAGATGCAGTCCAGTGACAACTTTTCACTATGCACGAAATCATTCTTGTGCGATTTCTAATTTCAGAAAAGTACTCAATCGTGCAATTTCCGAGGCGAAATAATCAGTGCCTATTTCATAACCATAAAGGCAATGGTTAATTATATTCCAAGGGCCTGCTGCTTCGCGTGGAAAGCTCAACCCATAGACTTTGAACATCTTAAAACATATATCCAATGCATTCAGAAATGTTCGGAATCGGTAGTAAGTACCTCCATGGTATACAAAAAATTCTTCAAGATGAGTCATGTCTGGTCCAACTGCAATCAACAGGGGTGTTTGCGTCAATCCTTTTTGATCATAACGGTGCATTAATCTGCTGATATCCGACTCTAGCTCAGTGAAACATTTCACGTACAACAAGTATGCCTCACGACTCTCTGCAATTGAAGGTTTCCACCGCTGTTATCCTTTATTCAGGAATATTACAGAGCTGGGCGTCAGATTAATCAGCAATCCAAAGGTCAAACAATCCCGACAATCTGAAAATAGACAAATACGTTAAAATACAGAAATGTACAGACAATATTCGTATAAAATTTTCAGTGCTAGTTGGCCAAGTATTCAATACTTTTAACGTAGGACTACGTCTGTGTTTTCAATACTGGGGAAGACGTTAGAATTGCGAAAATTTGGAGCGTCACGAAAAATATATAGGTTTTGAAGGTATTCTTTTTAATCAGTTCGTTTATTTGTTAGGCTCAGGCTTGTGCAACATTTTACGGAGCCGATATTCAATATTATTGTTAACAAAATTTTATTTTTTGATATTAGTTAATGTGGGGTGCCAATTACTGGTGGCTAGCTCGAGGTTAATTGGTCACATTATCGTTTGGAAGGGGCTAGGCAAGTAACTTATTTAATTGCTGCTCATGGTTGGGACATCTACCAAATCCTCGGTCCTTGTAGTCCCTTACAGGAACTAAGCAGCAGATGGGTGACCACAGCTTGCTGGGCAGGTAAAAGTAGAACGGAAACAAAAGGATAGTATAACTGGGACACAATGGCAGGGAATTTATTAGAGTGGACTGGAGGGGGGTGATGACATTACACTCTTAGATCAGACAAACATCGTAAATCGCTTGCAATAGTCGTGCTCTGGAGGCATCATTATCCGGGCAATGCCAAACTGCTTGAGCGATGTGATCATAACCGGTTCCGCACCTACATAAATTGCTATCGACGAGGTTAATTCTGTAGAGATGTGTGTCTAGCGAGTAGTGGTTGGACATAAGTCTTGACTTCACACGAATCAAACTCCGACTTACATCCAGACCTTTGAACCACGATCTCGACGAAACATCTGGAATAATGGAATGTAACCACCGCCCAAGAGAATTACTTGCCAATCGTTTTGCCAACTTTGAAGAGAACTCGGACGTACTAATGGGAAAAAATAATCATGTGAAATTCTTCTTTCAAAAATCTCGCCGTCTTGTGCGCCTACCTTTGCCTGGAATTGAGCAATGTGAGGGAACCCATACAAATGATCCTTCGACCAACGCACAAATCTGCTCCCTTATTGTTGAAAGAAAGTAAGATAAGTGCCTCACTGTTTTCATCGACTGGAGGGCCTCAATAGAACTGAGACTATCCGAGAAGATGAACTAATGGTCTATGGGCATGCTGGAAAATAATCCCCAATGCAAAATTGATTGTTGCCAGCTCAGCAACATGTACAGAACAAGGTTCCTGAAGTTTCTGGAAGGCAGCCTCTGAGAGTTATATTCGCCATCGGGCCGCATATATTCGTGTATATCAGGTCCACGACTCGATCTTTTCCGATGCTCTGGGAAAAGAATAACAATGACAAAGAATTCCGAAATGAACTTAGTTCCAACAATTTTTGGAGTGAATGCACATTGCGAACAACATGTATTTCCATTGAGGATTTGTTATAAATGTTGGAGGTATGGACATTGACAGAAGTTTGTAAGGCAAATTCAGTGAAATGCTGTAAATGTGGACTCTAACATGACGAAAAAGAATGCAAGTCGATAAATTTGAAATGTATAACCTGTAGAGGAGCACATAGAGCATATGAACGAAACTGAAATGAAATGAACGAAAGAGACATACAGGATAAAATAAGGGAAAAAATGGCAATCAAATCATCTGTTTTAAGGTACAACCAAGGGGTTAGTCACTTTGCCACGTTGTGTTTGTGTTTCGGTGTGTCGGAAGGTGTCTTTGTGTTTCAACCAGGGGGTAAGTCACTCGGCCACCTTGTGTTACCATACTAAAAAACACAATCCGCCACACTTCAAACACACTCGCCACCACATGAAAGATAAATTCATATCTGGCACCACTTACACGAATCGATTGTTTGTTTTCTCACTGTTTTATTTCCCTCTCACTTGCACTCATGTGATTTAAATGATGCATAAGTGTGCGTGAATTAACCGCCAAAAAGGCCCATGGTTGCCAATAAGCATAAATTTTCGATTGTAGTATTGACAGATAAGTTGAAACACAGAAACACCTTCCGACACACTGAAACACAAACACAACGTGGCAGAGTGCCTAGCCCCCTGGTTTCAACATATCTGGCAATACTACAATTGAAAATTTATGCTGTTTGGCAACCATGGATTTTTTTAAAGTTCAATCCACGCACACTCACGCATCATCTGAATCACATCAGTGCAAGCGAGAGAGAAACAAAACAGGGAGAAATCATACAATCGATTCGTGTAAGTGGTGCCAGAAATGACTTTATCTTTCAGGAGGTGGCGAATGTGTTTGAATTGTGCCGGATTGTGTTTTTGAGGGTGTTACCACATGGTGGCCGAGTGACTTACCCCCTGGGTACAACAGTAATTTCCGAGGAAACAAATGACAGTACAAAGTAGAATAGAATCACAAAGGGGTTTTCCAAATCTACCAGAAAGAGATATTGACAATGACTATACGAACTTTAATAATACCGATAGTACAGGTCCTTGGGGTCTTTCCACTAGAAGCACAACTCGGAATAATAAAAGTCACGCAGAACCAGTCAAAAATAAAATGAAGATACCTATGCAGAAAAATAAATTTCCACAACCAGAACACTTTGAAGAAGAGCCTCATGTATTCACCCCTTATCCGTATCCAACAACTGAAATAGAAAAATTGACACATCAAATTAAACAAGAACTTATTTCAAAATTCAATATGACAGATATAATAAAAAAAATCAGCCAATTCAAAACACAATTCTCAAAAGTACTGACAAATCAAATACAATCGAACAAGATTTATTTATCAATATAAGTAATCATTAAGACTCAATCATAAATCCGGATAAACTCAGTGAGACTCGATTTAAAGTTATTTCCGAAGAACAATCCGATAATGAATCAGTTAAGGAAAAAAAAGTTGACAATAATAAAGAATAACGTTACTAGTTTACGACCTTTAGATACACGAAAACTTACAAAGCTTTTCCTCGATAAAGAAATGGTTGACATAGCCACACTGTTATATGAAATATGTTTTGAACCTAATGAAAGCATTAACTTTAAAGGATTGAAACTCTTAAAGGAAGCCAGGACCTCTGGTTATGGAGAAATCCAGTTCCTCATAAAAAAATATATGACTTTCAAAGAATATAAACAACCTCCAATTCATCCTATAGAAGCAATGGAAACTTCAAATATCATTCCCAAAAAGTTCATGCTATCAATTTACATATCACCGATACCAGTAAACAACAATGATATTAATACACCACTGAAAACACTTTTAGATATAACCCAAGTAAACTCAAGCATTATATTATTGCACTTATTCATCCCTAAATGAACATCGGTAATGCGGGACCGCATCAATTCAACAGTTGTCAAGTAATCAAGCGTTAGATTAGCTTTTAAAATGTAGTGATTACCAATGCAATAATGCTACTTTAGCAATGTCTTATGGCATTACAAAAGATACAGCATTAGTTCGACCTTAGTGGGGACATTTTCAGCTTTAATCCAACTTCAATGATGCACTAGACGTAATGCATATGCCCTATATCTGCATGCTATTACATCCTCGTGATTACTTGGGAATAGAACAACACAATAAACCTACAATACTTGCAGGATACTTTAATACATATAATACATTATGGAATCCATTTCATTCAAACTGTCCAAGAGATAAATTATTAGATCACTTATTGCAAAATAAAGACCTAGTATTATTAAATTATGGTTCATGCACCTTAAATCAACCACCTGATACAACCCCTTCAGCAATTGATCTCACATTTCTATCACCTGAAATAGCTTGCAAATCAGAATAGACAGTATTGAATCAAGACTTCTTTAGTAACCACAAAGTCATCCAACTAGAACCAGAAAATGCAACCCAAAGTAATACAATAACAGATTCTTACAATAATACCCAAGCAATAGATAAAATAAACGACATTCAACCTCAAACGATTCACACTGCGGCCGATATACCATCAATTATAGCAGAACAGATAAATTCCTCAAATTACCGATAAAGCACAGGAAAGGCAAATAAAATACCAAAACTAAGGTAATTGCCACAGTCAAAAAGAGATGGGCTGGTCATAGTTACTACATTCCTTGATTTATCGAGAGCATTTGACAATGTCATTGTAGATAAGCTATTATAAACTCTCTGAAACGAAAATATAACGAACCATATAATTAACTGCATATGCCGTTACCTAAGAAATAGAAAAACAATTTTAAATGTATCCGATAGTAGTGAAATAGTACAAATAACCAACAGTGGGCTGCCACAAGGGTGTCCACAATTACCCATATAATTTAATCTTTACATGAAAGTGGTACACAAAATTATTCAAGAAGATGGATCATTGATTTAATTTGCTGACAACTTCACCGCAGTAATTATAGGATTCAGTGCAGCTGTTGCATCTAACAAAATGAATGAGTTTAGAAAACTTGGCTTTGAACTAAACCCACACAAATCTGCTTGCATGATTTTTACTAATAAATACATCCTAATCCTTAATACACTAATAAATAACAGAGCAGTACCAATTAAAAAAAGCCATAAACTTTAAGGAAATCACATAGAACAAACAAGTATAAAGCAAAACAAAAAAATAAATCTTCTTAAAATGATTTCGAAGAAACGCAGTAGAGTGCATCTAGCACAAATGCTCAGGAAACCCAAAGCAATAGTCAGGCCTCATTTAGACTACGGAATCACAATAGTAGCAGCAGCCGCCAAAACTAGTTTCGCTAAGTAAGAGACAGTATTTCTACTAGCACTGAAAATTTTGATGAGATTACTAACCTCGACTCCAAATCACGTGGTGTTGTATAGAGCAGAGGATCAGGCTTTACAATTATGAATGCTGAAATAGATGCAATAAATTAGGAAATGCAGAATCGAAAACTATATGGAAATTGACAATTTTCACAGACTCAAATAGTGCTTGTACCTTATTGAACAATCCAAAAAAAATATAAACAACAAAGTGGCTCGGCAGACTGACAGTATAAAATGTGCACTAAAAAAAGAATATTTTGTTAAAACAACAAATAAATTTTGTTGATTCAAAACAGAGTGATTTCTTAGGGTGAAAAAATATTTTGTTAAACAATAAATTAATCATTTGAGTTTTAAAATAAATGTGATTGTTTTAAATCACACAGCAGTGATCACTTTAAATAATTTGTTTGGTTTGATTTGAATGAAATTTTGAATTGATTTGGAACTTTCTTATGAATTGAAACAAAAAGAAACCTTGAATTGAATACCAACAAAATATTTTGTTGATTCAAAACAGAGTGATTTCTTTGCGTGTACCCCCCCGCCCCCCCCCCCCCCCCCCCCCCCCCCCCCCCCCCCCCCCCCCCCCCCCCCCCCCCCCCCCCCACCCCCCCCCCCCCCCCCCCCCCCCCCCCCCCTTCCCCCCCCCCCCCCCCCAAGGGTTTTTCCCCCAAATTTCCTTCTTTTTCCCCAAAAAAAACAAAAACCCGCCCACCAAAAAACCCACAAATGGGCTTTTTCATGCCTCTTTTTTCCCCCCGAACAAAACGAGTATTCAGTTTGATTCAGCAGAGCGAGATTGATAGAATCACCGTGCATCAATAATCAAAATTCAGATCCTCAAATTCGAGCATCCTTTATGGAAATCAAAAAGTGGTCTTATTGTTTTGTCGTATGGGGTGTCTGTAACTTTTAAAGTGGTGAATGAAAAATGATGGATTTAATGCAGCTGAGAATTTAGGCTACTTCTGGACCACAGCCGAAATTTCAGCTCAATTGGTTCTCGAGAAAATAAAAGGCAAGCCCCCTAACATGACCATTTTGTATGAAAATCAGGCTTTGGTCTTATGCTATTGTCCGTCACTGTAAAGTGTCATTTTAAGCCGTATCTCAGCTTTGATCATTCCAGCTAATTGCATTCACTGAGTCAAATTAATTTCGTTCAGTGTATTCAAATCGCTTCCGTTCAGTGGCAACGCATTCATTCAGGTATAACGTAAAGATGAAAAACTGTTTCGCATGATTCTGTTTTCCTCGTTTATTCTTTCTACAGTTTTCGATTTCGAGGATTCGTGTAGAACCGTTTGATAGGAAATGTCACACTCGTTCACTATTCTGTTAGCAACCGAGGGTTGCTATTTTATATCGGTGGTGCTGATGCGGGTGAATGAATTTTTCCATGCTTGCTCACACGTCCATGAAACATACACTGCAAATAAATCAATAATTTTTATTATTAAAATTGGCACTTAAATCGGTCATTTTTGCTTCGAATCGAAATCATGTGAGCCAGTATGATTTTCATTTGCCGCACATAATTTTTAACACCCGTCACTTAATACACAGGTTCGTTTCCAATGAGACTGATATGGTCCGCACATAATTTTCTATGGAGCGAGAAATGTCATTCAAGTGTGTTTTCACTTTGCCCTATTCTATCCATCTTCGCACTTAAAACGAAATAAAAAACCGTGCGCGAAAAACAATTAGCTGCTTTATCGTTCTAGAAGAAAAAAAACTGCTAAATGGAGAAGCAAAGTGAAGTTTACCGTGTGGTGGTTTAGGTACTTGGTTTACCAGCGGAAGTCACTGATTTTTTTGAAGGTAATAAATTACTATGGATGATCTTCTTTGCCATGTTAACGAGGTTTATTGTGAATATTTCAGATCTGCCGAGCATTTTTGCCATTCCCACAGAAGTGCTGCTGAACGCGATAGCTTCAAAAAGTGATGAAGTTTTTATGATGGTACAAATGAAACCTCTTTTATTCATATATTTCGTTTTATTACATGAAAAGTACAAAAAATCCAATACTAAACTTTTTATGAAAAAATAAAATCCATGCACCTCTCACATAAAACGTATTAAAATACTCATTTGATTATTACTAGGAAAAGTTAATGCAATCCATGTACACTATAATTAATATCAATTCAGCTCTTGCATTTAAAGACTATACATTTATTGCACATATGGTTTATTAATCAGATTTAATTAAAAAATAAGTGCCGCACCAATACAGTTGCGTTTGCCCCAATCTATAGGTGCTGGCCTTAAATATAAGGTGCATTGTTTTTTGAGTGTAGGATTGTCTGACCGTCACATCCTTCCCATTTTTTAGTAATGTAACCTGCATTAGTTCCACAACATAGCTTTTTATTCAACTTACTCTACATTGCATACTTGATACTTCCAACGTCGTAATCGTCCCATCTGGCCGGCCGATTGCTCACTCGTTTCGAAGATCTGGTCACGTTTTCTAAGGCCGAAGGATGTTCCACAGAAGTAAGACTTACTCCTGACGTACCCTCTCCATCGCCCATCGAAGATACCGCTTCCTGCAACATGTCCAAATGTCGGCGTCGGTGGTGTAGTGGTAAGCGTGACTGCAACTTAGCACCCCAGTGGGTCTGGGTTCAATCCCAGTCGACGTCGGTGGTTTTTCTGAGGCGAAAAAATCTGGTCACGTCTTCCTTCGGAAAGGAAGTAAAGCCGTTGGTACCGGCTCATATTCATGCGTCGTTAGGTAGGGTCCAGGTGGTGGAGTCGTCTTCCTGGCGTCGGTGATTGTCACCATGTGAGGAAATAGGCCGACGTAAAATAAAGAAAACAAAAAACATGTCCAAATGGGAACTGTTTCGCTTATACACCTTACCGGTTTCCTTTGATCGCACAGTGATTTCTCCTCCTTTGATATCTGTGACCTCGAACTCCTCAGATCCACAATTTGGCTGATACGATCCAGACTTCAAGTTCTTCATCAAGACGACATCTACTCTCCTCAATTGATGTAACTTGGCTAGTCTAGAATCATTAGCTTGTTCCATACGTTGCCCCTTCTGCATCATATCTTTATCTCTCCCCCAGAGTTCCCAATTTCCAATGATCCTGTGCACGCTGCTATAATTGTTTTGTCTTTTTGACTTTTACTGTGAGCCGTATTTTGGTGTTGTCTCACTCACTCTCACAGGACGCTTGAAAACTTACCCTCTTCTTTTTCCTTTTACTCTCATTTACCCTTTCACCCCCCCCCCCCTCCATAACCCTACCCCACTCCCCTCTCTCATCTCCCCATACTCTCCCCTCCTACCATAACCCTACAAATACCAAACAATAATACCCATTATACTTCAAAAATTCTCTCATCTCATTTCATTCTTCCTTTCCTAACCAATCAAAACAAAAAAAAATTCCACAAATTCCCACCACCAAAAAAAAAAGAAATAAGAGCACCAACCACTCCGCCCCCACTTTCTTCCACACTTCCCCCTCCCCCATCCCTCCCCTCCAACCCAAATTCCCATTTCATTAATAATCCCATCCCTCCCTCCACTCCTCTCCCGTGTGTAAAACATTTTTTTTTTCCCCCCCCCCCCCCACAAACACAAAAAATCCACCCCTCCCCCAAACCCCTTTTCCTTTTTTTTTTATTTCATTTTCAATTTCCAAGTAAACACAACCCCCCCCCTACTCCCTTCCCCTTAAATCCCCTTTCAATGTAATGCCCTCTCCATATATAACATTTTCCCCTTTTTTTTCACAATTTTTAACCTCCCTTTTTCCCTCCTTTTTTTATTTATAACAAACCCAATCCCCCCCCCCCCCCTTTTCCCCCCCCCAAAATTTGAAAATCCCCTCTACATATTTCTTCAAAAACTTTCCGGAACTTTAACTTCGATCGGAAGAAGGTGAGCGGTAGAAAAAGTGTTCCGTACTGTGTGAAGGATCACAAGCGAGTGGTTGCTGCCTTTAAACGCAAACCCAACTGTTCCGTTCGGGATGTCGTGAAAAAGCTGCACTTGACCAAAAGTTTCGTGCAGAAAGCCAAGAAACGAGCCGGGCTCCGTTCATTCAAAGTTCAGAAAGCTCCAAACCGCAATGAAAAACAGAATAGGACAGCTAAAACACGTGCGCGTAAACTGTACACACAAATGTTGACGAAACCACACTGCTGCATCATGGACGATGAAACACACGTAAAAGTGGACTTTAAACAAATTCCCGGCAACAAGTATGTGACTGCGAAAGACAAGTTCGATGTTCCAGAGTCTCTCAGGAAACAGCAAGTGTCACAGTTCCCCAAGAAATTCATGATTTGGCAGGGGATTTGTTCGTGTGGTAAACGGAGCAAGCCTTTCGTGACAACTCCAACTGTAAATGGTCAAGTATACATGAATGAATTCCTGAAAAAACGACTGCTTCCGTTTCTCAAAACACACAACGTTCCTACAATTTTTTGGCCGGACCTAGCCTCTTGTCACTACTGCAAGGATGTTCTGGAGTGGTACAAGACGAATGGTGTCAATTTCGTGTCGACGGATCCTCATCCCCCAAACTCTTCAGAGTTGCGGCCAATTGAAAAATATTGGGCTATAATGAACTTCAAAATATTGGACTGTAATGAACACGAACTTCGTAAGCATCCTAACGTTGTCACTACAGAACAGAAAATGTTGAAATCATGGTTGAAAGCGGAAAAAATGTCGGTTCAAGCGTTGTACAAAATCTTATGCGTGGTATTAAGAAGAAAGCTCGGGCTTTTGGATTTGGTAAAGAAATACAGTGAAATAAAAATACCTACACCAAGATTATACATTGTATTTTATTCCCTGGATATTTCATGACAATCGGTTGAGAGTCTTGTTTTTGGGGACGAGTTTAAAGTGATGCAATTTAACTGTAGACACCCTTTATTCTTTTGGATACCTTCAGGTTCAAGTTATTACTTATAGCACGACTCGTTCTTGATGAACATCTTCTTGCCTCTCGCACAATTCTTGCATCATCGCGTAGTGACGTAAGACGCTTCCTCCGACTACCTTATTTATCTGCCACACATCCATATTGTTCGAATTTGTTCCATACCGTCCTTATACCAGAGTAGCTTGAAGCAACTTGGAACAAAATATAAGTGCAACCGCTTTGATTGAGTGATAAAAGTGAACTAAAGTTTATTTAACAATTTCTTAATCTAGATTGCTACTATTGGATTGCAAATAGGTCGAGTTGCTTCGATTGCTCCTTCAAGCTCGATGCGCTGCAGGCCAATCTCGTTTCGTAGCTGTTCCAACTTGACTCTTGCTAACGGCTTCGTGAGGACGTCAGCAATCATCAGTTCTATGGGACAATAGATGACATCCGGTACTAACCAGATCCTTGACGAAGTTGTACCGTGTGTCAATATGCTTCGTTCGGTTATTTGCTCCTTCGGATCGCAGAATTGCAATGCAGCTTTGGTTGTCCTCTTGCGCCACAATTGGATTTGTGACCATTTCTCCCACATCGTTCATAAGTTTGAGTAGCCAAAGCAATTCACGGCTGGCTTCGGATAGTGCGACGTATTCCGCCTCAGTCGACGAAAGTGTGACACACTGTTGCTTCCTTGCTGTCCAGCTGAAAGCTCCTCCAAGCAGGAACACGATTCCAGTATTGCTCTTTCGGTCCCCGCAATCGCCAGTCCAGTCAGCGTCCACGTAGGCTCCCAGTGTTTCTTCACCTCCTAGCTGCAAATTCAAGTCTGCGGTTGTGTAGAGATACCGCAGCATGCGTTTTGCTTCCGACCAGTCGGCTTGAGTGGGCTAACCTTCCGTCACAGAATGGATGCCCTGATAGCGATGTCGGGCCTCGAATTCAGCGCAATGTACAGCAAAGCACCTACTAACTTATCGTTCCGGGGCATCGGATCCTCCTGCATTTGCTGTTTATTCGGGTTTCCGAGGTCCATCGGGATGTGGAACGGCTTCGCTTTACCTTGACCAAACTTAGCCGCTACCCTCCGGATATAAGCGCTTTGATGCAGTAGAAACTGGCCGTATTGCGTCCTCTGAATCTGGATGCCAAGGTAGTCCGGTACTGCTCCAAGATACGAGATGATGAAGTGTCGTTCCAGGAAATTGCGAACCCTTTCATATTCGTTTTGATCGTGAGTCACAATTAGCATGTCGTCTACGTACAGCAAGATGAACGACTTCTGCCCGTTGCACGTCCTCACGAACAGACAAGGATCGGACTAGGATGGCGCATATCCAAGCTCCTGTAGCTCCTTGCTAATCTTCTTGTTTCACGCTCGTCCTGCCTGTTTCAGGCTTTTGCGTAGACGGCAGACATCGTTCTTGGAACCGGTGAATCCAGCAAGCTGCTTCATGTAAATCGTTTCGGATAATTCACCGTGAAGGTACGCCGTCTTGACGTCAACGTGTTGCACCATCAAGTTACGACGTGCGGCGATACTTAGTATGGTGCGAAATGTCGTCTGCTTTGCTACTGGCGCAAATACTTGGTCGTAATCCGTGCCATACTTCTGGCTAAAACCTTGAGCAACAAGGCAGGCTTTATAACGGATCACGTTATTGTGCAGCTTCTTTTGGAAAATCCACTTGCTACCGATGGCCCTCCGATCGGCAGGTTATTCGACTTCCCAAGTAGCATTCTCATGAATCGATTCCATTTTCTCCTCCATGGCTCCTTTCCATTGCTCGCGTGCAGGGCAACTCATGGCTTCTTGGTAGGAAGTTGGCTCGTTCTGTTGTTGCGCTACCAGCGGGGCTGCTGCTGAGTAACAGCGCGGTGGCATACCTTTGTTTGCCCGGTTTGATCGTCGAGGTGCACCAGCAACATTCTCCTCCTGTTCGCCGGTTGGTTCAGCCTCTTCCACGGATTCATCTTCCTCATCGACGAAATCTTCGATGGTTGATTCGTAGCCGTAGAAACCTTCTTCGCTGGTGTCACGCTGGTCGTCGTTGTCATTCACTGTACCAACGGGGACTTCATTTACTTTGGCAGGTTCAGTAGATCTGAAGGGATAATCAAGAATACTCCCTTGTGAGATTTGGTTACCCGAACCTCCTCAGGCGTCAGAAATACTGCGTCACGGCTCACGGTCAGCTTGTCGTTATCGGGATCCATGAATCGATATGCCTTGTGTTGTAGGGAATGTCCAACGAACAACAGCTTTTTCGACTTCGCCTCCAGCATGGATCTCGGTGTCTTCTTCATCGCCTTGGTTGGCAGACGATTCTGCCGATAGTTGGCCGTGCTGACAGCCTCGGCCCAGTTTTTTTTTTAATATCTTTATTATAGTGGCTTTCAGCCTCCTGGGCTGGTTCGCCACTCGGCCCAGTACTTCAGCGGCAAATGTGAATCCAAGACCATGCAGCGTGTCATCTCCACCAATAAGCGATTCTTTCCTTCTGCAACGTTGAACTGCTGACTGATTCCTTCTTCTTTGCAAAATCTATCCAACATTTTGTTTTGGAACTCGCTACACTGGTCCTAACGGATGACTTTAGGCGTTTTTTTTTTCAAATTGCGTCTTCACTTAACTTATGCGATCCTTCACCTCTGATTTCTTTTTCAGGGAATACGCGACACAATAGCGAGTAAAAAATATCGACACCCACCTGGTGTTGATGTTCGCATAAGACTGCATACGTCCGAGTGGATTAGATTCAGAGCTTGACATGATTTGCGATCGGACTTCTTTGGAAACGGGAACCTTGTCAGCTTACCCTCCAGGCAACATTCGCAGACTACACGGCAGCCACAATCCTCGACCTTAATTCCGGATGCGAATTTCTTGCTTTCAAGCTCCCGTGTAGCATCAGGAATACGGTGCCCCCAAATTCCAATGCCACGTGTGCAGACGACTTGATGTATTCTTGCATTCTCTCGACGCTAACGCTTCATGGGTGACTGTCAAGTAGTACAACCCTCCAGACGATGTGGCACTTTCGATGACCTTCTCATCCTTGATCAACGGCATCCACTGGCATCGAAAACAATAGTAGCACCCTTCACGGTAAGCTTCTTCACCGAAATGAGCTTCAACTCGAAGTCCGGAACATACAGAACATCCCTGGGGGTTACTTTGGACTGTTCACCCTTGGGAGATAAGTACGCCAGTTGGCACGATCCAATCCCCTTCGCTGCAGCTTTCTTGCCGTCCGCTAGGATCACATCCTGCTGCACACTATCATCAAATTCCACGAACTGGTCTAGGTTCACACACATGTGGGAGGTTGCTTTCGAATCGATCACCCACGAATGTGCCGATTTGAAGCCGCTCCTCGCCGCAAACGAATACTCCAGATTTGATTTATTTTGGACTTCCTCACAAGCTGCTTTCGCTTTCAGTGTACGACGCTTCTCACCCTGAGCACGAGACTTACTCTGCCTTCCGGCTGCTTGTTTGGCCATAGCACGACAATCCTTCTTCTTGTGTCCTTGCTTGTTGCAAAAATGGCACGTTATCATCTGCTTCTTCCAATCCGCCTTCAAAACTAATTCTCCTTGTGTACCGGAACTGCGCTTCGACACCTCATCCACCAGCTTCGACTTGACCAGATCCAGAGTGAGCTATTGTCTCCAACGCCGTGCTCAGCCGCTCGAATAACTCCTCCATTTCGAATACGTGCTGCTCGATGTCCTTGCCGTCGGAATACCGTTTGTCACATTGTTTCTTAAGAAGCGACACCTTTGAGATTAGCGTTGCCTTCTCGTAGTGTCCTCGTAGTTTCTCTCATGTTTCCTTCGCTGTTTTAGCTCTTTTGATGAGGTTCAGTTGGTTGACCTCCACCAAAAGGCCAATCGATGCACGGGCACGCTGTCCCAAGCTTCAACGACCGGATCCAAAAAATTCTTGGGTTGAAAAATCTTGACTAGAAAATTTTCACTTTTGTATTTATATCGGTTGCTACGGTAACCAATCCAAGCTACCCAAGTAACCACGAGGCTGTAATAGCCTGCATATATAGGGCATATGTATTACGTCTAGTGCATCATTGAAGTTGGATTAAAGCTGAAAAGGGCCCCACTAAGATCGAACTAATGCTATATCTTTTGTAGTGCCATAAGACATTGCTAAAGTAGCATTATTGCATTGGTAATGCATCACTACATTCTTAAGCTAATCTAACGCTTCATTACTTGACAACTGTTGAATTGATGCGATCCCGCATTACCGATGTTGATTTCGGGTTGAATAAGTGCAATAATATAATGCTTGTGGTTACTTGGGTAGCAAAGGCCCATAACCTCTTCGAACAAAATATAAGTGCAACCGCTCTGGTTGGGTGATGAAAGTGAACTGAAGTTTATTTAACAATTTCTTAATCTAGATTGCTACGATTGGATTGTAAATAGGTCGAGTTGCTTCGATTGCTCCTTCAAAGCATACTTTGCAGCAATCTTCCGGAACGAATAATGGTTCTGGTGGTCCCAGACGATGATATTACGGATTTTAAATGGAATTTGCTTGGTTTCCATCTTAAAATATGATTAATAAGCACAAACTAGTGAAACACTAAAAAATCTTCTGGTACATAGGTAGGTACTTAGTCTAACCATCTTTCTTGCATCGCGCCTCTTCATCTTGTTCCGGTTGGATTCAAGGCAAACACCATTTTTGCGGGATTGTTGTCCGGCATACTTACACGGTGTTCAATAAGTTCGGATACACTTTCAAAATTTGTTAAAAAAATGAAAACATGTTTTTTTATTTTTTGGATTTATGTTATTGAAAGCTATGTTTACAAGGAACGTTTACAACATTTCTCTTGGAATGACCCCTCCCTTTGTACTCCTTAACGAGCTTCAAACGTTTCTCGAACGCGTCGCAGGCGGCACGCACGGACTGCATGGGCATTTCGTCCCAGATTTTGAGAATTACCGTCTTGAAATGATCCAAAGTGCTGACCTTGTATTCGTTCAGCTTCGCCATCATATAGGACCAAACAAAAAAGTCGAGAGGATTCAAGTCCGGGGAGCTGGGAGGCCACAAAGTTTTGTCCAGAAAGTCGGTTAAATTGTCCCGACACCAGGCTTGAACCACATTTGCCGTATGGGCTGGTGCACCGTCCTGCTGGAACACGTAGTGCTCATCGCCGTAGAGGCTTCGGAGACTGGGGGCAACAACCTTTTCCAAAACCTCAGTTTTGTAGTACGCCGCGTTGATTTTGACGTTTTTTTTTCAATAAACACCAAGGGTAGCTTACCACGTTTGCATACTGCCCCCCAAACCATCACCGACGCGGCACTTTGGAACCGAGGGATGTTTATATTGGATTCAGGAATGCTGTCCCTCGATGGCGCCCACACCCGGTCATTTTGCACATTGTGCGGCTGCTGCAGCACGAACAGTTTCTCGTCCGAAAAAACAAACTCCTGACCAGCGTGCCGAGAGAGGATCCTCTTAGCTCGATCCAACCGCTTTTTGCTGGTAGCCTCCGAAACGCCATGGACCTTACGTTTTTTGTAAGGCCTGAAACCAAGGTCCTTGGTGAGTATGGTGTGAGCGGTTCCAATGGAAACGTTGAGATCTGCAGCCGTTTTCCGGATTGAGCGGTTCTTTTTGCGCCGAATTCGCTCCCTCACGATCTTGATGACCCGTGGCGTCCTCGCTGAACGCGGCCGACCGGATCTCGCACGGTCATTGGTCGAGGACGTCTCCCGGTATCGCCTGATGGTCGTGTAGACAAAGTTCCGCTTGACCCCATGCGATTTCAGCAGCCGGAATATATCGCCGGGTCGCTCACCGTTCAAAAAACGCTTAATTACGAAGTCCCGATACTCTTTCATCGCGCGTAACAAACAAACAACAACTAACAGAATGTCAACACCGCGCACATTCGGTAGCGTATGAATGAAGCTAAAGCTGACACCAATACCAATGCAGAATATGTACATGGCGCATACCTACGCAATGATGAAAACTTGTATTCGAACTTATTGAACACCGTGTACAATATGTACCGCTCGTTATACCCGTTCAGATTTTGTACCTTTCCGTATTTTATGTTCGCCATATACAAACATTGCAAGTCGAGATCGTAATCGTATGTGAATACCATATTACTGTGCGCATTCGCAATTTCTATTTTGTTTTTGTACACAGCCTAGTGATAGTTTCAGCGGGGGAGGTAGCTCATCAAATCTTCCGGTCCGATTGGTTGAGCGGATTGGAGATAATGAAATCAGTGGGTATAGGACCAAGTGTCCCCCGGGTGGTGCTAACTCGATCAGCTTGGGCATCAATGGAAGCAAAGTTTCCAGAAGGCACGGAATGCATCTACGGACTCTTATTTTTATCAGGTCCCTGAATCCTAGTTTTGAATGGATTAGCGTGGATTGTTCTTTTTATTGTATTATTTGACTATTAAATAACCTACAACCAAATGTTTTGTTCTGTAAATTATGAATTTCAATCTCAATTTCAGCGAGCGAGATAAGTATCGTACCTGACACCACAGATCGTACCTGACGATTGGCTTGGCAGATCCCAGGCACCCAACAGAATGTTGAGTGGCAACGAATGCTGGTGCGAGGTGGCTTGCTCAGTGGATTGCCTCGGGGTCGTGTCGGCAGCAAGGCGACTCCAAAGTTGGTTGACATGCGAGCGCAGCATTCGGCGATCTTCGACCCACACGTGGTACATAACATCTCCGATCTTCTCGGCGACGACCCCTGGAGCCCACTTCCAACCGTTTCGACCATGGAGCTTGGCATATACGAGATTGTTTCGGTTGAAGGCTCGATTTCTTGCGGTTGTCGTTCGTATCGTTTGTTGGTACTGGCGTACGTAACGGAGGTCAGATCCAGCACGTTCGGATTTTGCGACCGAACATGATCTCGCATGGCGACTTCTGATCTAGCAGAGCACGATTGGGCGTGCTTCGTTACGTTAGCAGGAAGATATCCAGTGCTTCCTGGATTGACCCTCTCCCCTTTCGAATTTTATTGACGGCCCGCTTGAAGGTATCCACGAATCGTTCCGGCTGGCCATTCGATTGAGGGTGAAACGGGACTGTCGTTAGGTGCTGGATGCCGTTGGAAGCGCAGAAATCAGCGAATTCAGCGCTAGTGAACTGGGTACCGTTGTCACTGACTAGCGTAACGGGCATACCCAGCCGAACAAACAACCCACGCAGGATGCTGATGGTCGCTGCAGAGGTGATACGGGTCGTTCGGATGATCTCATGCCAATTGGAGATCGCATCGATAGCGATCAGGTAGTACTCGCCTTCCGGCCCTTCGGACCAGCGAAGTCGAGGTGGACGCGTTGCCACGGAGCGGTCGGTTGCGGCCACGGCACCGGTGGAGCATAAGGAGGTGATCTAGCTACGGACGCACACTGTTGGCATGCCTTGACGCAGTCGGTATCCAAACTGGCCAGTACACGTAGCTTCTTGCGATGGCCTTCATACGCTGCATGCCCGGATGACCACGATGGACCTGTTCGAGGCACCGCTTCCGATACAGCGACGGGATAACGAGTCGTTCGGCAAAGAGGATGCACCCATCCACCACAGATAGTGATTCCTGTCTGGCTTGGAACGGACGCAGTTCTGACCCGTCGAGTGTAGACTGGAGCCAGCCGTTCTGGAGGTAGCGGTGGACTTGGCGGAGAAGCAGATCTGCTTGGTTGCTGGTGTGCTGAACTAACCGGAACGAACTGCTGCTGCTGGAGGTGGACCGCCGACACGGGAATAATCGGCTGATTTATTTGCTGCCGATGATTTATTACCCCCGGGGCGTCAACGCCATTTTGTTCGTCGATGTGCACGACATCACACTCCACTTTCTTTTCTGTCGCGCGGGAGACGAAATGTTGGGCGTTTTGCGGCGGAAAACTACCCTCACTCGCGATTACTCGTCGTCACTTTTGTACTGCACTACCCCGGGAATAGCTTTCGGACTGTTCACAACATCGGGGTAATTAATTAACCGCCCATTTACAAACTAAAACTACATTTATTCACAACACATTAAAACGGTACAAGCACTGTTAAGTACGTTTTCGAGACTACAGATAAACAACAACAAAACATAACCACATTAAAAATCCATGAATGCGCATCTTCATCTTCATCTATGCTGCCGTGTGCGAGCCCTGCGGCTTTGCGCTGCTTCGGTTGGACGTGAGCAAGTGAAGCGCAGCGCAATAGGGTGATCCACAACAATTTAACTCTATATGGAAGCGTTTGATACGGGAGGTCCACGCTTTCTTCCTTCCCTTGATTCTAAGTAGTAGAGCGATTGCAGACACTTTTTGGAATCGGTATATTTCTTGGAGTCCTCTCTATGGCACATGCTACGCAGTTGGCCTGGCCGGTGATAAGAAAAATGATGCATTCAAAAAGTCGTCATTTTCTAGGATGCTTTCAAGAATTGGCTGCATTAGTGTGACATTTAGATTAGACACCCTAGCGATAGTTTCAGCTATTATGATCCACCAGAAACCGAAGATTATACATCCAATACCGTGAGATGAAAAAATAGCGAACATGACACCGCATACCGTTTTACTTTATGCAAATCTTCCCAAACATCCATGCATATATTAGGGTGTTAGTTAGTCGAGATTTCAATATAAGACAGTTGCACTTACAATACACAGACCTGGTTTTTCGGTTAAAATTGAAATAGTTAGATTATCCATAAATAGGTACTTCTTTTTATTTATAGAACCATAGACATAGATATAGGGTTACTGCCCTCATATTAATCTCATTGTTCTTATATTCATCCTACGATGAATCAAACAATTGGGCAGTTGAAGGATCGGTTTCGTTTTCTAATAATGTTTGCTTACGTTAAATAACTACAACAAACATTACTAACTAATTCTGTCACGTGTATATCATTTTATTTCAAGTAGGATGAATTGCAAACCGAAGAGATTAATATAGGTATATCTTCCCTACAATTTTGCTTTCTACATATGAGCTGGATTATAAACAAAGACCCGAGAGCGGGTCTGTTCATAATAGATTCTGTTACAGTTGTGTTTCAAATTTTCCAATCTCAGTGATTGCTGAATCATGCTTATGATGGTGATCACCAGTATCCGACTGACGCACGATAACTATTAATTGTAAAATAACCTTTATGCCTGTATAATCCAGAACTCTTTGTTATCCCATTTAATTCAAATAAGAATGCTGTAAAAAAATAACTTGCTGAAAACACCAACATCAAGAGAAAAACGAATAGTCAACTTGCACTTTTTGTGGACTTGGCTTCAAATGTTTGCTGATTGAAAATACACTACCAATACGTTACATTACGACTCACCATTTAATTTTAGGTGGCATGTACAAAAATTAAAAAAATATCACTGAATGTTTAGTTTCTTTTCTTCTTGCGTTCGTTGTTCTGCTCCTTATTGGAAAGAATGATCAACAAACGACGGAAAATGCTGATAACATCGTAGAACAGATCCATAGCGTGGGCGATACAATCGTTGCTACCCATACGGTGCTTTTCCATGATCATCTGGGTGTCGAACAGTACGAATCCGGACATCACTGCAAGGCCGATGTATAAGGTGACCTACAAGGAAACAAATAAAAAAAAAGGATTTAGATATTTGCTTGGGACCGTTTCTAACATTCAGTTCACAAACTACAATTTCATAGACTTTCGTTATATTTTGATACATCCTTTATAGTCATTCATATTATAAATCGAAAGGGATCGTCAGGTATCGATTTTGAATGCAATCATCATAAAAAGATAACAACAAACATATATGTAAATTATAGTGCCGATGTTTTTCTTAAATCTCCGTTTTGCACGTTTCGATGGACTATTTTTACTAACGCTGGCAGATCCTTGGCTCTATAGCTGCAATTGATATGCAGTTTGACAATTGGCAAACCTATTTTTGTATATGATAAATATTTTCAATAATCTCTACATGTATTCCATGCAATTATTTATATGGAATTGATAACATAATATAAACTTGTCCATCGTTGTTTGTGATAACATCAACCTAAGAACTTTAAAAAAGGCAAATATTTGACCTTTGGCTTGTTCCCTCGGTCATTTTTTTTTTGTATTTTATGCCATCAAGGATCACTCCGTAAACATTGAGGTTTTTCATGCTTTTCAAATTTTAAGCAAAAATCATTGCTATTTATTATTTGTTGTTTAACGAACAAATGAATAAATGCTCCAGTCATTTAGTATGCATTACTGTAACTACCCAGGTAACCAATAAGCATTAGCATATACAGTAAATAAACCCTAAATCTGCATTTCAGATGCTACAAGCATTGTATTAGCATTATATCAGCATCTTGAATGCTATCTGTTGTTAAGTTGAATTGCAAATGCTATTTAAATGCTTGTAGCCTGAAATAAGCATTTCGAATGCAAAATAGCATTGATGAAGCATTAGCATAGCAATGCAGTAAAGCAGCCGTATATTGGGCCAAAAGCGGCATTTATGTTACATTTAAGGTGACTTTATTGCTTGATAGGCTGCCGTAAAGACGCTTTGGAACTGCTTATTGGTTACCTGGGTAGTGCTCCTCTCACGCCGTAGATGTAAGAGTTTCAACAACACACTTTTAGACAAAATTGTTGAAAAAGATCATAATTTTTTTGAAATAACTTGTGAAATTAGGTACCGTTAAACGAGTCACACTCTTACTAAATGACCCTGGTCTGAATTCGATTTTAAGTCTAGTCTGAGATGTTTTCACAGGGGTGAATTTATCGACTCCTGGGTATATGATTATATGATTGTACTTTCCACACAATCATTCTAATGATACGCGATATGTGAACAGGGTGGCAAGGGTTGCTTGTCAGTAAAATAAATATTCATAAAACACAACGAATGGCCGAAAATCAAACAACGCTTTAGTTCCTAAAAACTTACATTTTATTATTAAGACATTGCATGTTGAGCTCGAATCTCTCATCATAAACGATTCGCAACTAATACGCACTGTGGCATATTCTCCCAAATATAGATCAAGAGTTTCTTTAAAAATTCAAGAGTCCCCCCCCCTTCCTCCAGTTCTTTTTACCACCCCCCCACCATTTTCCAACCGGCCGGAATGAGGGCGGGTGGATGGATTGATGTCTTTTTTAAAAAAAACTACCCCCTTGTCTCGATCCCACTGTAGTATTTCTCCACTGTAGTGGCAGTTTGCCAAATCAGGCCACAACTTTACAGGTCCATTCCCAAGTAACATTGCTAAGACCATCCTGCTTTATTAAGTTTTATTAAAGTTTTATGAAAGCCACTTGAAATCAATTTGGTTTTATTATGGCACCAAGAGGTGCCAATAGGCTCCATATTTTAGTCAGGTTTATGAGAACCTACACAGCTTGTTTACAACAATCTTAAAACCTTGTTTCTCAAATTCCTTTTACTCCTATTTATTTCGACTTTATGAACTCATAAAATGCTGTTTTGAAATGCCGCTTTAGGACTCATTGATTTTATCTTATTATGGTCAGTTGAAAAAGCATTATAAAACCATTTTGCATCCAGTAAATGCATTAAACGGCAAATTGGCATTGGAGGAAGTCACCATGAGACCAAATAGTTTTATAATAGTCATTGCGAAGAAAAATTGGGTTTATGGCAAAACTGTGCTTTTTTTCAATCACCATATTGAAATATAAGAAATAATTGAAATGTGGAAAAATAAATGCATCAAATTTTCAATGGCATGCAAATAAACTGCAGATCGGAGACTAATTTCGGCATTGTTTAAGATAATCTCACCCAATTCCAAGCACTTTCCAGGAAATTCATGATTAATTTATCGAATATATTTGTTTTAATTTGATTTATGCTGTTGTAAATTCGCATAATTTCCGAGGCGCATTAATTTTCGGCTCTTATTGTGCCAATATTCACCATAAAAATAATTGCGCATATAATTTGGAGCATAATACGCTGTAGAAAACACAATTTGTTTTGGATATTTTGCTATCAAACAAAATTTCCCGCAACACTAGACCTTTTTATTACTGCTAAATAAATCAGAAAAGCAGAGAATCGAACAAAGCAGAACAACAAAAACCAACCTCGATTTCACAGTGAAGTTTGACAGCTATGGCCATCTGGCCACATTCTGGTTTGAATAGCAGCCAATAGGTTTTATGAAGGTTCTCAAGTGGTCATAACATCTTTCAGTAGAACAATTTCCAAATCTTTATGTTCTCATAAAGGTTTTATTAACTTGTTTTCACAACCGTCTATAGAGTGGGCAATTTTGTACAAATTTCGGCTTTAAAGAAGCATAGAGGAGGTGCTGGTAGACAAAACAGTTTTGAATGTAGTTTTATCAACAAAGCCGGGAGGAGTGCTATACGACTGAAATAAAATTGAAATTGTTACTTGGGTTGTGAGCTTTAATGTACGGGAGAACACGTTTGTCAGGCACTCCTGCTTGTACATTTTGGAATCCATCGTATAAGTTTTCACGAAACCCTGGTTTTTTCCGCAGCTGCAAATACCTTGCCAGATCGTAAGCTTTCTTGCGAATTTATCGGCAAAATTAATTAATTTGAACTAGCTAGGGACATAACCTCGACCAGTAGCTTTATAGAACTTTTGTCCAGGAAGCTGCCCATAATCCACCTTCACGTACATATCGTCGTTCATTAGAAAGCATCCTTCGTACTTCGTATGAACCTCATTGTACAACTTCCGGAGACGTCTTTTGGATACTAGATTCTGCTCCAGTGTCCTGTTGGGTTGCTTACTGAACCGAAAAGACGGAAATCGTTCTGAAGGTGATTCTGCCGATCACGGAAATGTTTGATAACACTGCACACGGTCAATTTAGTCAATTTCAAAGACTTCGAGATTTTTAACTTGACCTCGTCGGATTTCTGAAGTGGGTGCCTATAATTAATTTTCGGTTCACGGCTTCCATCAAGTATAACTGTTGCTAATGCACCGTTTCAACCGGCCAACACCATTTCCTTAGCGTTATCTAACCTAATCAAACACAGCAAGTTCTTGAAAGCATCATGGAAAATGGTGGATAAATTACCATGGTTTTTTAATCCATTTAATATGTTTCACTTCATAAATGTGCTGCATTGTACCAAAACGGCGAGGCCATTTGTGCAGCATTTAAGGATTCGTGAAACATAAGGCCTGTTTAAATTTAAAATTCAAATACAATGTTACCAAATCCAGAAGATACAAGGAACGTGGACATCGCGTACCGTACGTTCCATTGTTAGTTATTTGGTATGGAATGGTCGTTGGCCGCATCTATTCTAGAAAGCTTAAGTGATGCTCTTCAGTTCTGTTTCTGCTTTCGTTTGGGACGGTTGAGAGTTTTGTTTTTTTTCGCGCGATAGCCTTCTTCTCTACGGCATTGTAATAAATTTGCATTGTTCTTGTTTCATCAACCCGGTCGCTTTTGTTATAGCAGCAAAGTGCGAGTTGAAAAATACTGTGCGATTTACATTCGGCAATGGAGCGGATAAACCAGTCTTAGGCGAAGTGGCAAATTTCGTCAAAGGCTTGGATGTGGAGCTTGATGAAATTGAAAATGCATATAGGATTGCAGATGAAAAGTCCTTTTTCGTCAAACTCAAGTCTGAGCAGTGGATGTTGCACGCGCTGACCGCCAACTCTGACGAGCTGGTATTCCATTATGGGAATGGAAAAAAGGTCAAAGTAAAGGGTGTTACAGTTAAATTGCATCACTTTAAACTCGTCCTCAAAAACAAGTCTCTCAATCGATTGTCATGAAATATTCAGGGAATAAAATACAATGTATAATCTTGGTGTAGGTATTTTTATTTCACTGTTTTTCTCTACCAAATCCAAAAGCCCGAACTTTTTTCTGAATACCACGCATAAGATTTTATACAACGCTTGAACAGACATTTTTTTCCGCTTTCAACCATGACTTCAACATTTCCTGTTCTGTAGTGACAACTTTAGGATGCTTACGAAGTTCGTGCTTCATTATAGCCCAATATTTTTCAATTGGCCGCAACTCTGGAGAGTTTGGGGGATTAAGATCCTTCGGCACGAAATTGACACCATTCGTCTTGTACCACTTGCTGTTTCCTGAGAGACTCTGGAACATCGAACTTGTCTTTCGCAATCACATACTGGTTGCCGGGAATTTGTTTAAAGTCCGCTTTTACGTGTGTTTCATCGTCCATGATGCAGCAGTGTGGTTTCGTCAACATTTGTGTGTACAGCTTACGCGCACGTGTTTTAGCTGTCCTATTCTGTTTTTCATTGCGGTTTGGAGCTTTCTGAACTTTGAATGAACGGAGCCCGGCTCGTTTCTTGGCTGTCTGCACGAAACTTTTGGTCAAGTGCAGCTTGTTCGCGACATCCCTAACGGAACAGTTGGGTTTGCGTTTAAAGGCAGCAACCACTCGCTTGTGATTCTTCACACAGTACGGAACACTTTTTCTACCACTCACCTTCTTCCGATCGACAGTTAAACGTTCCCCGAAACGTTTTATGACACGAGATACTGTAGACTGGTGAATTTTCAACATCTTTCCGATGGCTCGGTGCGAAAGAAGTGGGATGTCGAGGTGCGTGTGCAAAATGTTCTCGCGCACTTGCTATTCCTTCGACTCCATTTTCGAAACTACGACACATTTCACAATGAAACTCATGCAGTGTAAACAATACACGCTGAGGTCATTTCACCCAAAATTTCGTTGAATCAACCGAAAGAGCGAAATGTTACAGCTTATTGAAAGTGATGCAATTTCAATGTGGACACCAGCCATGTCCAAACACTACACTGCACGCCGAGCTATTTTTTACCACGCTAGCGCGTGTATTGAATTCACCACTTTGACTTCGTGCTTCCAGACTTACACGCCACGCGGTTGGTACAACACAAATGCCAGTGCTCGTGTTTTGGCTTCAGACACCGTGTATGATGATTCGGAAAACACCACAGCCGAGTGTTTCCGATTGTGTCCGATTGCGGAGTACACGCGTTGTTAATTTATTTTATTTCTACGCATGCCGTGCTTGTTAAACTCAATCTACTTATGCGCCCGTCACCCATCAACCAAGAAAACATCAATAAGTCAAATTATCAAATATTTAGAATCATCCGACGAGCAATGCTCTATCCGGGGTAACCAGTGTCATGCTGGGTGTATGTTGAGAGCTTTCTTGTGATCGTAACCACTCGGCTCGGGTGTTTTCCCAAAAATCAAGACACGGTGTCTAAAATAAAACACGAGCGTGTACACTCGTGTCGCGTCCATTGCGTTGCGGGTTCATCTATAAGCACGAAACTGAAGTGGTAAATTATAGCCACATGGTGTTGTGTTTGCAGTCAAGTTCGGCTCTCGTGCAGAACGGTTTGGTGTTTTCACCATGGCTGGTGGACACCCTTTACACATATCGCATGCCCAGGATCACATCTGCTATGTGCGAATATACGATCTCCCATCGGAGGTTCCCGACCAGGAGATCGTTACAGTGTTGTCAAAATATGGACACGTGAAACGCATTGTGCGGGAGAAGTTTCCGGCGGAGCTGGGCATTCTCACCTACACTGGTGTACGTGGCGCGTACATGGACGTGAAGCGGGAAATCCCGTGATCGCTGCACATCGCCAACCGGAAGGGAAATATGTATTAGGACAAATGCTTCATCTGTAAAGAAGTGGGGCACCTGATGGCTTCTTGTCCCAAGCGGCAGAATCGGAGTGTGTGTGTATATTGTGTGTGTATATACAATCCAACGCCCACCGTCCGGCAGTGTTTTTATGGAAGAAAATTTTTTGCAGTTAAACGAACTGTTGTCGAATCGATTTAAAAAATTTACTTGAAAATCACAATCATTGTGCAACGAAAGAAAATAAAACTTCACAGCTCTCCATCTGTACATCTGAAATTATATGCCAGTCACTCACGCACGCATGCGCGTTAGCTTCGTTCTTTGCTTGTGACCAGCAAATGGCCGTTTGCTACTTTGCACTGGCTTTCGTTTTTCTCTCTCCACACTCTGTCAATTATAAAAATCCGCCTCTATGAGGCGACTCTATATCGACTTCTAAACTGCTTATAATCATCAATTCACTCGCGACAAAGCGGAAAAATACTCTAATTTAATCATTTTTCTCCGCGTGGCACAATATTAACCGCACTAACAAACATAATTAAGCTGATATTAACTCTTCCTCCGGGTGCGGGGGGCAAAGCACAAAAAACAAAAAAAAACGGGGAAAAACTACCGACCATCACAAATTTCGGGAGGGAATCGATTGTATTCACTACATCTTACGCAAAACACGTGGAGATCTTATGATTTCACTGTTCGATTAGATTGAATTACGAATATATTTTTGATTTTATTTTTCGCGAAAAGGATGCAGCAAAAACAAAACACGTCAGTTTCCAAGCACCCAAGCGGCAGAATCGGAGTCAGCCGAAAGTGCGAAGTCAAGAAAAGGAGCAAAGCGGTAAACTGAAGAAAACGTCCGGATGTGCAGTAACCGGAGGTGCAGCCACCGGAGGATCAGAAACTGAAGTTGAGGGAGAATTGGATACGCTAGAGGTGCTGGAAGATAAAACGGAGGAATCTGTTATCATGCCGGTGGACACCGAAATACGTATTGATGAACCGAAGGAGATGGTTACAATCGTGCGTTGTTACAGTTCGCCGCATTCATGTCAACGGGCATCAGTAAACAAAAAGAGTCGACTAGAATTGCAAAAGAATAACATAAAATCGCCCCCAAGAAAGAAGAAGAATCATAATTTGTTTAAGAAATAGTTTTTTTTTTTTGAGTATAACTCACAAACATTGCCTTTGGCTCCGTAAAGCTAACGCGATTCACCCAGATTCCTTCAATACAAACCACCCTTTTAACTAGTGCCACGGTAAGGCCATAATATTTATTTGGTAAACGTTGTGTGTGGCGGTATATATGTGAGATTAATAGTAAATGCAAATGGAAACCTCGGGCTAATGTCGTCACACTGAACGCATGGCATATACCCTTCAAGACAGGGACAGGGATTTCGGTTAATTCATTTCCCAACATTCTGAGCAAATCAACTTTCTTCTCATTGTTGGTGAGCGTTGAATTTCCAGCACATTCCACATCACACACAACTTCATCCGAAACAAAAGACAAAATCGATAACTCATGCAATTTAAGGCAGCCGTTACCGGGATATTTTGATCTATGCCTGTATAGTGCCCTACATCTGCAAAGTAGATGCTCCGGGGTTTCGCTTTCCATATTACAGAAGCGACAAATATCATTCTGCACTCGGCCAATGTTTTCCAAAATATATCTGATCAGACAGATTTAGTGCCTCAATATTAGGCCAGTGTATGTACAAAGTGTTCTCTTATTGAGCTCTAAGTGCCTCAATATTAGGCCAGTGTATGTACAAAGTGCTCTCTTATTGAGCTCTAAGAGCTTTGTGGTATTGAACACATGTATTATTAATCCTTTTGACTGGTTACACCTTTGGACAGCCATCCAATTGGTTATCAACTGTTCCATTTGTATTGTACAGTTTGATATTCCATATAATGGCCAATAAACTGTGACATTGATCCTACTTTTTCAAGGTCGTCTGCTCTTTCATTCCCTTCAAAGCCAACGTGTCCTGGAACCTGATGAATATTTACTGAATTCGTTTGACGCAGTATGACAATACATTCCCAGACAGTTCTTGAAATACATTTATAAGAACGCAAAGCTTTTAAAGCTGCCTGACTATCAGAGAACATACAAACATTTGCATGTCTGAACTTCCTGCTCAGGCGAACGTTCACGCATTCCAGTATTGCAAAAATCTCTGCTTGAAACACTGTTGGCCAATGCCCTATTGCCACTGAAATCTTTATTGCAGGGCGAAATATTCCCGCACCAGTTTTGATACTTATTTTTTAGCCGTCCGTGAAGGATAAAATAGAGCCTTGGCGAACATAAGAACCTCCAACCTCCTAGTCTGTACGCGGCGTATCGCATACCCTGTAGGGAATGTCAAAGTTTTCAATCGGTTTCATCCAGTCCCCGGTTATACTCATCACCGGTCGCCTTTTAAAATAGTCCAAAATGTTTAATTGACCTTCTAGATCACATAATATGATGTGTTTCGACCTAAGTTTCAGTGCACTCTTTTCCGCACGTACTTGTGCAGCGGTGGGAGTTTCAGAATTGCATCTAACGCTTTTTAGGGGCTGCTGTGCATCGATCCAGTTAAAGCAATGCAAGCATGGCGTTAATGTTTAGCCAATTTAGTTTGGGGCCTTCTTTGTTTCTGGCCACCACACTAACGTCGCGTATGTTATTTTTGGATGTATAATAGCTGTATAAATCCATGTAATAATTTTTGGTTTTGAGCCCTATTTCCTGCCAATTGTCTTGGAACATAACCATATAGAGCACTAAATGCTCTGCTGCTATGGAATGCATTTTTTTCACTGTGAAAAGTGTGCCAAGAGAACTCCGTAAATTTATTCAGGGTTCCGGAACACTGTGACATTGAAGGTAATGAAAGGTGTAAATGGACAGTTTATTGGCCAAGAACCATTCTGCCCTATATCATACTGTGCCCTAAAAATGGAACTAAAACCTTGCGAAGAACAAAAGGTGATGACCAACTGGTTGGTCACCACAGAGTGTGTTAAATCGAAGAGGTTCCAAATATGTATCACAATCAGTAAAACGCTGTTGGAGCTCAATAACAGAGTTCTTTGCACCTATACTGGCCTAGTAACCGGACACTGCTCGAGCAGATTTTATTTGGAAAACATTGGCCAGGTTCAGATATCGGGCGTTTCTGTGACATGGAACGTGAAACCTCGGAACATACAGTGGCTATATGCAACCTTAAGAAATTTGGACTGCAAATCCCCGAAAGGTGGTGGGTTTTACAAACATAAATTGTCTGACTGGGGGAAGACGCGTATTAGGCTGTTCACTTGACAAATGGTGATCAACCTATAAGATACGAATAGTAAACAGGGTTATGCCACAAAAGTTCAACTCAGTGGCAAATAAACTTAAGAATTTCATAAGGTTCAACTTATGAACAATGCTTTGGAATTTCATAAGCCTGAATTATGAATGGATTTCGTTTTACACGACGTTATTCTTGTACGCCCTTAAACTTTCACATTTACAAGTGTTGATATATACTAGTCAAGTCACTGGACCCGTAACTTCAACGTTCAAGGTTCGAATCCAGGTTGCTTCATATTTTTATTTTTTCAACATCATAATACTTCATAAGGAAAATTAATGAAATTCATACTGATTTCTTGTGACAAATAATCACAATGCAATCTTATGAATATCGAACGTTTATTTCGCTGAGTGTACGCACAAAAAAATGCTCTGCTTATCGCATAATTAAGATGCGCGTTCCAGTTAAGCTTTGCATCTAGAAATAAACCTAGGTGTTTAATCTGTTCATTACAATGAATTTGTTTCCCTTCAAGCATAAACGCTTTTACGTTGAACTCCCTCCTTCTAGTGAATGGTACTATTCACCTTTGATGGATTAATGCTTAGATGCTTAGATTAATGCTTAGAAAACCATCTACTAGTTAATACTGTTGTAAATACCATATAAGTGAGGAGAGACACCTCCTTGCAGGCCGCCTTTTATTGTCGTTACTTTTATAAACGACCCTTCTAGCTCGGCTATGATTTTCCTTTTTGCAAACATTCTATGAATACAGTCAATGCTATGTGAGTGAAAGTTTCTCCACAGACAAACAGACGTAACACTAAGAATAAATTGCTTTACAATACATCGTCATAATTTTAAATTTAGCTACGTTAAAACACTAGCGCTATCTGACGGTCGCTCTGCCCATTTCAGTGTCAACCATGTTTGATCGTCTTGCCTGCCGCAGCAGCTGCCAACGAGCGCGCCCATGAAACACACGCACACTACTTCAGGCTCGCGTGACTGTCAATCGTTGGTTTCGAAGCAAGCGAAGCAGGTTCGTAGAAGAGTGAAAATTAGTGGCCGCTTGCTCCTCCATTACATCCTCAGTCAATTCATAATTGAACGGACTGGCAAGGAACTCGATGTCTTGGAATTCAATTTTCGTTTCGTGGGATGGTTCACCAGGAATCTCAGGAATAATGTGCGTAGCAGCAGGTTGTGACGGGATGGCATTGCCACGTAACCTAAACAATGATTCTACGTTCATAATAGATAACAACTAAATTACTTTTTTGCTTACCCTATATCAGGCTTGCAACATTTTTTATAAGCTGTCGAGTTGAAATGGTCGGTGCATATTTTCCGCTTTTCGACCGCCTTTTGTCCACCTCCATCAAACGCCACCACAAGCTCCCTTGACTGGCAAAATGTCACCCACTGCGCGCATCTACTTGATGTCTAAATTAAATTCTATCTAATAGTAATATTAATCTCAATTAATTTCATACCTTTCCACGTCACGGGGAAAACTAAAGAAGAATTTTCCGCAGTTATTACCTTCCCGATTAGAACAAAATAAAAATAAAAATTTGCGTCCCAAGTTTTGACGAAAAAAAAAACAAAACATTTCCGTAGTCACTCACATTTGCAAGCGATGCTAGTGCAAGGAAATCACTCAGCAGGAAAATGTCAAAATTGTCGATGCGAGCGCTGTGAGTGGTGGCTTGGCCAACTATTTGTATTCAAATAAATCGTTTTTTTAGGTGATCGATGGGCATCAATTAGAGTGTTACGTCTGTTTGTCTGTGGTTTCTCTTTCTCATAGCATGTGCAATTGAATAACGACATGTATTGTCAAAAGCTCCTTCAATATCCAAAAAGGAACATAGTGCAATTTCTGTAACCGAAAGAGATCTTTCAATTTTCGTTGACAGCGTACGAAGAAGAATGTAGAATGTAGATTTATCAGATTGATATGCAAACTGGTACACTGACAATGAATATGTTTGCAGATATGTTGACCTAACATTTACATTTCATTCATCACTTTCTTCATTATCTTTAACAAAACTGAATAAAGACTAATCAGTCTGAACGATTTTGGATTCGTTTTATCGCGTTTGTCAGTTTTAGGTATAAAAATTGCTTTTACCAATCTCCATTTCCATGGTAAATAGTTCAATAGTTTTTAGTCATTATTTTGATTTAGTGCCATAGTTTTTAGTCATTATTTTGATTTAGTGCTATTATCAAGTAACGTCTCGGATTGAAGTCGACTGCTTAATGGAACAGCTACTAATATAAGAATTAAGAATCGCTTCAACCAGAATGGGAAATAATCCACAAATATTTATTTGCAAAAATCCATGTGAAATTCCACAAAATATTCATTTGTTCGCACATAAATCGAACCCTCTGAGTGGTTACTTGTACACAAAGGAAGTATTTGTGGTTACAAATAGATATCATTTGTTGATAATATTTTAAAAATTCTTGTGTGGGACACATTTTTCCAGTTGTTATTAAGTTAGAGTTCAATTGTTCGATGTATTGATCCCAAATTGTTTTTCTTGAGTTTCTAAATGCCAGAGGCGTCAAATCACCTCCGGCCCATTAATAAACAATGTGATCAGACAGTGATGTTTCATCTGATACATGCCAATTCTATTTTGTTGTTGGGGGATTTAAACACTACTGCGTCCATTGATACGAACTTTTGTAGTATATCTCTGTTTTCTGTATACGCATTTGGGCAAGCTGACCACCATTCGTTGGGTGCTCAGCTGCTTGCCACGACACGTTCCCAGTCAGGTATGATTTGCTTTATGAACCCAATCACCTTACCAGGATTGGCAGACCAAATCTCATTGGGCTGTAAACAACCACTACCAAGAAATTTTGACCTGTGCCTATACACTGCACTAGAGCTGCAAAGCAGATGCTCCGATGTTTCACTTTCTAGGTTACAGAAGCGGCATATATCATTATGAACCCGGCCAATATTTTTCAAATGATATCTGTTCGGACAGTTCCTAGACCAGTGAATGTACAGAGAGCTCTACGAGCTTTTTGGCTTTATTTGCGTTTTGAATTATCAATCGTTTTGGCTGGTTACACGTTCTGACAGCCAACCTTTTGTTCTTCCCAGCATTTAATTTCCATTTTTATAGTTCAACCCAGAAGCCAATACATGTTAACTGAGTTCGTTTGACACAGTAGTCTTAATCAGAGAATACATTCCCAGCCAATTTTAAAGCTGCCTGACTGTCAGAGAATATACAAATATTTGCATATCTGTACTTTCTTTTCAGGCAAACATTCACGTATTCTAGTATTGCAAAGATTTCTGCTTGAAAAACTGTTGGCCACTGTCCCATAGCCACTGGCATTTTGATTCCAGGACCATAGATTCCTGCCCCAGTTTCCGTTCCAATTTTTGAGTCATCTGTAAAAAATATGATTGAACCTTGGCGAACAGTGGGCCCTCTGGCTTCCCAATCTGCACGCGATGTTTCGCATACCTTGTAGGGAACGTCATAGTTGTCCTCCGGTTTCATCCAGTCTCCGTTCATAGTTATAACCGGACCGGTAAGATCACCTAACAATATATTGCTAGGCCTTTTTAACAACCGAGCGCTTCTTTTCGCCTCTAACTGCACATATTCATGCAACGGCAGCAGATTGAGAATTGCATCTAGTGCTTTCGATGGTGTGCTGCGCGTAGCTCCAGTTATAGCAATGCATGCAATTCGTTGAAGTTTTGCTTCTGCAGTAGCTTCCTTGGTTTTCGGGGGAGAGGGCTGGTCTGAGATCTTAAAAAATCAGTCTACACACTTAGAAAATTTTACAGTATTCGGTAATTCTTTACCGAATTTTTATATTAATTAAAAAAAAACTAAAACGTGGTATATAAATCGACTTTGTTACAGAAACTTACGGAGGAAAAGATATAGCGAAGGAAAAACACGTCCAGTTATAGCCAGAGGCATCTTTTCGAACCCGATATTCAATTCGCAAATATTAACTAAAGCACGTTCATTCACATTTCTCCCATTTTGACACTTTCACAAAATCCTAAATGTTTGAAAACAACACAAAACTAAAACTCCTGCGAGCACAAAAAGAAATGAAATGCGCACAAATAAACCAGGTATGACGTCGTTGAAGCAATCATACCACAAGTTGTGTGACGTCATACCCTTGAAGCAATTGCTTGCTTTCCAACTGGTGCAATCTTAGAGTCAATATTGAAATTCAAACGTAATCTCCTCTGTATATAGTAAACATAGTGACTATGCGTTCCATTTTTCTTTCAAGGACTTACCTCTTGTACAAAGTAAGATCGGAACAGGAAATTCCCCAAGCTGATGAGGGCCATTGCACTGAGTGTGCTGAACAATATGCCTCCCAGGAACAGGTAGCTTCCACGTTTCGCAAGCACTGCCGATGCGCTCAAACAGGTGAAGATGGTAGTTGTTCCTACAAGCGCCGTAACGATGATGGCCGGATTAATGAACATGACCATTTCCAACATTAGGCCCATTGAGTGTCCGGTGAATGCACCAAGTGCTAGCAACATTCCCAATCGCTGGTTGAAGTTCTTGCCATTATCCGGAGTGAATACTAGACCCAGCACTAAACCCAACGGGATGAGTGCACTGAGTAATCCAGCTTCCCAGATTCCTTGGAGATGGATTAATGATCCCACGGTTGCCGCTGCGCATGTTGCGGTGAGGCATGCATACACTTTTAAAAGGTGATATCTTACACTGGGTTCCCTAAAAAAAACAAAATATTTTTGTTTATTTTACTACTGTTTTCTAGAATATAAAAAAAGGGATTGAAGGTTTGCCAGTCATTATCTAAAGGTCAAAAATAATAAAAAAAAAAAAAAAAAAAAAAAAACAGAAGTTTATGTGAGATGTAAGCACATTAAAATTACCGTAGATAAAACAAATAATAATAATTGTTGCGATGTGTCACTTATTTTTTAATTCTAGAATGTCCTGGAATAATGTATTATTTCATTAGCAGAAAACAAAACGCCTGCACTGTGAATTTCAATTCAATACACTTACAGCGCATTTTCTTCTGTTCACTATTATTTCACAATAAAACTTTGGGCTACGTGCTCATCGTCCATTGGAGGAAGTGTCATTTGAACTACTATGTCGATTGGCATGCCTTACTGCCGTGAAACGCATATCAGTCCCATCTTTGCTTGATTTCCGATTCAGATAGGACTGATATGCGTTTCACGGCAGCATAGTTGAATGATTTTTTTCCAGAATGGTCAAATCAAATCTTGATATTTAATTCCGATTTCTCGCCCCTTCAAAACAGAAAATACTTACAGATTTTGACCCATATTTCTCACGAAACGATTGTATGAAAAATTTGAAAATGACGTGGCCATTGTGTTCAATATTCTTTGTCGAAACGATGTAAAATAAACTTTGTAAAAACTGCACTTTTCTGTAGAATATGCTCCTGATAAGGGAAATTATCCGCTTAGGTATTGCGACTTGAATCCACGACTTCGATTTGACACTCCCGTTCAATAAATTTTCACTCTAGGTAATGATGGTCCGTCTACACAGTGTTGCCACATTTTTTTCATGGTCAATCTGTATTTTTACATCCAAAAATCTTTTTTATCTGTATTTGACAGTTGGAAATCTGTAAAAAAATCTGCATCGTATATTTAAATACTGTTTGGTGCCCGTTCACTGGTTGAAACATAACTTAACGTGCATCGTATTTGAACCAAGTAGGGTACCAGGATGTAATGTTAGCCTAGCTCTTGTTTTGGCCTACGTACCAAATATTTCATTAATTCGGCGATAATCAACAAAATCATGTTTCTATCAAGATGACCAATTTATTTCGAAGCAATTGAGACATTGTTCGAGCACGAACTTTTGCCGGTCACCGAAGGGCTTTCTTCGCTGCTGTTAGGCAGCCACCAAAAAGTGCACTTGGAACGATGCAGTGCGATGCAGTACGATTCATCTGCCTGAATTGAAAAGGCGTATTGAGGAATTGTTTTGTATTTCCGTATTTTTGTTGAGTATTGAAATATTTTTGTGTATTAGATTCAATATTGGTTGTATTTTCCGTGTGTTTTTCACCGTGAATTGTATTTTTGGTGTATTTTTGTAGGTATTGTTTTTTTTTTCATTTTGACTATTGCATTTTTAACGTGAACATATGAACCTGTCAGCAAAGTCATCAAATTGTTTTCAAATCCTATAAATGAAAAACTTTCTACATTTTGCTCACGATTGAAGTGAAAAGATTAACGTTAAAGAAATATTTATACTAAGGACTATTTTTGTTTAACACCGAGGTTAAAAATTAAAATGAGAGTAAGAATAACAAATGTGATGGCGCACGCTTGCATCATTCGGCAGCTCATAGGAAAGATTTATCACATGTTATAATTTGCCCCTTCACATAGACATAATAACAATGATTTGTCAAGAAAACTGTAGACTCAATGTAAGAAACATATTTTTTTCTAGGGAAGGTCCATTAATTATGTCACGCAGTAAGGGGGGTGGGGGGGTTTGAGAAAACGTGACGATCCATACAAAAAAATTCGAAGGTTCATACAAAAAATGTGACAAAGGGGGGGGGGGGGGGGGTTATAAAAAGTCAAGTTTTGCGTGACGTAATTAATGGACGTTCCCCTATGTTCCCAACTATGGCCTGTTGTATAAATAGCGTAGTAAAAATGTTGTTATTGGAAAAAACATAATAAAAATGTCTGAATTTCGATTGTATGTTTCCTATGGCTCATCTTAACACAAACTTAAAGAACAAAATCTGTGTTGAGTGAATTATAATGTTTTGATTATCAAATGACTGCAGAATCATATGTGAAAAACAATTAAGTGTTTCGTAGCAGTTTGATTTAGTTTGTTTTATGAAATGTCATGTACATCCACATTAATCGAAAGTTTCTGACTTAATAATACAGACTGGACTCGGAAAAAATGAGACACACCAAAATGATCACCAAAAATTCATTTTAAATCAGATACCTCTCAAATTTTCAGGGATTAAATAACTATCTATTAACTATGTTTTGACATAATTTTTTTTATTGAATTTCATCCTCCAAGCTGAATGCTCGTACATTTCTCTTAACACTGCTCATGAGATCTTGGGCGAGGCTTTCCCAACAAACATCGGTGTCGAATAACCGCTTGTTCAAACAAATTTGGAGAAGTTATTCAGCTTTCTAGAAGGAAAAGCTGAACAACTTCTCCAAATTTGTTTGAACAAGCAGTTATTCGACACCGATGTTTGTTGGGTTGTCCATCTTCCTTACACAACTTCTCCCAGTTTTTCTTCAAAACTTCATCGGTTTTGAATGTTTTTCCGCTATTCTTCAACTTCTTCTTCATTATCGCCCAAAACTTTTCGATCGGACGAAGTTCTGGTGTATTGGCGGGCTCGCCTCCTTTGGGACCACATTAACGCCCTTCGGCTTGGCGTAATGGCACGAAGCGAGATCCGGTCAGAACAGTGTGGAACCATGGTGAGAGCGGAGGAAGGGCAGCGAGCGCTTCTGCAAGCATTCCTGTCGATAAATCTGCCCGTTTTTGGTGCCGGTTGTAACGAACGGCTTGCTGTACCGTCCGCAATTCTTCGCGAATTGGTCCATTTTTCTCTTCCGGAACTTTTCCGGAACCTCCATGCGGGACGTACCGACAAAAAACTCGAGACCGGGGATTTGTTTGGTGTCCGCCTTGATATATGTCTCGTCGTCCATGACGAGACAGCCTGGCTTGACCAGCCACTCACGGTACAGCTTCCGCGCACGCAATTTGGCCACCGTGTTTTGCTTGTCAGTCCGGTTTGCCGCCTTCTTGACCTTAAAAACACGTAGCCCTGCCCGCTTTATGGTCTTCTGGACGAACCACTTCGACGAATTGACCTTTTTGGCCACGTCTCGGGTGGAAAGGTTCGGGTTATTCTTAAAGTACTGCCTTATCTTCCGCGCCTTCTCTGGGTATTCCGTTTGCGGTTTTCGGCCGCTTCCAGCGCGCCGCTCGATGGTATTCGTCTTTTAGGACATCTTCACAACGCGGGACACGGTGGAATGGTGGATTCCAAGCCTTTCGCCGATCCATCTGTGCGACTGTCCAGGATTATCGATCACCGCGCCCAAGATTTGCTGGCGTAGCTCTTCTTGTTTCGAATGCATCATGTACACTACTTGACAAATCGCATAAAATTTTGCACACATAAACATAATACTCTAAACTAGTATTACTCATAATTTCTTTAATTTTTACCCACGCGATAAAAAGTTACACCTTAAACAAAGTGTCGCAATTTTTCCGAGTCCAATCTTTATGAGCTGTAAGCCTTTTCGTGATACATGCTATCAAATAAATTATTAAACTTATGTAAGCAAATGTATAACTTGTTGAATATCGCTTGCTGCTCAAATTCTTTATGAGATATAATAAAAAATGTGATCGATCGTAGCATATTAGGCTGAGTCAAGGTACACTTTATACCTAGCTGTTTCCCCATTGGTTCACACATGAACAATGTGTGGAAGCCCATCCTCGTTCGTGGGTTTAATTTACCACAGAAAATAGAAAATAGACTTGAAATATACACTCCAATAAATACTTCACGAGCAAACTTAATGCCAATTGCTTACATATTTTACCATATTATAAATGTTTTGATATTAAAAACAGTCTAGCTTGAATAACTAGCACTGCAACAAGTTTTCAAAATTAGTTTTGACATCTTAAAAAGTTGCTTTTCCAACGTTTTCAAGTTTTCAAGCTTACGGTAGTGAGCATCAAAAAGTATTATCCTTGGATTAAATCTTGATTAAGCATGTCTCGCTGCTTTTATGTCGACCTTGATCCTAATTAACTTGACTCCAAGCAAATATTTTATACCCAGATCAACCGAATAGGGGCGATAGTATTAGTTAAATCGAGTTGGAGCTTACCACTATTGAAATAGATCACAGAATTCAGTTAAAAAATTAAGGAAATTGATTTTCAAACGAAAACTTAACAGATTCTCCTGTAAAATCGATATATTTTACGAAAAGGTTGGTGAACACTAACAACAGTATGGTGAAACGACAATTTTTCACTGAATTACTGTGATTTTCTCAGAACTTCTGTAAATATAGCTGACAGTTTCAAGAATCTCATAGTACACGCTGAAAATAACACTCGGTGGTAAATCGTCCAAATATTTTCTTATGGTAGTTAGTGATATTTCCAATCGATTAAATTCTTAAAAATATTTCTAATAACGCAGTGTTCCGCTTGGAGCAAAATATATCATTATTCAAATCAGATCGTTGGTTTTTATTGTTCTAATCAAACTAATTTGATTATTGCAACTAAACAAAAAAAAAATACCGAAAATCTGTGGATTATTCCAAGTATGCAGCAATGTAAGAAAATATTCAACATAAAAGTAAAACAATATTTTGCCAATACTAGTAATATAATTTTACTTTCGAGTGGACAGCGTACGAAGTTCAGATTGTTTTTCATTTGGTGAGCTGCAAAAGGTAGAAATAAAAGTTCATGAATAAGAATATAAGTTCAATTTGTGCATTTCTCACCAAATCAAGATATTAATGAAAAGGATCAAAAATAAATGTGTCAAAAAATAACAAGAACCGGTGGCTTATGCTATCGATGCAATAACAATGTCTGACATCAAACCTTAGAATCAAGGTATACGAATCAGACATGGAAAGAAGTAGCCCATGCCAAATTGTTCATCCCTCTGCCATCATTTAAGACCTGTGTTTGCACAATTTCTAGTGGTTTTATCAAGTTATTCATTAGGATTGATAAATAATAATAATAATTTAATAATAGCAAAGGCATACTAGACACACAAAAACAAATAGACATGGTATAGACATACATTTTACTAGACATACAAGAACACATATTGTATAGATTGATGCTTTCCACCGAAGGTGACTTAACCGATGTTTATGAAGTTTGAACACTGAATTGAAATGGATGTTGCCCACCAAGATTAATTTGCTTGAGGCCTTCGAAGCGGCCCTCCTTCCAATATGTCGATGAATTCTTCTGTAGGCAGCTCAATGAGATTTCCAAATATGGTTATTTAAACACGATCATAAAATGCAACGAAAGAGAGAACTTTTTAAAAATCTGAAAAATCTGTATTTTTTCTCAAAATCTGTAATCTGTATATACAGAATTCTGTATCCGAAAACTGCAAAAAATCTGTATAATTACAGATAAATCTGTATATGTGGCATCCCTGCGTCTACAACACTTTACTTCTTGTGTGTGCTAGTTGAGTACAATGAATTGATTACCGAGGTGAAGCAGATAGTTAGTTGTGTGAGTGACACAGTGCAGGTATAAGCGATGTCACAACTACATACGCAGAATTTCGCATACCAGTGAAAATAGTGACGTAAACATATTTGTCTACATTATTTTCGGTTTACTAATCCAAGTGCATTTGATTATCAAATGCACTTGGATTAGTAAACCGAAAATAATGTAGACAAATATGTTTACGTCACTATTTTCACTGGTATGCGAAATTCTGCGTATGAAGTTGTGACATCGCTTATACCTGCACTGTGTCACTCACACAACTAACTATCTGCTTCACCTCGGTAATCAATTCATTGTACTCAACTAGCACACACAAGAAGTAAAGTGTTGTAGACGGACCAGCGTTGCCAGGTATACCGATTTATCGGTATTTATACCGATTTTTATTCTCAATACCGATATACCGACAAGGGCTCTGAAAATACCGATTTCCAACTTTTTATACCGATAAATACCGATTTTCAATGAAAGTTATTTCAACATTATATTTGGTTTATGATTTATCAACGTGTTTTTTTAGATTTCTTACCCCTCGCCCTCGTCATTCTTCAAATGGAAAACCCCCAAAATCCCTCCCCAAACCTCCATATTCAATCAAAATGGGTTCCCCACCCTTTCTACAGCTTCCCACTGAAATTCCCCTTTTTTTAGTTTTCTACAACCCCCCAAACCCCCCCCCCAAAAATCCCCTCCCTTCCCCCCCCCCCCCCCTTCATTTCTTATTGAACTCTTTTCATTGCAAGTCCACTAATTGCAACTTTTGCAATTAAAAAGCAATTAACTGTCATACACTGAGGCAAATGCACATAAGAAATTCAATAAAACCCCTTATGAAGTTCAGTCACAAGTTATTTTCATGAATTTCAATGCGGTACCTTATGAAACAGATTTTCTGGATGAAATCATAACGTAAGCTTTTCATAAGGCATTGGAACAGAAATCAAAACAATGTAGAACATAATTCATATGGGTGCCTTATGAATTTTTAAATTAAGAAATCAGACACCTATAAGTCCGTATTATGAATTTTAGTAGGCACGCTTATGGAAAACAAAAAGCATAATTATAACATTTATATATTTTTGCATGAAATTGAAAACGTATTTTTATGGAATACAATAGGGCAAATGACGGATTCGGCAGGACTTATCGTTTGTCTTAGCCTATTATCGTCAGGGGGGTAAATGACGTCCTTGAGCACTGAGTTTTTGTATGAAGGTACATCATGTTCCAGAGCAACGTTTTGCAAAAATATAGCTCATTACGACTTTATTTACCCCCTGACGATAATAGGCTAAGATAAACGATAAGTCCTACCGAATCCGTCATTTGCCCTATGTAGTTTTTAAGATCAAAGGCGGCCCTCTGTGATGAGTGGCGGAACTAGCATGTTGAAGCAGATTTCAAATTTCTCCATGGTGCGCAATGGGGGTTTCATTAAAATGCTTGTAATAAATTATCCAATCCTTTAAATTAAATTTGGTTTCCACAACAGGGGTCAAAAGCTAAAGTCTATCAATTTAAGCAAAAATTCTGTATCCTGTAAATCCTGTAGCAACGCTTGCTCTTCGATGATGACTTCCATCTTGCTTTTTTAGCGCAGGCGCAGAAATGATGATGTTGATTTTTTTTTCAAATAAACACTGTCGATTTTCAAAACTAGCCTTATGAATTTCAAATTCGTGACTCATGAATGGCTTACGTCCAAATAGTGAAAACCAAGGCGTCTAATATGAAACGCATAAGTGACTTATGAAACAAAAAAATCCTTCGGTTTTGGGTTTTCATAAGTTTATCATTTTGAATTTCTTAAGTGCATTTATATTCTCGTTGCAGTTGAAAACCGGAAAAATCACTCGCGCAAATTAATATAACAGCTTTTCCGTATGGCAACAAAGTGTCGCATCTAGTGCGCTGTCTAGCACATCAGATGCGCTGTACAGCGCACTAGATGCGCCACAATTCAATCGTTCAGAAAGAGAGAAAAACCGTTTGGCGCCAGTGGGTTATTCCGGTTTTCAGTTGCAACGATAATATATTCAATAGTAGCAGAAGTGATGCTCTTATTGAGCTACATTGATATTCTATTTATAGCGTTGTCTGTATATAAGCAATATCAGTGCTCAAATAAACCTTCTAAATGCTGTTATTAAACATCTGAATTACCAAGCTTTGATGGTTGATGTTCGGGTTTAGTACGTGCATTACTGGCAAGGGCATATTGAACAAGAGACGATTAAAAGATATGAAAATGTTTTCTGATGTTATTTGTAAACACTGCGCTGTTTTCTATTATGATGGGCAATGTAAAGGGTAGCCTTTGAGCTATTTGCTTCAAGCAATTGACTTTAATTTCAACTCTTGAAAACAGGTCAATACTTTTTCACCAGTACCAAAAATTAAACTCATAAACAAAAACATAGGAATTAACTGACTTCAATGAATATAGCATCATTTATACAGCATAACTATAAATAGGCTATATAAACGATGTTTCAACGGATTTATAAACTGTTATTCGACTCTTTGTTGAACTGTGTAAATTTAGTTACATATAAATACTAAAATAGCTTTTAATAAGCATGTTATTCAAACAAAATGAAACACTTGAAATAATGTTATTGTTTCAATTGAAGACATGGTTATTCAGCTTATATTTCAGCCAGATTTTTTATTCAGCCACAAAAGTCTTAATTCAGTTGTAATAATGCACATATGCTTATTTACTGCTTTCGTTTGTTTGTTGGGTAAACTCATCAGTCCTATAGTAACAAGCAACAATACTTTATACATTTATGCTTTTTAATATGGGATTTTCAAAAGAAATTATCTGTTTATTGATAGGGTAGAGCGCTACTTCGTCGTAGTCGCCTATTTTCGTTCTATCAAGCAAAAAAAAATCAAAAATATCAAATTCACTATGCGCTCAAGAAGCAGTGTTGAATAATCGATCATATCTTAGCTTTTCTTGTTAGACAAATCCAGTGGTATGTATGGAAAAGTGTATAAAATTGGAAGCGGTATACACTAAAATTAATCTGTTTTTGTGTTAACATCTATTTAAAAAAAAATAAGGGATGTGCTTAGCACAACTGGAGTTGGCTCAAAAACCTTATCGCTATACATGATTTTTGTTATCTTAATAACATCTTAAGAAGTGTGTATTCTAAAAAATATATATTGAAATGTATATTTATTCAAAGTATACATATTCAACCTCGAGATGGTAAATATAAAAAAATGGCTAATGTATTTTTTATTTTATTTTTTATGTTTACGTCAAACTTTGTCCATATTAAATTTGAAAATAGAAGAAAAATGATCGCCAAAATATATTGTAATCTTATATCAAAATTAAACTATAGTTCACTTGAAAAAAATCTGAATTTTACTTTATACCGATAAACACCGATATTTTTTAATAAGCAATACCGATATTGTATAAATCCACCTGGCAACGCTGATTTGATTATCCGTATCTCATTTTCATAAGGGCCAATGTCGCAAACGTAAACAATGGCCTCTTCCGCAAATTTCTCGAGAATGCTAACTTAATCATATATTGAATTCGTTTTTGAACCTAGCTTGGAACTAGTTTCAACCTGCGATACCCGAACTTATTGTCAGTGCAAACCTCAATCCGGTCCGAGTTACAATTAAAATCACAAACACTGACGTTTAACAAACAACAAGCCGATCCAATTTTGTTACCGGATCCAGTTTGGAACTGGATCAAAAACGAATTCGCTAATAGTGAAATACCACGATGATTGTACAGAAGAAGAGTAGTTCACCTTTGCAATAGAAGACGGTAGTTTACTTGAGCGAGTTTGCATTTTCAAGAAATTTGCGGAAGAAGCCATTGTTTACGTTTGCGACATGAGCCTGTGCACGGTACCATAGACTAACTCATCGTCAGCGTCATCAATGCATTTTTGACAGTTCAGGGAGCTTGTTTACGTGGACTTGGAATATTTTCGGTAAGATCGGTTTGAGATTTTGTGCTCTAAATTTATTACGATTGAAGTAAAATTGCCGAAAAACAGACATCAGTGCTTATTTTTACATCATTTCCTGAATCTAGTCGTACAGAATCCGGAAAAAGCCAACGAAAAATTTCGTTTGAGCGGTTCAAATTCTAACACCTTGTAAACAAGCTCCCTGAACTGTCAAAAAAGTGAGGTTAATACATTCGGTGGAATGATCTATTGTAATCAAATAGCGAATTCGTTTTTGATCCAGTTCCAAACTGATTTTCTCATGTTCGTCCTTACTTACGTCTATTTGAAAAAGTACTCGAGAATTATTGCGCTTTTGACGTCTGAATCTGTGCTGCAGTGCGTACAAGAGATGCACTGGTTGATCGATCAAATTTATTCCACTTTGATCGATCTTTGTGCCACGAGAAATTTACAGAAGACTAATTTAACAGTGAATTTTATCATTATTGGGGGTTTAGATGACTTGCAGTATAGTGATTTTGAACCGACTATGATCATGGTCAAAACTACTATTAAAAATAGTTGATGTAACATTTGCCATAATGCCCGAATAGTCCTTGTAACCATGATCATAGTCAAAACGGCCTTGAACGTGGTGAATTCGACCATTTTCATGGTTATTGTAACCATTATATGCGATAGTCATCCTGGTTGGTATAACGATGGAATTTTTCTCAAAAGAAACCATTGTTTACGTTCGCCAGTTAGGCCGTAATGAAAAATCTTAGTCGAAATGTCGATATGGGATCAGTTATGCTTTCACCAGCAGTATAGGGAGTGCAACTAACACCGCACTTGACAAAGCCAAATTGGATTGAAAATAAAATGCCGGGTTGTGATATCAATTAGCTAAGCTATACTTTGAAAAGAAGTACTTGTTTTTATTGTTTTCAATAACTTTTATCCAATAAGACCATCCGAACATCCGGCAGCTTCAGTTGCCGGCAACTTATATCGATACCAAAACGATCCACCGGACATCGGGATCTGGGTTCCTATCGGAAGCGTGTGGCTTAATCCTCTTCCTCTTCATCGGCACCTCCGCCGCCGCCCTGTCCCTTCTTCATGTTCTTCCTCTTGACGCGTCCAGGACGACCACCTCCGAAGGGCGACTTGAGTGAGAAATCGATGTGCTTCTGGGAATCCAAACGGACAACGAACGACGGAATGTTCACAACCTGCTTGCGGACACTGTGTTGAAATGGGAAGATAAAAAAGGGTAATTGGTAAGGTATTTTTCTTTTCATAATTATACTATGAAAACTAATGATTTGAAGCAGGATTCGCTTAGAAAACGTCTCTTCGTGGTTTTACATTTGATTGTTCTTGCATTTTTCGGCCCATTTGCTGCTACCGTTTGAAGCAACAAAGGTTCCTAATGAAGATTTACTATTCCCCTGCGATAAGTGAATATGAGCAGTTACCATTGCTCTTCTGGCACCCTTTATCGGCAGGGATGTGCACCGATAAGGGCGTGGCCGAGGGGTTATCATAAAGAGACGTTTTCTTCAACATTGTCGGACAGGTGAAAACTGGTATCCCCTATGATAGTGGAGTGTTGTTTTCAAGTTTCAAACTAAGAGGAAAGATGGAGAACCAATGCTTTTGTTGGTTATGGTATATGTAATCTGTTTCGGATTTTTCGGCCCATTTCTACTCATTTAGTGGGAGCAGAAAGGTTCCTAATACGAGATTTTCTATTCCCCGACGTTAGTGTATTAGAGCAGTTACCATTGCTCATCTGGCACTCGATATTGACACGGAGACGATCAATTCAAGCGTGGCCGTGGGGTTACACTGTAAGGAATTTGATCATCGCGAAGCTACGAAAATTTCAAAGTTCTATTAGATGATCATATCAAAAGAACACTAGTTCTCATTTTTTTTTTAAATTTTGAACGTTAGAATGTCTCACATTTTTCGGCCCGTTTCTCTTCATGTGTATAGAAGCAGAAAGGTTCCTAACGTGAAAACTGTTCTCTTCCCCTACGTTATCAAACGTGAGCAGTTACCATTGCTCTTTTGGCACTCGGATACGACTATAAGAATGCATCGTACCAAGCGTGGCCGTGGGGTCAATTGATAAATACATTGCAGCAACTTCGCAGATATTGATAGTCAGCTATTTTTGTATAAGTTTTAGTAATCATTAATGTCTCGATATTTTTCGGCCCATTTCTCTTCATTATTGAAGAAGTAGAAAGGTTCCTAATACGAAATTTTGATCTTCTCCAACGTATACAAACGTGAGCAGTTACCATTGCTCTTTGGCACTCAACAACGACATAAGACAGTCGAGCTAAGCGTGGCCGTGGGGTGCAGGAAAAATACACAAAATGAGGCTTCCTACCAACATTATCGATTAGAAAAATTTCCGCTATCTGATAGTTAGTTGGTATGCATAAACGAGCCTCGATTTTGAGAAAAGCTGACTGACATGATCTTTACAATCGAATCTTGAAATTTGTTATAAAAGTAGTTTTACGAGAGGTTTCAATGTTGTGCTACAGCGATTCACCGACTCTATCGTATTATTATTTAGAAGCCTGATCGTATCGGTAAAGTTTCCATTCAGAATGTCTCACATTTTTCGGCCCGTTTCTCTTCATGTTGATAGAAGCAGAAAGGTTCCTAACGCGAAAACTGTACTCTCCCCCAACGTTATCAAACGTGAGCAGTTACCATTGCTCTATTGGCACTTGGATACGACTATAAGAATGCATCGTACCAAGCGTGGCCGTGGGGTTTCATAACGGAATTCTTTACCGAAACGACGATTCAACTAAATTCAGTTCAACAAATAAATACCCGCATGATGGTTACCTGATTTCCAATGATTGTGTAAATGGTGTCTTCCTCTTGCTGCTTGTTCCGCTCATACAAGATAGGAACCTATGGTTCCCTGGATAAGGCATTCCATGAAAAATTAAGTTCACCTAGTCTTGGTGATCTTTTCATTGCTTATCAATGTGAGGCGTTAAATACCCAGAAGGTTGTTTAAACCCTCCCGATATTCAAGTGGCACTCACGATCATTTGCGACGGAAAACCATCGCAAAATCTCACTGGAGAACTGAGACAGAAAGATTGGTAAGACGCCTGCGATTTACACCAATAGAAACAATGCTAAAGACGGGAATATAAATCATAATTACCGGATGTGTCTTTGACGCCTTTCCTATCTTTTTTTTTTTTCTTATTTCCAAGGGGCAAGACAGCTTTTTTGTGAGTAACTTATTTCTTCAAATTGACTCAGGATTCATCAAATTTGCACACTCTATGATATTCTTCTCCCCCCAAGATATAGAGTGGTAGGAATGCCAATAAATGTGTGCGAAAACGAAAAAAAACAACGTCACTCATATTTGATCATAAAACTCACGTTTGCTCAGAATGCATCAGCTTCCATCAACTTGTGTCATTTATAACGCGATTTAAAGTATACTGGCAGCACTGGCTTGAATTTGTCGGTGATGACGGTGGCAACCTTGACAACCAATAACAGTAGTATGTTTACTGTTTGGGAAAATAATTTATTATGGTATCGTAAGAAGGCAATATAGATCGCAGTATTTGGAGGAGGAATTGGGCCTCGAATACGGTTAAGTAGATTATTTAATATTGTTTCATTGTTTTTTTCTTGTAGGAAGACGAAAAACAGATGGAATATGTGGAATTTATTGACTACCAAAAGAATCACCTCTAAAAAGAGACCAAGCCGGTTTCACCAACCGCAAATATTGAAAACTCCAGTTTCGCTATAGGTCGATCCGGCTTGGTTTCTTTTTGGAGGTGATCCGTTCAACAGTCAATAAATGCCACATTTTCCCATTATACGGATTGATTGACCCAACCCATTCAACGTTGGCTTCGACTGTGAGAAGCATTGCTGATGCAGTGACACATATTCGATATGTGGGAACAGGACAACCATCGGAGAGAGTCGTTCTGCCACATCTATACCTCTATACTCTAGTGCAGCATTTACAGTGATTTATATCGGTAGACACCAGTATCTGTTAGGTTGTTCTACGTTTAGGCGCAGGCAAAAAAGAAAACGACCTTAATTGATAATAAAAACAAAAAATTTAATTACACAAATTTTGGTTGATAAATCACAACTAAGATGACAGCCTGATACATGATCAGTGGAGTAAAGGAGGATAATCATGAAACAGTGTAATATAAGAATTGATTCTGCTGAAACCGTCTCACTCTATCCGTAGATAACCTTTGCCTGCCTTCGGTTAGCATCATCAGCAGTGTAGACTTTTTTACATTTTTACATGCACCGGTACACAACCAACCTCTCCCTCTACTCTCTGCCAAAAATTTTCCTATAAATGTATAGTTATTCAATAATTTCACCATACAAACATCATCAAAAAATACTTACCAAACGATTTAGGCCAGTAGGAGTCGCTGAGGTATTTGCATTGCACATTTTTGCAACCAAGAAATATAAATTAATGGCTAGTGGGTGAGGAAAACCACAATGTAGATACGGTCACTTTGACGACAGAACTTTCTTGTTTTTATTATGCAATTTCACTGTCAAAACCAAGCTTTACAAAAGGTAGGAATGTTCAATATCACAATATGAATCCAGTGAATACGAGATGCTCATATTTGCTCAGAGTTACTCAGGATTGCTCAGTGTCTTGCCCATAGGCCACCCCCACCAGGTGGCCCCCACAAAAGATACACTGTGGTGGTGTTTTGGTGATTTTAAAAGTTTTCCCCAAGAAAGAAAAAAAAATAAAAAAATTTTTTATTTTGGTTATAAAAAATTTTATTCTCTTCTTCACCTAATAACCCCATAAAATTTTTAAAGTATACAACCAACACGCAGCAAAAAAACTTTATACATACAAGATTGCACAGCAAAAAAATTTGTTGAATATTACACAGAATCAGATGCACCCCAAGTAACCACGAGACTATAATAGTATGCATATATAGGGCATATGCATTACGTCTAGTGCATCATTGGAGTTGGATTAAAGCTGAAAAGGGCCCCACTAAGATCGAACTAATGCTATATCTTTTGTAATGCCATAAGACATTGCTAAAGTAGCATTATTGCATTGGTAATGCATCACTACATTCTTAAGCTAATCTAACGCTTCATTACTTGACAACTGTTGAATTGATGCGATCCCGCATTACCGATGTTGATTTTGGGTTGAATATGTGCAATAATATAATGCTTGTGGTTACTTGGGACATAGCTCATTCCATCGGTTGTGTAATGCTAGGTGTAATGTTAGGTTGCCTCGATGTACACAATAAAATGATGCACAGCTTATCGATGTAATTTGGTCGATGTAAACGAGACAACGTGAAACATCGCGACGTACTAAAGAGTCGCGACGTAAAGGGAGCAATGTAAAACTTATAGTGTTAAATGTTTATTGGATATTATTCAATGAAAAAAGGTTTACAGCGGAAATTAAAACACAGGGATGGTTTTATTATTAAAAATTAGATTGAAATTTAAAAAAAAAAGTCCAGCGGGAAGTAACGTGACACCGGCGGTGCTCTAAAAATACGGACAACTACTGCTTTCGAGTTTATGCCTGTAATTAAACAATTTATATGAATATAGGATAATATTAGATGGTAATGAATATTAAAACCCTTAACTTTCAAGATTTTTGGCATTTGAACCAAAAGTCTGGCAATGATTTGCCAAAGTAATAGCGCCTTATCTCGCTCATCTTCTCACGCACCGTGCCTAACAAGCCTGAAAATATAGTAACAATTAACCTGATGATATCCGAAGATATTCTTGAACAAACCGGTGGTATCTGGAATATAATTTAAAAATATCCAATCTAACAATGAACTGTGCAGCTCCACAGTACCACCATAGACTAACTCTAAGACCAGTAGGTCCCGAACAAATACGATTTTTTTCTTGGCTCAGTCAGTACTAGCACATCGGTCCCAAGCTCAAAAATACGCCCCCAATAAATCCTCAAAGCGTAGATTTTCCAATCGCGAGCGGTAGTTTAGATGAGTCTGCAGCTGTTCTTACTAATACCATGAAAACGTGTACAAATAAGCTAGTTGAACAAAAATTTGTTTCTTTGAAGAACTCGAACAGCTGGTACAATTTGGATCTTTTGCGTCTTAAACGCAAGAGGGATAATTTGCACAAAAAGTTTTGTAGATCTAATAGTGCTAATCATTGGAATAAGTACACAATCGCGCGGAATAAATATTCACAATCCATTAAAAAAACTCGTTGTGAATATATACAGAGGAAAATTGATCAACATCAAAACAACAGCAGAGAGTTATGGAAAATTTTGAAATCATTATTGAAACCTAGCAATTGCAGACCGCGGTCCATAACTTTTGAAGGCACAATAGAACAGTCTGAACAAGCAATTGCATCTAAGTTTAATGATTATTTCGTCAATAGCGTTTCATTGATCAACCAATCAATTGAATTGGTCGATGAACCTGATGAATTAAACCAGCCAGTTAATATATCCTGAAGTCACCCCACAAGGATAGAAATATTTGCTTTTCCTTAGAAAAACGGCTGGAGTAGATAATGTTAATGCTAGATCCATATATTTTTGTTACCAAAATAATTTTTCAAGATTGCTTTCATGTCATTGGTCACACTTTACTGGACCTTTATTAATGAATCATTGCAAACTGGGCACGTGCCTGAAGTGTGGAAAGAATCGTTGGTTGTTCCGATTCAAAAGGTTGCTGGGACGATTAAAGCCGAAGAGTTTCGTCCTATCAACATGTTGCACACATTAGAGAAAATTTTAGAGCTTGTTGTGAAAGGCCAGTTGTTAGAATATTTGAATAGTAATTCTTTGTTGATTTCGGAACAATCTGGCTACCGGGAAGGCCATTCTTGTGAAACCGCGTTAAATTTAGTATTAGCAAAATGGAAAGATAACTTAGAGAGTAAACAAACAATTTTTGCTGTTTTTTTGGATCTGAAACGCGCTTTTGAAACAATTTCTAGGCCCTTGTTGTTGAAAGCATTAAAGCGCTTTGGAATTTCGAGTACTGCATACAGATGGTTTGAAAGCTATTTGTCTGACAGAACTCAAAGGACTGTTTTTAATGATTCTGTTTCCAGTCCCGTGGGGAATAACCTTGGTGTGCCCCAGGGAAGTGTATTAGGGCCCCTTTTGTTTATTATGTATATTAATGACATGCGACGTGTTTTACGATTTTGTGACATTAATCTGTTTGCAGATGACACAGTGTTATTCATTGCAGCTAAAGATTTAAATGAAGCCGTTACCCATTTGAACGAAGATTTGCGTTTTCTAAGTAGATGGTTGAAATGTAAGCAATTGAAATTGAATATAAGTAAAACTAAATTTATGGTAATTTCACAGAATCGAGTAAATGAGAATGTCTCAGTAACGATTGATGGTGAGACAATTGATCGCGTTCGGGAGATTAAATATCTTGGCGTGATTATTGATGACAAGCTAAAGTTCAACGCTCACATTGACAATGTCATCAAGAAAATTGCCAAGAAGTATGGAATTCTATGCCGATTGAAAAACGATTTAACTACTTGCAGTAAAATACAGCTATACAAATCAATCATCTCCCCTCATTTAGAGTTTTGCCCTTCCATTTTATTCTTGGCCAACCAAACACAAATATTGAGGTTACAGCGTTTGCAGAATAAAATAATGCGCTTGATTTTAAGATGTAACAGATTCACTTCCTCGACTTTTATGTTAGACGCTTTACAATGGCTATCAGTGAAGCAACGAATTGTGTATTTAACTATGGTGTTCATTTTTAAAGTAGTTAATGGTTTGCTTCCTCGATATTTGTGTGATCGAATTGAAAGAGGAAGTGATTTTCATAGATATAATACTAGAAACGCGGATGAAATAAGAACACCGAATTTCTTGACATGTGCTTCACAAAACTCATTATATTTTAAAGGAATAAATGTTTTCAATTCGATGCCAAGACACATTAAACGTGCACCAACACTTTCAGAATTTAAAAGACTATGTATTTCACACGTTAAAACTGTATTCTGAGCAGCAAGCGAAATTTTTTTTCTTTCAAATATTTATGAAGATTGTACCTGACGATGTTTTACTATTATAAAACGGATTATTTTGTGTGGACCATTTCTTGCTTTTTTTTTGTAAAAATGAAGAATGTTTCTGACGAAGTTCTTTACAAACGGATTAAAATGAGTTGGCTATTTTATTTTTTTACATTTTATTTTTTCACGTTTACAATACTACAATACTCACTATTTTGTTCGTCACAGAGATGATGATGGAAATTTGTATAATATTGTGTTAGTTTAAAAAAAAAAATAAAGAAAGAAGTCTACAATTGTTTGAGCCTCGCGCGCGGTATACAGATATGATGGACTTCTTTTTGAATTCGTTAAAAAAAAATTGGCCTTTGATGCTTTAGATGGTACTATGAAATAGTAGCGAGTTGTCTGGCTGAATGTCGGGGAATTTTTCGTCAATTCTTTTCTGGGGTGACATTGCGCATTTCGATACGAGTGCTATTTTTTCGTTTCGACCAAATTTGCCATTATCGATTTCGATTCGAGCTCGAAACGAGTGAAACGCCTAGAGTAGTACTAGATCTTCGAGTAAAAATTGGCATTGTGTAACATTAAGTCCGAGCATATTTGAGCGCGAATCGACTTCAAATATCTCGCAAAGCAGAAGTTGTTCGTCGCAAACATAAGTGCAATCATAACATCGATAACGTCAATACAAGAGCAAATACGAATTTGACTGCACAAATAACCGGTAAAACGTATGCATGTACCAATATGTAAGTACAAATATAATGTATTTAATTAAATTCAATCATTAATTATTGTTTTGTTTTAGGTCTACGGAATCGCCACGAAATGCGTTGAGCATCAACTCCTCTCAAGTGGAATTTCTTATGGACTTTATGGAAGAAAATCCAGACCTTGCTCGGGGTCTGTTAAAAACTCCCGATGCCAAAAGAAACTCCCACCGATTATGGGATCATTTAAGAAATGCGCTCAACAAACGAGGTCCTCCGGTGCGGGAAGTTTCCGAGTGGAAAAACGAAAGGATGAGTTATGTCAGTGATATAACTGCAAAGTTGACGTAGGACTGCTTGTTGATGTGAAGAAATTGATGTCATCGAATTCATGAATTTCTACTATATTTTATTCAGTCTAAAGAACCATGAAACCCTGTGCTGTTGGTGTGTGAGGCTCCGGTTCTTCTTCCGCTATTGGTTCTTCACGAAAATTTATAGAAACTGCAGTTCGCCTTGAATTGACTGTTAATGATATTTTGTTTGTTAAATCATCGCCATCATTAGATTGGCTCTAAGACCAGTAGGTCCCGAACAAATACGATTTTTTTCTTGGCTCAGTCAGTACTAGCACATCGGTCCCAAGCTCGGTCCCAAGCTTAATAATACACCCCTAATAATGAACTCACACGAACACACTCTCAAATATTCTGTCAAAATAACACAGCAAATCAAAACAAAGGCGCAAATATGTATAGTAAGGTGCTGGCTTCAAGGTGTACTTCGGATCAAGGGGCTCTACAACAGTGAACCAATTTCAAATCGCTAGTTGCATATTGATTGTTGCTTTCATAGTCATTTGCTCTTGAACAAAAGGTCACAAATTCAAATTAAGCACTCTTCAAGGAAGAAGAGCTTTATTTCTATCCGCTGATATATTCAATTTGAAGGAATTGTATACAACTTCCGATAAATTAGCAGACAAAGTGTTTGTTTACAAAAGCAGATTCTTCCTAATCAAATGTTGGAACTAAAATGTCCAACGTGCTTGTAAGTGTGAAATGGATCCTGTGTTAACGGAGGGAACATGGTTCGCGATTGAAATGTTCTTATCAGTTTTCTTGGCTGCAGGACAGCCTGAGTGTTTGGCGGCACGTGATACTACGATAAAAATAGGCATTTACACCGTTTCCAACTCGAGATTGTACAGACTGAAGATTAAACATATACCCAAAAGTTGAAAAGGTGATAAAATACAATTGCAGTTTATACTATGATATCTTGAGAAATCCGCATGATTCAGAAAAGGCAATTTCGCCCATTTTGATTCACAAAGCGTTTTATGGTACAAAGCGTTTTATGGTACAAAGCCATGCAAATGTGTGCAAGCGACTGGCAAGCAAAAAAAGCTCGAAACAATTTTATCGCTGTAGGCTCCATATTCAATCATCACCAACATACACCAACAATATACAATATGGATGAGTCGATATCACAAAATGCCGCGACAGGTTGCACATAGCTTGGTGGAAAATATGTCCATTTGCTTCATTGCTGCACCCTGAATTCCTCGCCAAGTGAACTAAGTGTTGGGTTTCTATTCCCACATTCTTACCTTGTCAAAGTGGCTAATTGGTTGCCATCAAGAGCCGCCGCGCTAGCGGTCCTGGTCTGTATCTCGATCTTGATGTGCACATTTTATTTTTGTGAGCCATCTGACTTTCGAACACTCATCTCTTACTCATCAACTAAATATCACTGCGAACAATCTCACGCACACGTGCAATTTTTCATTGCGAATTGCTGTTGCTGTTTTGCCCACAACTAATGTTAGATTTTTCATCCAACTCACGATCAATAGCAAAAATGGAACAAAATCAAGCGAAATTGTAAACAATCTTACTTTTTTAGTTTGGGTGTAGAGCGAATTACGAAGACTTTAACCTAACACCAAGTAGACCAGTTTAGACATTTTCGTTTTGCAAAAAGTTCCACTGGCTGGAGCGGGAATCGAACCCTCAACTTCATGACAACAACCTCTTGAACGATGGGCGACGCCGCTAACCACTTGACCACGAAGATGATGTGGGCGATTGATTTGGCCATTTACTCCGGGACGCGGCAGTTTAAGCAACGCCATGTTGAGCCGGTGCGTGGTAATGAACATTTCGATGAGCTCAAGAGAAATTTTTAATCAAACATACTCTTTAATCGGTAAATTGATTTGGTCGTCCTGAAAAGGACAGATTTTAGTTGTTTACGGAGGGATGATTTACGTCAGCGTCGACGTCGGGCTTCTTCCGCTTGCCTCGTCTAGCGGACAGCCAGCCACGTCAGGCGCCACATCAGCGTCTACGCGATTTCCAGCATCAGGGCCAAAAACTCGGAACATCTCGGAAAAGCGCTTTTTTATCACGAGAGCGGGATACACACGTCTGAACGTGTCGATGATCCAATAACGAATGATTACTATTCTTCTTCTTTATTGTTTTAACGGGAATGCCAGGCCTGTTTTATATAATGGAATATATCATAACATGACAAGAAGGGGGTTCTCAATGAAGGCAATGCAAATCAAATTTTACAAAAGGGGACGGGCCTCAGTTGTTACGCCAGACAGCAGCGTGGAAATAAAATCATTAGTTTTCATTAGAGCGATAGAGGTTTCGAAGGTTAAATTCGCATCTTTTCTACTCAGGCAACAGAAAAACGGCCCTTGTCAGGGCCTCAGAACCCTATCCCAAGAGAGTTGAGATTTAGACACACTTGCTTCTGAAACTGCATAGCAATAGTAACAATACAAACAATAGTTTGTGAATATTGGCCAGAAAAATTATAACTCACATTTTAAAACTACCTGCAACTAACCTAATCTATTATCTGCACCTAATCCACTATGAACCTATGTACAACAAGAACTACAATGAAGCTAACCTACCCCCTACACTGGATATGTGAAACACATAATTGGTCTGCCGTGCTGCAGTTCCGCTCAAATTAACTGTTAATATTTCGTTTGTTGAATGTACAACGTGCTTGCTAGTTTTAACAAGCAAAGTTTTGCTCATTTTCTCCAGAACGTGGCTTTTCAAGCAACGTCATGTTGAGCCGGTGCGTGGTAATGAACATTTCAATGAGATCAAGAGAAATTTCAATCAAACATACTCTTTAGTTGGCAAATTTATTTGTTCGTCCTGAAAATAAAGGGTTTTAGTTGTTAACGGAGGGAACATGGTTCGCGATTGAAATTTTCTTCTCGGTCTTCCTGGGCAGCAGGATGGCCTGAGTGTTTGGCAGCACGTAATACTACGATAAAAATTGACATTTGCAACGTCTTTCACTCGAGAGTGTACACACTGAACATTGACCATAGAGCGAATTACAACGAACAACTTAACCTAACACCCAGTGGATTAAACTGGACATTTTCGCTTTGCAAAAAAGTTCCACCGGCTGGAGCGGGAATCGAACCCTCACTTCATGGCAATGAACGACGGGCGACGCCGCTAACCACTTGACCACGAAGATGACGTGGGCGATTGATTTGGCCATTTTCTCCGAGACGCGGCTTTTTCAACGCCATATTGAGCCGGTGCGTGGTAATGAAAATTTCGATGAGCTCAAGAGAAATTTCTATCAAACATACTCTTTAGTTGGCAACTTGATTTGATCGTCCTGAAAAGGACGGATTTTAGTTGATAACATGGTTCGCGATTGAAATTTTCTTCACTCTTCTTGGGCTGCAGGACACCACTTTGTGAAATGGTCACACCGGAGAAAAGTTTGTTCAGCTCCTCGTCGTTGCGGATGGCTAGCTGCAGGTGACGTGGGATGATTCTGGTCTTCTTGTTTTCACGGGTGGCGTTTTCTACCACCGTGCTCCGCAGACAAGTCTGTCGCATACGAATGCACAGCGAGAACTGATGATTGGTCGGTCGTCCCCACATGTTTGAAATTCGCTGGCACGGTAACTGTGGCAGTATGAACCAATCAGAGCGAGGCGCAAACATGATGTCATTTTCGACCAATAGCGTTGTGCGTTTAGACATTTCTCTTTTAAGTACATTTTAATTAGTTTAAACAAACATTATGAATTAAGTTTGCAACAGGGATTCAGCGATGATGTTCTACCTTGCGAATGAAATACTTATCGTAAAATGTCTGTTGGCCAGAGAGGAGATATTATCGTTCAAAGTCTCCAAACCCGCGTAACGCTTGCGATTTCAGAAATTTTAGAACGGCGCCCCTATACAGGAATAGAAAAGAGAGACGTAAGTCCTACGTCAAAAGGTAAATTTGGAGTTGTTTTTTGAAAAGATTAACATTGGACACAGTCGACAGAGTGTTGAGATTCAATTTCAATTTCAATCCATAAAATCACTGCTTGCTTCTCTTTATTGATTTTAGGTGTGGGGGACTACAAATATAAAGTGAAAAACAAACTACGCCACAACATAAATAGTTTGAAAAAAAAAAACAGGAGGAAGTCCAAATAAGACCAAACATTTAAACCAATACGAAGAAAGTGTGGTGAGATCCGCTGGGTTGAATGCCTCTGTTTCCGGCATAGCTGCTACAAAATCGTTTGGATGTCACAAGCCCTCTCAGAGAAGCCTCCCTACGGATGATGAAAAAGAACCGTACATAGAAATTAAATCTGCAGACGGAAATGAAGTGTTCGTAGAAGAATTCCTTGAAGAAGTGTTTGACGGTGAATCGATGGAAGCAGAAGATCAACCGGATGAGCTCGGAATGAGAGTTAGGACTGGAACAAGAGTGAGTAAGCGGTCTAACGGGAAGAAGGAAAAACTGGAACTATTCCGAAGATATGTTGCATCACAAGAAGAGAGCAATGAGACACAAAAATTTCTATTGCAAGTGAAACAAGAAAGCTTGAAAATCAAAAAACAGCTTCTTGAATTGAAGTTGAAAAAATATGCTGCGACTCAAAGAAGTAGTCAAACCAACGATGAATCTGATTTTTAATGATATTTTATGAACCAAATTGTTATTTGTCAAAGAAATGTTGACCGTTAATAAATCGTTATAGAAAAATTCATGCCTACCAATTAAAACATTCTCCTCCTCCTTCATCTTCTTCTTCCTGACTTTTTTTACGCCCCTCCTGGGCCTTTACGCTGGCTCAACTTAGTGTTCTTGATGCCTCTAGATATTTATTGGGACCTTTCTATGCTTGCATTATGTTTGCATTATAAAATTTGTTTGGCAAGTACAGTCATAATCTATACCCAGGGAAGTCGAGACATTTTCCAACTCAAAAACTCCCTAGACCAGACCGGGAATCGAACCCAGCTGCCTCCAGCATGGTTTTGCTAAAGCTATAAATAGCTTGCGCCTTTACCGAGGGAGCTAAGGGAGGCCCCATTATCCTTCTATCTAACTGAACCAACCCGACAAAGAAACATTATCAATCGTGAAGTTTTACAAAACTCATGGAAGTTCGATGAACTTCAGGGATGTTTTACAAACTTCATGGAAATTCAATGAACTTCAGATCAAAATATACGAACTTCAGGGATAAACTACGAACTTCAGGGAAGTTTGACGAATTTCATAGAAATTCAATGAACTTCAGGGAAGTTCGACAAATTTCGTGGAAATTTAAGGAACATCAACGAACTTCAGGGGAAGTCAACGAACTTGAAGGAAGTTCTACAAACATCAGGGATGTTCTACGAACTTCAGGGATGTTCTACGAACTTCAAGGATGTTCTACGAACTTCAGCGATGTTTTACGAACTTCAGCGATATTTTAAGAACTTCAGCGATGTTCTACGAACTTCAGCGAAGTTAAAATAAACTTCATGAAAATTCAACGAACTTTACGGAAGGTCAACAAATTTTAAGGAAATTTAAGGAACTTCAAAAAATTTCAGGGAAGTCCAACAAACCTTAAGGAAGCTCTACAAACTTCAGGGATGATGTACGAGCTTTAGGGAAGTTAAAAAATCTTGATCAAAAATCAACGAACTTTATGGAAAGTCATTGAACTTCAGAAATGTTCTACGAACTTCAGGGAAGTTCAAAGAATTTCATAAAAATTCATTGAATTTAAAAGAAGTTCAACGAATTTCATGGAAACTAAAGAAAATTCAATGAACTCCTGGGATGTTCATCAAAGTTTAAGGATGGTCAACAAACTTCAGGAATGTTCTACAAACTTCAGGGAAGTTCAACAAGCTTTATAGAATTCAATGAACTTCAGGGATGTTCTACGAACTTCAGCAACGTTCAAATTGAACATGAAATTCAATGAAACTCAACGAACTTCAGGAAAGTTCAACGAAGTTCATGGAGATTTATTAAAATTTATGGAAACTAAACAAACTTCAGGTATGTCCTATGAACTTCAGAGAAGTACAACCTACTTCATTTAAATTCAATGAACTTTAGGGAAGTTCAACGAACTTCATAGAAATTTATGGAAATTCGACGATGTTCAGGGATGTTCTACGAATTTCAGGAAAGCTCAAAGAACTTCATGGGAGTTCAATGAACTTCAGGGACGTAAAAAAACTTAATGGAAGTTCATTGTTACCAATGGAGGGGCTACCTACCCAGCACTAATGAGACCCCCTTCTAGACAGCCTCAGGGTCGGCGTACGCACTTGAATACCGTGCTCAAGGAACACCTAAACAACCTTTGTCCACCCCCAAATCTACTGCCACTTTCCTCCAGGACTATTTCTGCCACAGTGGTTGATATGTGTCGCACTTTTCCACTTCCTTAAGTTCTATCTCCTACCTATCGCTTCCTTCTCCTTGGCAACGCATGGTTTTTCCACCCAATCTTCGACGCCATCTGGCGGTCAGAAGGACAATTACTGTGGCGGTTGCCTTCTGAGCAGTGGATGGTGGGTTTTTACATTCGCTATTTAGGTTTATCTTGAGTCATTTTAATCACATTGGCTACGGAATGCTAAACTCGAACTCGCGACGATCTTAAGAACCTCGGACAGACAGACACACCACTGGTTACATCATTGAACTTGTTCAAGCACTTCAGGGGAGTTCTACGAAATTTAAGGAAGTTTTACAAACTTCAGGAAAACTTAGCGAATATCAGAGAAGTCCAATGAACTTCATGAAAATTCAAGGTATTTCAGGGATGTTCAATGAATTTCAGGGAAGTTTAACGAACTCCAAGCAAATTCAACGAACTTCAATGAAATTCAACGGGTTTCAAAGAAGTTCAACGAATTTCAGAGAAGTTCAACGAACTTCAGGGAAGTTCATCAATCTTCAGGAAAGTTCAACTATTTTCTGGAAAGTCCAATGAACTTCATGGTAATTCAAAGAAATTCATCGAACTTCATGGGAATTTAATTTACTCCATGGAAACTCTATGAACTGCATAAAAACTCAATAAATTTCAGGTATGTTCAACGTAAATCAGGGAAGTTTAGCTAACTTTAAGTAAGTTCAACTATTTCAAGGTAGCTCAACAAACTTAAAGGAAGTTCAACAAACGCCAAGTAAATTCAACGAACTTAAAAGAAGTTCAACGAACTGCTAAGGGATGTTCTACGAACTTCAGGAAAGTTCAACGTATTTCATAAAAATTCAATGAACTTTAGGAAAGTTCAACGAACTTCAAGAAACTTCAATTGACTCCAAGGATGTTTCCTTGAGCCCTTGATTGAATCTCTAATTCTTTCTGCTCTTATTTGCAAACCACGATCAGTGATGACTTCATCTGTTACAAATAATGGATCGTCTGGTAATGGCTGATTGTTGTATATAAATTGTATTTTATAAGCGATGCAGATGTTTTGTAGAGTCCAGCATACATGTATGATGGATGACACCTTGGGGGGGGGTGTGCTGTACCGAAGTTTACGGTCGGAAGAAAGAGATCTCCAACGAGCTTTCACAGAACACCAATACCTCTTTCAACAGAACATCTTGCTGTTGAATGTATGCTGTTGAAAGTTTCTTCCCCAGATGCTTAACCATATCCACTATCACTTGAAAAATCAATATGTTAAAGTTAAGTGCTAGACTAACTTTCAAATCAAGTACTCAAAATTCTTATATCTCCATTCCGAAAATTTTCCTCAAAATACTCTCGTTCTTCACTCATACTCCATACAAAGGAGTCATGAGCAGCACCACCGTAGCAGGGATTAACGGCCAGGATGCGATAGTTATGATCAGTTATCTAATGGAAATAATAAAAATAAGTCAGTCTAAATTAAAGCTGCATTAAATACTTACTACTAGAGAGGGTCTAGTATAAGAGCGGAGCGAATTCAAATCAAACTGCCTATGCCTAAGTGGTTGCTAGTTCACTGCCAATGAAATAAAAATAGGCTCAAAACCAGCCAGCCCACTCCTCTCTTATGCTAGACTCTATTTACTTACTACCATAGCATTGATACTATGAAATCCTTTCCTGTTGAAAAACATATGTTCATCCTGTGTTGGTCTCAAAGTTGGTATATGAGTACCATCGATACACCCTACTACCATAGACTAACTCTAAGACCAGTAGGTTCCGAACAAATACGATTTTTTTCTTGGCTCAGTCAGTACTAGCATATCGGTCCCAAGCTCGGTCCCAAGCTTAATTACACTCCTAATAATGAACTCACACGAACACACTCTCAAATATTCTGTCAAAATAACACACCAAATCAAAACAAAGGCGCAAATGTGTATAGTTAGGTGCTGGCTTCAAGGTTTACTTCGAAACAAGGGGTTCTACATCAGTGAACCAATTTCAAATCGCTAGTTGCATATTGATTGTTGCTACTACGCCGGGTATTTTGAAGTTATCAAAGAAGTGCTTCTTACTATCACTGAACTCCGTTGGCTCTGTTTTGATCCACCTTTCACATAAAGTGTTCTCCAAAATAGCTATCGTCTCAAGGAAAATTAAAGACACTGTAGGTTGAGCCATACCGAGCAGAAAACTTCCTCCTACGTTTACTTGATATGACCCACTGGCAAGGAGATTCAGCGTTGCAGCTACCTTAAGCGCAGCAGGAATTGCAGTACATCTGGAGCTTGATGGGAACGAAATCGTATCCAATACAAATTAAAAGCCTCCCGGCTAAGTCTAAAGTACTGCCGGAACCTCGCAAGAGAAAACATAATTATTTCACACAACCATACTACAATTTAATCACTCATTTTCACTCAAAGAAAGTGGATTGCTGCAATCTCTCAGCTCATGACTCTGCGGAATCAGAGTGCTTTCTTCATTATCACTGTCACTGTCGTCAAAAAACATTGTTTTCTTTTCAATTTCAATTTTCTGCTGCAAACAATTCACTACCGAGCAAGTTATGTTTATTTGTATACATCTATAATTTGACATTTCTCTTCGAGTTGATCTAGTACCCATTAAGCTCGAAATCTAGTACGGTAAAATGATGAACTCGAAAAAAATACGTAATACCAAACATAACTCGATTCGAGTTTCAAATTTCTCGAATCGAGTAACTCGAATCGAGATGCGCAATGCCACCCCTCCCCCCAAAAAATTTAAAACCCCCAACCCAAAATTTAGGAGCCCCCCAACTTTTTAAAAAATTTTTGACCCTTTTCCGCATTGTGAGCAAAATTTTATCACCTTCCTTAAGCGCTGGTATAGGCTTTTGAGGTTTTTTCAATATTTTAGAGAGTTTCCAGAAAGGTTTGGAGCTGGGATCTAATTTTGACACATTATTTTCAAAATGTTTGTTCCTCAGGGCAGAGAAGCGTTTTTTAATTTGTTTTTGTAAATCTCGCCATATGACTTTCATAGCGGGATCACTTGTTCTTTGATATTGACGCCTACGTACATTTTTTAGACGAATCAAGAGCTGAAGATCGTCATCAATTATAACTGAATCGAATTTAACCTCGCATTTTGGCACTGAAGCAGCTCTTGCTCTATTTATTGAGAAAGCCAGAGATTCAAGAGCATTATTAATTTCATTTTTTGTTTGCAATGGAACATTAGGATCAAAGTTGTATTCCATAAATGTTCGATATTGATCCCAATTAGCTCTATGGTAGTTGAAAGTAGAACTGATGGAATTAGAAATGATTTCTTGAGATATTTCAAATGTAACTGGAAGGTGATCAGAACCAAAGTCAGCATGGGTAATCAATTGACTACAAAGTAGACATGAATCAGTTAGGATCAAATCAATAGTTGAGTGATTTCTGGCTGAAAAAAAGCAAGTTGGGCTGTTTGGGTATTGAATAGTGTAATAGCCTGCAGAACAATGATCAAAAAGTATATTACCATTGGCATTGCTTTGCGAATTATTCCATGAGCGGTGTTTTGCATTGAAATCACCAATAACGAAGAATTTAGACCTATGACGGGTAAGTTTCTGGAGGTCACCCTTGAGTCAGTTCTTTTGCAGAAAAAAATGAAACGTTCTGGATTACATTACAGAAGGCACCGAACCGGAGCGATAAATAGAGCCCGTTGGCCAAAACTCGTGCAAGAAAACTGTACAGAGAGTGGCTCACAAAACCGTTCTGCATTGTGATCGACGATGAGACCTACATTAAAGCCGACACCAAACAAATGCCAGGACAGGAACACTACGTCGCCACCTCTAAGTTGGCCGTTCCGGAGAGTGTACGGAAGAAGAAACTGTCGAAATTCACCAAAAAATTCCTTGTCTGGCAAGCGATCTGCGGATGTGGCAAAATGAGTCAGCCCTTCATCACCTCTGGGACCGTCAACGGACAAATCTACAAGGACGAATGCCTCCAAAAACTACTTCTGCCCTTCTTGAGATCTTAAGATAGCCCGACACTGTTTTGGCCGGATTTGGCATCTTGCCACTATGCCCGGCCCGTCTTAGACTGGTACAAAGATAATAATGTAGTTTTTGTACCAAAAGACGTCAACCCTCCAAACTTTACCACCATATGAACAACGCGATAAACGTAATATAGACTGTAGTCTGGAATGGGCATTAGGGCATTAGTGTTCTGAAGGCAATTCTACAGTTATTAACATAGAGTTTCCGATGTCTGGTACCATTTTTGCATTATTATGAGCCGAATCCAACCATCTCCGACATGGTGAAGCTTTGTTAGCTGTGCCTTTACTAGCTGATCTAAGGGAGGACTTTTATGAAATCTAATATAAATCCTCTAGGAGCGCTGTGAAAATCTAACATGTGTTTGATTACTAGCCAATCCAAGCGATTTCCTTTTTTCTTTTCTTTTTTTCAATCAATAGCGAGCGGTGAGTCACTTTATGGCCCCTTACCCGGATCATTTTCT